>JAOXNO010000001.1:40671458-40702204 GCA_028565335.1 Limnodromus scolopaceus
TCCCTGCCCATGGCAGGGGGGTTGGAACTCAATGATCTTTAAGGTCCCTTCCAACCCAAACCATTCTATGATTCTATATATGATTATTCAGAGAAAAGCAACCTTCTTCCAAAAAGCCCTGGTTTTATTATACGTAGCATCTATTGGCAATTACAATCTGTCTTGACTACGGAACTTTCATCCCAAACTACAGAAAAATTAAAAGCAATTCTACTATAGAGTTTTTAGTAATGATTAAAGTAAAAGGAAATTTTAACAATGTGTATTCTTAAGCAAATTTTTAAAACACCTTAAGATCAAATGCCAACAATTGAGGCAACATATATCCAATGGAATTAATATGTATGCAGTTTCTACTGCCAGTTTTTTCCATTATTCCTACCACTATCAGAAGCTCGTACCTGAGAGACACTCCTAGAAAGAGACAGCCAGCCTGTGCAACCATCAGTGCTAATCAATAACAAAAGTGCCTCTACAGGTCCCTGTGACACCTTGCTCAGATGCCTGCTGGCTTCCTTTTAAAGCACACCAGCTGCAGTGTACCTGTTATTTTGTGGTCCTGCACTGCTACCTTTCTCAGGGTTTTCAGCTCATTTGATTTAAGTAGTTACTCTAATGATACTTCAAAACTTCCTTCCATTATCTTCACCCTGTAGTATAGATTTTTAAATTTATTCTAAAAATAACAAACAGGAAGTTCTTCAAGTTCTTCATTAAAGTACTTTCTGAAAATACTTTCCTATCATGAAAATGAATAGTGACCTCAGTAGTGTAACATCCACATTCACTTTGATGAGACTAGAAATCAAATAAATGTTTGCAATGACACAAAATCCAGTGCATAGTGATGAGCAAACAAAGTAAGTTAAAATTATTTACTTTTACAAGCTTATAACATTTCTCCTGGCTTATAATTCCACGAGAAAGTTAGAATGGTAACTCTGTTCAATAATACCTCCAAAACCCAGTTTTGAAAGCCATCACTCCACACGTGCAAATACTGAACCATGCAATATCAAATCTCAAGGTTCTTTCTCATTGTAAATGATCCTAAATTCAAAGCTTAGCCTTAGATGGGCAAGACTCCTATTGTTCAGTTCTAAAAAGAGTAAAAATCATGTCCATGTAAGAAATTAAAGAAACATATTGGGTATGTCCATATAAGAAAAATTTTAATTCCCCTCTACACGTGCTAGACGCTATACTTGTTGCCAGTTTTTGGGGCTCCCTCCTTCCCAAGTTTAATAGTGATGAGAGGAATCTGGAAAGGATCTAAAAGAGGACTGAAGCAAAAGAAACTGAAAGGGGAAGCTAAGGGAGCTTGGGTTTGTTTAGTTTGCAGAAGCAGCAGCTATGAGGCATTCTGAAAACATCCTACCAACCAAAGCGAAGTTACAAAGAAGACAGAACCAAACTTTTTTTGACAGTGGCCAACAGCGTAACAGGAGGCCAAGGTTAAAAACTGAGCCTTGGTGTAAATAATAGGAAGAACTTCTTCACAAGGATAGTAGCGTATCACAGGAAGATGTTGCCTGGAGATGATGTAAAAACTCAGTCCTTGGAGCCTGAAGACTCAAAGCCGTGGCTGACTTGATCTAATACCCACAGCAGAGCCCACACTGCTTACAAAGCCAGTTCTTATCACATATTACATCTCAGGAGTAAATGAGGAAAAACAGCCTATTTACTCTAGAAACAAGTCAGAGTAAGCACTGATGGAATCATGGAATCCATGGATCATGAAATACAGGCTTGGGTACAAGCTACAGACCAGAGGAAACGTTATCACTATACCCAGGTTCACACAAGTCAATCAGTTTATCTTAGTTGTATGCAGATATTTGTATTTATTTTTTGTAATTTGCATTCTCATTTATATACATTACTGCATAAAATACAAGCATTGCAGATAGCATTGAAAAAATGCTCACTGGATTGCTCAGTTCAGCTCTCCTCACAAATGTTTAAACTCCCATGATTTCAATGGGTCCAATTACATAGTAGGACCACATCAAAGGCCTAACTTCTGTTGAACATCTGGGAAGTCATTCTATGAGTCTAGACAGTTAACAGCATAATATAAGCCAAAATACTTACAGCTTCTGATTTCCTTATACTGTGCTGCATATTATAGGGCTTGCTTGTATAGCATTGTTGCAGGAGAGCTTTCTCATCGAGAGCTGTAAGACCATCATTATGTCCATCTTCAAGCTGTGTACCCTATACAGAAATACATTATTTTCATAAATAAAGTTTAATTAAGAAAAACAAACAAAATACACATTTTCCAACAAACACATACATTTTCCTCAACCATTTATTTAAAAGTATCTTCCTTTTTTTCTTCTTTTTTCAAGTGCCTGCTTCTTCCACTTCACAGAAGCTGAACTTAGAAATCTTGTTCTCTGGTCTTCCCTTAGAGCTTTTGAACACTCACCAACTTTCGACCACATTGCTAAAAAAAAAAGAAAAATCTCAAAATACTGTGTTCCTACAAGCTTTGTGCATTTTCACCAGCATCTCAGAGAAAGCAGACTGTTAGCACCTCTCTGAAGATGACGAGCTCATCCTTTTTCTGTTCTGCTCCAGAACAGCCAAGAGAAAAAGACAGATTTGCCATTATGAATATAGCTCAAAGTTCACCATTGCAGAGATGCTGCTTTTTGACCAGCAAATAAGTTAAATACAGTCTAGACAGGGCAATGCCAAAGCATACCACTGAACTGAGTCTAACAGGCTTGTAATAAGTCCAAGGTTATTACAGAAGTACCTCCTACATGGAGGATATAAAGAAAACTGAAAAAGAAGACTGTGTTTACAGAAGTCAGCAAGGAGGAAACATGGGCAAGAAATCATAAGAGTAGGTTTTGTTAGCTAGGCTCCTCTAGGAACAGGTTCTTTTCAGATATGAAAAGTTATTACAAGTTCCACTAATCACAAAAAATAATAAGTACCTTGAAATCCAAAAAGATTTTGATTTATTAATTTTATCAGGTAGTGATAATATCTAACACAGAAAATTGTTCTGCTAGACTTTATATGACTATCTGTCATGAGAACTGACATACATGGCTTCTAGTGCTTAGTATCTTTCTGGAACCCAAAATCACCAGAATAAGCCAGTCCTGCTTTTTCTCTCCCAGTATCCACTTGCCACCTGTTTCTTCAGTTTTGGATTAACTTGGCTGCTCCTGTAAATACCCTTTTGATGGGCTTGCAGTTCAGGACAAGTCAAGTACAGGAGTCACTTCTTGGAAAACAGATTACGTGACGGTGTCAGACTGGTACGTAAGAGTGGAATCATTTAAAAAAAAAAAAAAAAAAAAAACAGCACACCAAAACAAAAAAAAGTAATGCTACAACAAATCCCCAGAAATGACAATTTTAACTGCCACCATAAAACTAAGCTTAACAAAACAACAGAACTATCTTTTTTACACAACTCTTTGACTGACAGAATGTTTACTTACAAGGACTTGCAGGTTCTCCAAGTTTTATCTGAACAGTAGAAGCTCTAAGAGGAGAAAGCCCCTTTAAAACTATCAACAATATGTGTAAAACAGTAACAACAATACGTGAAACGTAATATCTGTCTCATGTAAAACCTTCCTTTTTCAGTCTACTGAACATTAAGGAAGTAAAATCAGTAAACTCCTTGTTATTCATCACAAACTTTTTCCTCTGAAAAGCAATGAACAAAATATGTTCCCTCAACACCTGCATACTTAACTTTTCATTAAGATTCTCAAATGGTCATCTACCCCTAGCACTCAATCTAGTATTTGGCCAGTCCTCATAGCCGTTGCTTACTCTTTCCTTATGCCTACAATGATGTGTGTTGCTCTGGGCAACCACCCTTCTATACTATCTCTTCCAGAAAAAGAAGAAAGTTGGGTTTTTTTCACCCCTTTGTTTTCCAGTTTCTCTCCACTGATCTTCCCTTGTTTGCATCTTAGTTTTAATTTAAAAACACAAAAGAAACCTGGCAGAATTAATACAGCTTGCAGTCCAACTTTGCGGTCCAACTGTACCGGATCTTATACGACATCAAAACAAAAAGCACAGATAACATCTTTCATTATTTTAACCCCATATTTCCTTCCATTTACAGAGTTAATAGTTCTCTAAGGTACAGATTACCTTTCACATAATTACAGACTATCTTTCACTTCTCCTTTTTTAAGTCCTATATACAGTCATAATTGAATAGAAGAATAATTACTATACTGCTATATTTAAAAAATAAAAAAGCTTGAAGGCATTTTTATATTTGAAAATAACATTCTACCAAGATCTTTCCACTGTCTCATCTTCTTAGGCTGCAAACTCTTCCCTATCAATCATGCTGATCTTCACACTGAGGCTAGAGGTGTACTATGAGGACAAATGTTACATTTCTTACCAGAGAATACAAGCACACTTAGATTCTCAGAGCAACCCAGTTTCTTGCTCTGGAACAACTGAAACAAGCTTCTATATTTTATTTCCTACTCAGTATCAGATGCTGAAATTGCACATTTTTATTTCTTTACAATAGAAATATGGAAGAAATTAATTACACACGCATGCAAACCTCTCGAAACACTGTAATGAAATATCAGCACACATTTGCTATTTAAAAAAGCAATTACTTCTTTGACAGTTACCTTTATTGAAGCTTCTGGACACTGGAGTTGGTCTGTTTTCTTTTCTGCAATTCTCTGAGAATATTGTTTATATTCTTCCTTCCTATCTGCTTGATACTGACGATATTTCAGTTTATATCTGTCTGTTGCGGGTGGCAGATTTTCTGGTATTGTCTTCTGCTCCAAAACAGAAAAGCAAAGAATAATCAATATAAAAGCCTCTGGTTGATCTATTGAATGAGAACAGTATTACTATAGTTCCCATCCAGTATAACTACTAAAACCTCTTGACGCTATGCTTCACATCAAGAAAAAATGAATATATTACTGTATACTCAAGCTTAATTTTCATTGAGTTCTTCATATTCTGCCTTTTTTCAATCTAAAAAGTACATAGCCAAATGGGTTTACATAACTTTTAAAGAGAGAAGCCGGGATTCAGTGGTTCTGTCCTATAAGATAATGTTACAGATCATTAAAATGGGAATTCTGACCAAAATTTGGTTTTGGATGGCTGAAAACAGGCTAGTGGATTTTTTCAATCAGAAGTTCTAATATTCTTGGACAGCTGGTAAGTATTAGTTAGTAGGTCTTCCTTCCCTAGAACAACATCAGCTGAAAAGGTAGTGACGCCAGCTAAGTAACTTCCTAACCCATTTCAGTGCTCTACACAATGGAGGCTGGATCAATAGAAGCAGCAGAATGACAGAAGGCCAAGACTCTGTTCTTTCTCTCCCTGAATAATCAGCACCTTCAATGTTTAAGTGACATTCCGTCAACACTAATAAAACTAAGACAGCTTTATCTAGCATCTTTACTTGACACATCTCATCATGCAACACTAGTCCTGTTCTAGAAAACCATTTCCCTACACCCCAAATGATTTGTGTTCTTGAAAGGGCAGCTTTCTCTTTCAAAAGAGAATCCACATACCTTCACTGGTTAATTCCTAAATGATAAGACTATATTTAAATTTTTCTTCAGTCAGGGCCCCAGAAGCAAGCAATGCAGAAATAAAGGCTGCTCAGATGAATACATTAAAATATTTTAGAACTGCTTGAAAATCCTCTCCACAAAAAAAGAAGGAGAAAAAAACATCAGGCAAAAAGAGAGAGAGAGTAAGAGCAAAAGAAGGTAAGTGAAGAGAAGATACATTCCGGCACATTCAGCACTTCAGTATTTAAGACATAATGAAGGCAGAAAGGAAGCAAAAAAGGAAGAAAGACCCCAAGGAACAGACAAAGCCACACCCACCTTCCATTAGCCCTCCTGCAGCTAGACAGAATTATATTTATGAACTTTAAATTTTTAAAAAAATAATGGTAAAGCAAGCAGTGAAATTATAGGCATCCAGGCCTACAAAGAGTATAGCAACTTAAGTATGTTTGCACTGCACACTTGCAATCCAGTACAAAGGGAAATAACCTATCCATAGTTATATGTTTATAGTTACATTTTAACACATGTATAAAAACCTATGTTGGGCACATAGATATTCTGAGAAGTAGCACATTCTTAATCCATTATTTTGAAAAAAAAATAACGATTTAAGTTTTCATTTAAATGCACAATTTTTTCCATGTTGAGAAACCATTTAGCTATATAGGAAAGCATATAAAATTATGATCTTGGTAGATGTACCTTGAGCTCCAGCCAATTCAGAGTCCTGCCATACAAGTCGCTATATTATTTGTTTCAAGGGGCACAGGTCATATACAAATTAATTAACAATTGTTTTTCCCTCCAGCTATACTTCTGTTTGAAACACACTCATTAGAGTATTTCTTAGGTTTACGTAAATTAAATATTTTTAAAATAATGAATTTTTAAACAATTTATTTTCTGATTCTTCCAAAGAGATAAAATTGGTAAGTTAGGATATTTCCTGCACACTAACCAAATAAAAACATACTAATAGTAGTAGGATTTTTACCATGATTATGTATAGTGCATGATTATGACAGAAAATAATCACGCAGGTAGCATTCTTGTATTAGTTTAAAGCTCTAGATATGTAATCTCTCAGATATACAGGGACTACAAAGAGAAGACTACTTTTTGCAGTACTTCAGCTTTTTCCCTTTAATTAACACATTTGAAAAAATCAAAAATATTGGTGGAATGACAGATTAAAAATAGGGTCTCCAATAAACTAGTTCCTATCACAAAAAAGTTAAAACATACTATATTTTCAAATCATATACTATAGTACTACTACTGAGTTGCTAATGTTATTTTGTCAGTGTATATGTTTTCAGCTACTTTTCCTTTAGTTTAAACAGGTGCCTAAAAAAAAAAAATCTCATCAGAAGAAACTAGAGGTAAAGAGAAATTAAATATGTACCAATGATCAAATAAAAAATTGTCACATTCATTTCTTCAACTTTAATTCAGATATAAGAGTTCAAAGGAAAATTTTCCTGCATTCAGGGAACCGTAATAACTGAGTAATTAAATTAATTCTTAAACTTGTTATAGTGGATATTGATCCTGACCAGTGCTGTAAAAAACTATAAAACAGAACATTAGCATTTAGACTACTGATTTTCCATATAAAGCACCTAAGATTAGTGGTGATTAAGTTTCTTAGTCATCCAGGGGAAAAAAATGCTGATATGTGATCAGGAAATTTTACAATAGAAGTGCTCTGACAAATTAAACATAATTCCAAAATTAACATCACAGTTTTGTTTTAAAGACAAGAGACTTAAGAAAAACCCTATGAAATGGCTGCACATAGCTCCCAAAATCTCCTTTTCACTAAAAGCAACTACTCTTCCATACAAATAATACACACTGTTTGTATACTTGAGTCTTTTCTTCACTTACTGACTACTATTGATCTTACCTTTACTATTAAGTTCCACTTTTTTTCAGAAAGACAAACCAAAATTGCATGCTACCTCAAAAGCATTAAATTTTTCAGTTGCTTTGACAAACTGTTAATAAACGTATCTCTTCAAAAATAAGTACAATGAAATGGATGAGTGTATCAACCAACAAAGAAGAGGTAAGGTATTTAAGAAAATAAGATATTTTAAATATTCTAGAGGTTTCTCAGTAAAAAGTACTTTGTCAAAAGTATTTTGGACCAGTAGCACTTTCAGATACAAGCTTAACCAAAAGAAATACAAAGAACTCGTATAATAAAGGTAATTATGTTTTGCCAGATTACTGCTAAAGGGACATATTTTAAAGATACTTGTAGCAGCATGCTGACCTGTTGAGCCTGATGATGCTGTGCATATGGCGTTCGTAATGATGTTCTCCAATCTGAAGATGAATCTAGACGGCATGTCCGAGGATAACTTCCACTGTATGGCATGTAAGAGTCCCCATCCTAAAATTACAGGGGAAAAGAAAAAAAAAAAAGGACAAGCAATCATAACTTTTTTATATTCAGAGTGATATTTTTATAAACTCCTGCAACACATGAATTCTAAAAACTATTCAGGATAGAATAAATTTATAATTACCTCTTCATCAGAATCTCCCAGCATCCCTAGATCTAGGCATGGCACCCTGCAGGAAGTTAAAATGATTTTAATAGCAATAAGTTCTCTTTTTTTTCAATTACAGTAGCAGCAAACTGCCTATTAGCTATTATTAACTCCCTCACAAAAATTTCCTGGCTATGAACAGTTTCACTATGACTGGAGATGGCCTACTTGGCAAATCCCTATTAGCTCCTCCCACTTCAGTTCTGGCCAGTGAGCTTTTCCTCTTCCCTAGTTGCAGAGTACCCCAACAGCAGAAAAGAGGCCCTGCAAGGCCCTTCTTCATTCCCAGCATGGCCATCCTGGATTCTCTTCACTCCCCAACAGAAGCTGCAGCAAAAAGATCGTAAATCAAGGACTCTTTTACTCCTGTCTTCCATAGCAGGTCTGTGGCGATATTCCTCTATAATCAGTCTCCGGAGAGGCAACAGGGAAGCAACAGCTCCTTGGGATGCAAACCTTCCAAACTTTTTGGAAGAGATTAAGCAGAATGAAATACTGAAGTACAGTTGGCTTTCACTGTGCTAAAGAAATGAAAACATCTCCCAATTCATCACAGCGTCTCTGTGTCTGCTGCCTTTACTCCAGATACACTTTGGAATTATAACGAGATTACTCCTTGGAATAAGAGAGCTCCTTAATTTCCAGTCTTTTTTTATTAGAGGATCACTGACAGTATGCAGAAATTGAAGTTTTTTGACTTCAATATGAACAAACCAAGGACACGGTCACATGTACATGTAAAGTAATGTAGATACATAAATTGGCTGTGAGGCATTTCAGTAAACAAAACCCCATAAACTATCAAACATGATCCTTAGAAAAGCAGATGTTGCTTATCTGCCAAAGTCAGCATAAGATTTTAAATTTTATAGGCACAATATGAAATTTCCCTTTGCTTGTCCCTTCACAACAGGTTCATTGTAATTGTTACTGTAATACCTGCATAGAAGGCTAATAGTTAAAACAAAAAGAAGTTTAATCTCTTTTTGCAGACTATTATATTAAAAATATCCGAGAAATTTTCATAAATATGAAAGCTCTGAGTACAACTCTACCATTAAGCTCAACCAAACGTAATCAACTTAATGCCAATGTAAATAATGCATCACAAATTCTACTCTAAATAGAAATAATATAGAAAACAAACCTATGATGATAAATTTCATGGAACACTGATTTGCATACCAATACAAATGCAAATGCATTGTATTAATAATGCACAATTACACAAACTGATCAGAAATAGAAGCAGACTTACTCTGGTGGGCGAGGACCGTGACTAGCCCGTGTATCTGGTCTCCAGCCCTAAAAGAATGACACATTATTACATATCTACAGGCATCAGGATTAAAATACTCAATTCTGTCTTTCAAGTTCCCCTGGAATACGTAAAATCAATGCCTCAAATCAATGCCTCAAATTATCTGTCTGACATATTTAAGTGAGATGCTACTAACCAAAGGACAAAACAAAAACTTTTCATTCAAAGTTGATTCTTACAGATCATGAGCCTGAAAGACTGGATATTCCTCATGACAGAAAGATTCCATTTCCATTATGAATCCAGAATCCAGATAATATCCATGTCAGCTATTAATTACACATTATAAATAATCTGCGTTCCTGAGACTTTGTACAATCACTGCTCGTGAGGGTTTAGGTCACGTAGTCCTTTTTCGTTGGGAACCAACACCACAGTCAACCCTTAAACCAAAACCACAATACCGACAGCCAGCTGGCTCACATGCAGCTAGCTCAGACCCCAAAGAAGCCCTGATTTTCAATGTAACCACATCATCTCAGCTTTGGTATAGCAGCACGTGATTAGGCAGCTTGTATACTCACACTGTTCATTTTGCACGGCCTGTGTACCACACAGATCTCCAAAATCAAATGAGTGAAAATACAGCAAGAAGAAAAGAAAGAAAAGACTCAAGCCACAGCTCCATCTACCCCACTATGACTTTCTGAAAACAGCTAACAGCAAATCTCTCAGGAATACGGTTTGACTGGGGCAAGCATGTAGCAACAATTTTCCCCAACTGGCCTCCCAGTCTGGCAAAAAATGTGGTTCAGGGATGTTCTGAACCAGGCCAGCATCTTTGATTTCACACTCTGCAGCTCAGAGATCTCAGCATCACAGTCTGAACTGAGTAGACATCCTATTTCAGCACTGCCCTAACACCTTTCATGATCTGAGAGCAGTCACAAAGCTGTAACTCCCTTCCTGCCACGCACCCTTGTAGCCTGCTCCTGAAAAAGAAGTTTACAGTTCAGCAACACTACCCTCTAGTGCCTTCAAATAAGGGTATTCGGGTTTAGAAAAAGAAAAGTTTCTCTCCAGGAATGTCGCACATAATAAACACCACCACCTGGTGGTCAAACATGTAAAAAAAATTAAGAGATCTAACACAATTCAGTCATATTATTCTTAAGACTAAATGTAATGCATTAAATCACAAGTATGTAATTTTTCCGTACCATGTCAACTGTGACAAGATAAAGAACAAACCACATTCTACACGTTAAAGTCTTAATGCAATTCCTTTTCCAGAAGTCATCAAATCAGGAAGAATGCAAACAAAAATCATCCTGAAGACTGTCCACATTTACAAGGTGAAGCATGTAGTTTCAACCTAATTTTAATCTATGTTTTATTTTTGCAAGCCATCAAGAATCAGATGGACTAGAGAGTCTAAATTTAGATACTGAGGGGCTTGAGAAAGAGGAGAAAAAAGGAATGAAAGATTAGAGAAAAACAGACATTTCTTTTCTTTTACAACTATACTCCATGTTCCAAATGCTCTTGTGGAAACAGGTATTTAATTCTCAAAAGACTGGCTAGAAGATAAAATTGCTGAGATATCATTTAAAAAGGTCATTTTTCATTCCAAATCAAACAAAAAAAAAGGAAAAAAGCAACTCAGCAGTCAAACTCCAAGAATTCCTCATTCCAACAAATAAGGAAGTTAAATGGGTGCTTGGGGGCTGAGAGAGGATTACAAGTTAACTTTACTTCATGGGCATAAATTACATAGTGTCTGAGAAAAATCAACTGTTACTAAAAAAACCTAATATTTACCTTAGCGATAATAAAAACAATGGCCCTCAGAATCCATGATCTTATTTTTACTGACCAGGCTTTCAAAAGTTAGCCTTAAAGTTTCTGCTACAGTGATCTGGTGAGGGTTGCACACCAAACTCGTCTCAAAACATAGACTATTAGGAATACCTGGAAAACGAAATTCCCCTTCTTAATGAATGCCGAACACCGAGATTCATTTTACGCATCAATCTGAAATCAAGCCTTTTGAAATTATGTTCTGTGAGTTGCTTTATTTTCTTGCTGTCTTGCAAAATAAAACCACAGACAAACCTGTTACCAGTTTCACCAAGAACCTGAGACAGCAAACAGACCTGAGGGAGGTTCAAGCCTCTGTTGCACTTAATTGCAAGCACCAGTTTGTTCCCTGAGTTCTCCACATCCTAGCTAAATACCCAGAACAACAGCTATTTTAGGTCAGCTGTTTTTACTGGAAATTCTCTCCTTTATTTGAGAAGCTGTCGTACTAAACTATCACTTTCTGACAAAAATAATTTCAAGTTTCCTTCTCTACAGAATGTATTATAACCTCAAACTAAAAGCTTTCTGAAGTATGATTAAAGTATTTGTAAAAACATCAAAATAAAGAAGGAAAACAACTACAACCTGTCTCCATTAACATACCTGACGTTTCTTCCCCATCGATGACAGCTGAGTCTGCCGTCGAGGGGACACAGCAACTCCTTTAACTTCCAAATCCATGCAAATTCAATGACAGCCTTCAGAATAAACTGAAAAACAGAAAAAGCCATTAAGATAGTGGTTTTTTATATATAAGTACTTTTGTAAATAAACATTGCATTAGAAAGAACGTGTCTATCACCAATTACCTGGGTCTATCGCCAATTACTTCAGCAATCTGTGAAATGTTGCTGGGTTCTCTTTTTAACCGCCTCTTAATTTTAATCTTCCCTTACTAATGCTTAACGAGATTCCTCTTCAGATTTACCTCAAGTTTAACTCCCTCTTTCCCTCATACTTCTCTTGATACCTTCTCATACCAGGATTACTGATTTGCTACCCCTTGATAACAACATCCAACCTTTTTTACTCTTTGCTTACAGCTGCCACCTGGCTCTCCAGTGCACCATGCCCTGGGACAAAATATTTTCAGGAAGACGTAAGGGCCCTCCTGGCGCGCAGCTGGCCTCCGAGAGCTCCAGAGCAACGTTTTACCAGCAATGCCACCCACTGCATTGCTGATTCCTCCTTTCACCCAGCCAGTTTTGAACCAAAAGCCTGTCGTTTAGTTCCCAGAAATCAGACACTCCTTTTTCAAATCACCATCCACAGAAGCCAATTTCTAAAAAATCCCATTTCTACCTGTTGAGCAGGTTTTAACTCCAAGTACCCTTTCCTTTACCGAGCAGAAGTACCGCCTCAGGGCCTCCTTGCAGATGGCCACAGGGCTGCTGGCCAAGGGACCAGCCTTCTGGCCATACCCCCTTTCTCACAGCGCTGAGAACACGGAGCCACCGCCTTCAGAGGACTTCAAGGCTCTCACTGAAACGCTGCATCCCCCCAGCTGGGGCGCGGGGGGGGAGCGTTGTTGCATTGAACGGTTAACGCGCTGAAATAACTTTATCACAAAGAACAACACTGTAAGAAGTCAAATAAACATCGTGGGCTCGGACAGTTGCACGGAAACGCTCGGTTTTCCCAGGAGCGGCCGGACCTCAGGAGAGGCCGGGGCCCGGAGGGGTCTCACCGGAGGGGCCTCGCCGGAGGGGGGCGACGGACCGCGCACGGCTGCCGGAACGGACCCGCTCCCCAGCATCTCCATGGTAACCGCGCCCCGCCGCGGACCCCGCTCCCGCCCGCTGCCTGAGGGGCGGCAGCGGCTCCCGACCGCACCGTACCCGCCTGCCCGCCGCCTGAGGGGCGGAACCCGCTCCCGACGGCGCCGTACCCACCTGTCCGCCGCCTGAGGGGCGGAACCCGCTCCCGCAGGCACCGTACCCGCCCGCCACCGGCCGGCTGCGCCCCGCGGCACCGCCTCTGCCTCCCCCCGCCTCAGGGCCGCGCCGGGTACAGCAGCGCGGAGGGGACAATCCCAGCCAGGCTTCGCAGGGAAAGTTTCGCAAGGTTCCGCCGCGGCTGAGGGGAGGAAGGCGAATTCCACGTCGTTCCCGAGGTGATTCCCCCGCTCGGGGTACGGCTGCGTGCCCGAACGCCCCTCCCTGCGCTCACTCGCCAGCCGGGCCCCGCAGCCACCGGCTTGTTAGGACACTTGATTCGTGTCCTCAAAAAACCCCAACAGATGGAATCAGAGACTTCAAAACAGGCGCAAAAGGGCTCAGGGTGTCTCTTTGTAGTTCCGGCTCGGAAATACAGCAATTAGCCCAAAGTTGCTCAAAGCCTGATGGACAAAGGCTTTGAGTAGCAGCAGCATCCAAAGACTAGTGACCGGGAAAGCCACGGCGCTGCTGTGCTGATTCAAAGGAAGGCCACCAGCAGTAGCGACGGCACTTGGGAGGCAGCAGGACTGGTCTCCATCCCCTCTGGCTCTGGCAGCCGAGCGAGCCATGGAGCCACAAGCTGCCAAAGCCATGGTAGAGCAGCACACTCCGTTCCCACTCCTTCATTCTCTCTGATTGAAGGCTTTTAAGTTAGAATAATAGAGTCGTAGAATTGACTAGGTTGGAAGGGACCTTTGGGATCATTGAGTCAAACCATCAACCTAACTCTGACAAAACCACCACTAAACCATGTCCCTCAGCACCACATCTACATGTCTTTTAAATACCTCCAGGGATGGTGAATCAACCACTTCCCTGGGCAGCCCGTTCCAACGCTTGACAACCTTTTGGAGTAGGAATTTTTCCTAATATCCAATCTAAACCTCCCCTGGCACAACTTGAGGCCATTTCTTCTTGTCCCATTGCTTGTTACTTGGGAGAACAGACCAACCCTCACCTCTCTACAACCTCCTTTCAGGTGGTTGTAGAGATCGATAAGGTCTCCCCTCAGCCTCCTTTTCTCCAGGCTAAACAACCCCAGTGCCCTCAACCGCTCCTTAATATGACTTGTGTTCTAGACTCAGTTCACTTTAATTAGCCTTATTAGTCATCTCAGAGGATAGCCTCTATGCAATTACAATTTTTTTAAACAGTTCCAAGTTGTCCTGAATGACCAGACCTAAGTCTCTTATACTTAAAAATCAAATTGTGTCCAAATACATTACGATTCATCTATTCTGTCTTGGGGAAAAAATCTGTCACCTTTCCAAAGTCAGGCAAAATCTCACTTATTGCAAAACTACTAACACACCAACTCTAAGGATGTATTTCTGGATGCTGCTACTTCCAAGCTTGTGTGACCTATTTTTAGAAAAAAAAAACATACCATGTTTATACACAAGAATGAACAATTTATTCCCTTTCAGTGGGTGACACGGTAATAGGTTTGGTCCCTTTAACTACAGTACATTTCCTCCATAAAAACAAAGCCACATGTTATTTTCCATTTTCCTGCAAGAACAAAGATGACAAAACAGTTCAGGCATTATAACCAGCCTACTTAATTCTTCTGTTTTATAATTGCATAGCTTTTAACAGCATTGTGCTGTCAGACCTACCTCTAATGTAATACCTGTCATTAAAGGGTGGCAGTTCCATAGGCACGTACATCAAGTAAACAGAAAATCAGTAGATAATAAAGGTATGGACAAAAATGATTCTGGCAAAGGAAGAAAAAAAAAAAAAAAGGTTTTCTTAACTCTGATCTAAAAAAGCCACTGTCAAGTTGGCAAAATGTATTGAAAAAAGAAAGCCCTAGGCCCCACAGTTCTTGAAATGGGTATCAATCAATTATTAGGCAGCTGCTGAGTTCAATCAGTGGCAGGTGGGGAAGAAATTAAGTAATCCAGTGTAATGTATTAAGGTTTAAATTGACATACAAAACTATACATCATTCCTGAAGAGACAGCAAACTCAGACATAGTTATTTTAAAATAGCGTCTGTGGCTACATTTCTCTCTCCAAATAATGAAACTTGACTATGAAGACTTAACCCATACCGCTTTTCATTCCCCCCAGAGACAAGTTTTCCACAAAGAGCTAAATTCATCAGTGCATGCTCTTTAATGAATTCAAGAAAGTCACAATTCAAGTGGCACCATGCTTACTAGTTACAAAACATTTATGAAACATCTATTCTTTATAGTCTTCATTACAAGAAATTCTAATATTTTAGTGAAGCATCAGATATAATTACAGTGCATTATATACAGAGTACAGAAATATTTTTATAGGACAAAAATAAATAGAAAAAAATATGTAAACATCCTGAGTGAAATTCTGCTGCCGCTGAAGTCAGTTACAGAACCATCAGAAAGAGAAGCACAGGCAGTATCTCACTCCTCTTTTTAAAGCATATAGCAGTGCAGGTAACTTCATTCAAAACAGTTTAAAGTGCATACAACATTATAAAAAAATAATTCATAAGCTTTTGAAAGTTTTACATATGCAGATTTTATTCATATTTATTACGTCTCCTCAGTCCTATCTCTTCTGCTTCAATAGCATCTTTGTTTATCATTTCTTGGCCTTCTACCAGATCTGGCTCAAACTGATGTACTTCACATTCATCATATAACTCGTGCTCGTCTATTTTGTAATCATTATCAACATCCTCATGCAAATCTTCATTACTGTCATCTTCTCTGTCATCCATTTCTTCCTCTTGAGAATGTTCAGCAAATGACTGAATGAGATCTTCAAGTTTCTCATTACAAATGTGGCTGACACCTTATAATTCACCATAAAAAAAAAAAAGTTTAAATTACTAGAAAGGCTCCAAATTTCAGGGTCAGTTTAGAAATAGAATATTTACTTTTTGTTTTCTCTTCTTTATTAAGACTCAGTTAATGCAAAAATTCCCCAAATTTCTAGTGAACCATTCTTAACATTTAAGATTTCTCTTGGACTACTACACACCTCTTGGAAGTCCTCAGATGAAACTAATATACGACGTGCTGTTTAGTGGATTATGCAGGGCACGATCCACAGCCTCAGAGGTGCTCACCTGGGAACCCTCAGACTACTGACCAATACTAACAGACTGCTCAGGAACCCATATTCCAGAAGCCCATTTCAACAGAGCATAACTTGACTGTGTGGTGTACCCCAGTTCAATGTCTTTTAGCACCCACTCTTAAAAAAAAAATACATGACATATTAAGAGTTTGAAATTAGATACACCTTAAAGAGGAAGAATGCTACTACTCCAGAATAAAATTAATCCCACACCCATTACCTACGATGCAGGAGCTGAACACTATTATAGTACGATCTGTTTATTCCTTTAAAATACGAACTATTTAGTTGTCTATCCTGCTGGAAATCAAAGTACCTTTCATCTTGTTTTCTGATTTATCCAATCCGCTTTCTTTCATCAATCGTCTAATTGACTGAAGCTGTGTCATTATTTCATCCTTCTGCTCACAAGCTAAAGCATTAACACTAGAAAAAAAGACAGATGTCAACAGCTGAAAGTTGAAGTGAGTTCTTGATAATAACACACAAGATCAGTATTTATCCACAGAAGGAAATACTGCGTAGTTAAGTTAGCAACACGTTTAAGTCAAGCTTTTCTTTGAGAAATGTCTCTTGTTAAGTGGGAAGCCCACTACATAAAACTACTGAATAATCTAGTCACTGAATGCTAACATTGGAGCCTCCATGGCCAAGGTTGAGTAATGACTACTAAAAGAAAGAGTTATCCAAAGTAGTTTTATTTTTAGTACAACAATGCCTAATACAGAACTTTACAGTTTAGAGGCTTCTCTCATTTATTTCAGATTTTGTTTTACTCTCTTTCCTCCCCAGCACTACTAGAAATGCGTCAGCCAAATTGTTGAGTGCGTTTGTGGTTTAGTAGTTTCAGCACCTATTAAGTTCAGAAGCAAAAGAAACAATCGTGAAATTCTGCATCTTGGCTTCATGAAGGATGTCAGTCCACACAAAATGGACCGAAAGGATATTTTTTATTTCCAACAGATGGGTGAGGGCCTAGTGTCTTAAGAACAGAACATCTCTAAAATGACAGGGAGATTATATTACTTATTCCCTTATTGCACAATAGAGAAGTTATATTTCCCCAAAACACAGGGGAAATAGGTTTGCTTCAAAACACAAAAATAAGCAGCTATGCCTTGATAACTAGTTTTGTCTTCTAATTATATCAAAAGGAAGAAACTCTTTCTCCTACCAGAAACACAATTCTCACAAGGGCAAATACTACTGAGCTTAAGTATTTTTTCAGTTTTAGTCTCCTCAGTCAATATTAAACTTCAACTTGTTAAGCCACAGTAACATGATCGTAAGTGTGAGCTTTTACATTTATGTTTGTTTCTACAGACACCTCCTGTCTCTTGTTCACCAATCACAAATTGCAGAAGAGGTATTACATGCAAAAGGCTACTGAAACAAAGTTCCCTACCTATCTATAAAGAACATTTTTAGAACTCTTTGTTAACATTTCAGAGAACTTCAATTTACAGAAAACAATTCTGAGATGTTTTAGAAACACTCACCAGTTTGACAGTGGATCCAACTGAGTCAATAAAGAATTTAACATTTTCTCTGTCTGTGCTAGATGCTGCTCCAGTTCTAAAAGCTGATGCTCTAACAAAACACAAAAGCAAAAAAAAAAAAATCAAAAAAAGAGGGAGGCAGAGGAAGGAGAAGAGAAGGCGGGGGGGTGGGCACAGGAAAGATAGAACATTGTAAGAAATGTATTACAATACCAAAAGGATATTAATTTGTATTTTTCATTGGGCAGATTCAAACCCCATTTTTTTCTCTTTAAATTGTAGAATAAGAAAAGCGAGTGCTGGGAGTAAGAACAGAAGCCTTACTATGTATCACCAGAAGTCCTTCTCACCCAATAACCTGTCTCCAGTAGAGCCCAAACAGAGGACACCTTGGTAGAAACTGAGCAAGAACGTGACTCTCACCTTCCCAGCCTCAAAAACTATGCAGTTCCAAGACTTCCCGAGGTATAAGTAATGTATTTATACTTAATATACGGTCATGAATTTGCCCACTCACAAATATATTCAACACTTAATGCACTAGAGTTAAGAGGAGTAGCTCCTCCTAAAATACTATTAGACTTTGAAGAAGAATGCACACGCAACGATGGTGAGTAGGCAGTGTAGCAAGTCATTGCTGAACCTCATTACAGATCTGGTGTACAGAGACCCCAAAAGAGGCTGCCAGTTCTTTAATTACCTAAACATGTGTCTATATGAAGGGAAAAAAAGGCATGCAAATAGCTCAATTTTGATGTGCCATAACTTTTTCTCCAAAGGAAAGCCCACTTCTTGGCACGTGTAGCATGGACTGAATCAGACAGTCCAGAGTACTCTGTGTCATGAAGAAAAAGATGGTATAATTTATTCTATCTCTTCTATATACAATTCTAATTTGGCCCAGAAATTCAACAGTCTCTGTAATTGTGTATCCATGCTGTTCCACTATCAATACATTCAATTCTAAAGCAGACCATTATATCCTTTTTTAATACCCTACTAATTCTAAAGAGGGTAAGAATTCTGAAGAATTCTAATATAGTTCTAATTCTATTAATTCTAAATATCCTATTTAAACATCCGCTTCTTGAAGAGAAAGCTTGGGGAGAGCATCTGTCATTCATCTCAGTGGCCAGTCCAGCCCAAATCACGACACATCCTATTGTACTGAAGAAAACTGAACAGTTCTCAAGTGAGAAAAACATCCGACATTAAAAGGCAGAGAAACCTACTATATTACAATAGCTGTTTTAAAGAGTATTACCACCTGGAGTTTTTGAACAAACCTTTAATAAGTGTTTCCAATATATATATATAATAACAAAGTGGTTTTCTGTAGGTTCCTAACTACACGTAAGTAACTTAAAAGATTGCTCTTGTTTAGCTAGACTGCAACAACAAAAATACGTAGCTTGTACCAGCAGGAAATACGCATTTTTGGTGAACATATGCATTCTGAATTGACTTCTTACCTGTTTCCTTTGCCTTATCTTCTGTATCTTTTTCCTGTTTGGAGAGACTTTCTTCATGTGACTTCATCTTTAATAAATACAATTGTGTTAAAAGACTTCATCAATATTTGTATATTAAAAATTCATTTAGAAATTTACTGGAATTAAATAGAAACCACAAAAATGTGCTCCATTAATGAAACTTTTTTTTTCGGCCATGCCTTCTTCCTATCTTAAACTAACACTTCTGATTTTAAGCAATGACAACATGACTGACAAAAGTTGTCAAAGAAAGCAGTTGCTATTTCAACTCTGTTTTTCAAAAATGAACAGCAGGAACCTTCTAGGTTACTGGATCTAGTCTCTCCTCTCATCAACTAGGAGGTAAAACTTCTTTTTTAAAGTAATAAAGATGCTATTGTAAAAATATTTACATTTTAATTCCACAAGTGCAAGTGTAAAGAATTGTAATACCCAAAATATTGCGTTTATGATGTTATTTACAACCTAATTAAATTTATTTTTAAGGCCTAACTGGTCAGCCTCTATGTTCATCTTGCTAAGCTGTTGTATTTTTCTAACACAGGAGATGACATGAAACTATGGAAATGAAGATGCTGTCTCTGGCCCTGTTCAGGTTTAAGGGTTTTTTCTTCCCTGAAGGCAAGCAACAATGTTCCAGGTCCACTCTCAGCACTGCAAGTGCTGTAATATCTCTTACTATAAATAATACGTATCAAGACTCATATTTAACAAAAATCCAAACAGCTGATCATATGTTCTCCTTTCTTAATTTACTAATGGTAACAAAAGGTATTACATTTCATGGATAAAAATCTATGTTGCAGCTGCATGACTAAATAAGAAGTCCAAATAAAAGGTCTACACTACTCACTACTCTATCTAATTGCTAATCTAAGACTCTTGCTCTGCAGGAGTCATCCATCTCCTTCCCATACTCAATCTCATTCTGAAGAATGAAAAGAAAGTGAAATACTGATGAGGCTTAAGTTACAGCCTCAGGTAACAGCACTGTTTAGGTTCTCAGATTCTTATCTGAGGTTGGGGTGGGGATGGTGGTGGGGGCAGTGTGTGTGGGTAAGATTCTCACTTCTTTAAGCGTCTAAAAAAAGATTAGTCAGAAGCTTTCATAAGGAAGAACTAGATATGCTATAATTTTACCTTTGGAGCTCACATTCAAAGTCAAACCAAGCAAGAAATGGCTTTCGGACAACAATATACATAGGCTCAGAAATGGGGAAAAAAATACCCAAACCAGTTACATCTCCTTCTAATTTCAATAATTTAATGCTTTTCTTATGGCTTACCTTAAGAAATTTGTATGCTGCAAACACTCCCACTCCAAGAGCATACAACGGCATGAGGGTGAATGCTAACTCTCTACCATTTCCTCTTGTTCTCTCACTCTTTATCTCTTTTTCCATTGCATTTCTCATCTGCTGAAAACTCTTATAAGTATTACTGTCAGAATTTCCTGGATTCAGGTGAACTTGATGAACTGTCTGAGGACTACCTTAAGAAATAAATTGAGAGAAAGAAGACAAAGTTAGAAAGGAAATTAAGAGTCCAATTAGTTTCACAAATGGAATTAAATTGATTTCTTCTTGTGCGATCATCTTTGTTCATTACTATTGCAAGTTGGTGTGGTCAGCTCTGCATCCAAATAAAGTTACCAAAAAAAAAAAAAAATTAAAAACCACTCTTTCATTAATAGTATTGCAAAGACAAATCTAGGTCGCAAAGACTCTCAAACTAAGTTTCTATGTTTCTTTAAGATACAAGTTTTAGTTTCTTCACAGCAACATTGGCAAACCCACAGTGAATCACAGAAAGGTAGATGTAACAAGAAACAACTTAAAACTTGAAATTAAAGCATACTCAGAGAAACTATTGGTAATGCTGAGAACAGTTACAAATTATAATTTTTCCTCTGTTACAAAGGAGTTAAGTAGAAACTAAACTGTCTAGTCCCAGAAAAAAGAAAAATTTTGTTGAAATATACATGCTGTGTCACTGCTTTTGTTATTTTGACAGTAAATTCAGTGTTATGTTGATATTCCCAAAGGCTTAGAAGTGCTGTACCTCTGCAAATCAAATATTTAGCAGGAGAAGATTACACAATAGTAAAGAGATGCAACCTTGGAAGTCTGAAGTATTTTTGCATGTAATTTGCCTGCCAGAACAGGGAGCAGATGAAAGAACAACTAGTGCCATTGCTCAACTTAGAGATCAGGTTATTTGGTAGTTAAATCTGGGGTTCATGGGACATGCACATGAGAAACAGTGCTATCAGCTAAGGAATGCAGATGCTTGCAAAGACAGACAGCAGGTGATTGGGGAGCGTGAAGTTTTACACTGATGCCTCAACTGATTGCCTAGACTTACTCTTTGAACATTTAGTTCACCATCATTTAATATATGAGAACTGAGTATGGTTTAAAAACAAGATTCACATTCTGTAAAAATTCCCAAACAAAAGACCATTATGCAAATCACTCCTTGTCAATTAATACAAACCAGTGTCATTTCAAGAATTTACAGTAACATAACTCAATTGTGCAAGAGACGGCCACAATCAGGTAAACAACTAAGTTAAAACTCTCAGTGAAACAAGTGTTCGGCTACAGCTTCTTCCAAATACAAGAGAAAAGGGAATCTAATTTTGCTAAGCTAAACTGGTACTTTGCGATAAGAGATCTCAAACAGTGGTTTAGAATTGGCTAAAGTGAATTAGCCAGAAAAGTTTTTCAGACTTTCAGGGCTGACTGTAACTGTAGAGACCATTACTCTCTGCTCTGCAGTCCTAGTCATGCCAGGTGAGTTCTTCCACATGTCATTGATCAGTTTGCAACACGCGTATTTGGAGAAGACCTGTACGCTTGCTCATTGGAACTTGAAACGGAACTGAAGACTTACACAAAAAATTAAACACCCTAGCTGATACAGGCAGAACTCAAGCTACCTTAATCATTTAATGCAAATTCAGACAGACATTCTACTTTCAACACAATCAGGTTTAGAATTACTAAAACAGCACTAAATAATCTGGAAATCACATTTTAGTTTTCCCTCCTTTCAAAATGTTTCCCATTGATTACTAGTTTGAAGTTTGCACCCACTCTTCTTTCCTTACTTTCAGTTATCTTTGTTTTTAATGAAATAAAGATACTTACTAAAATATCTAATAGCACAGATGAAAAAATTTCTACAGGTCATACAAGTAAGGATGTGGTCAAGGGAAACAACACCTTCCAGGCATGGAGGAACCCTAACAGCATCCAGTATCCTGCACCAAGTTTATCCACAGAAGAAACAGCAGAGCAAGTTACTGGCCAAACAGGAGAAAAGAAGAACCCAGACAGCAGAACTACCTGAAATTTATTTTACACAGTGCTGGGAGGACAATACATCAGTAGAATCAAAGGTATGTGAAGTGTTTCTTTTTTTAAGGTTTGGTCTTTAAAGAATTTGATCTACAGGAAATGACAGCTACCATAAAAATTAGAAGTAATCAAGTAAAACCTCTAGACAGGCTAGAGCTTATGAAGCACAGTCAAACAACAGCTGTGAAGAACATGGTAGCAGCTCAAACCTCATTTTTTCTGCCTTTGAAAGGTACTTCTGGGGAAAAGCACAGACACCTAATTTGGAGGATTACAGCAACCATCCATCCCTCGGGTTACAATGCCTTGGAAGACACTATAAATGAATCACAGAGCTAACTCAATAAAGCAGGCTTTTTGTTATTTATCAAATTGAAAGTGGACCTTTGGACCTTGAGCTAAATCCTCCGCTGATGTACACTGACATAGCTTAATGTATATTTACACCACCCAAGCTTTAACAAGCAGTAAGATCTCTAGCCCATTCAGTGACGTCTTTTCTAAATAAGCATTTTGGATTTTCTCCAATACATTACCTGACAAATCTCACACGATTCTGTGCTAATGTTTACTAACACTAACACTTGGCTTCTTTATTGCAATTCAAGTAAGAAGTGAATTCTTTCCTCTGACACCTCTCAGCCACTCATCAGTTAGAGAAACTAACTGTGTCCCTACAAGCATTATTCATCAAACTGCCCTGGCAAGATACGCTTCCAGTAACAGGGTGTCACCTGCATTCAAAAACAATTTTATCAAGACAACACTGACAAAAATCAAAACACTAATGAACTAGGAAAGCAGAACTCAAAGCGGGGGGGTGTGGAAGGCCAAGGCGAGGAGCCTGGAGCACAGAGGCCAGCTCGGAGCTGTGTGACAAGGCCTCCCCTTCCGCAGCCCCTGCCAAACGCCCAGCGCCTCCCGCCAGACCGAGCACAGCCTTCTCCGTCCCTTGGGGCTCCCTTCGAGCCTCCCCCCACAGACAGGGGCTGGCTCCGACCTCGGGCACCGCCGCGGCTCCTACCTCTGCCGTGCTGACGGGGATCGTAACGGCCAGCTACGGCCCTGCCGCCCCGCGGAGACCGGCCGGTCCTCCCGCCTGCTCCTCCTCCTCCCCCGAACATCCTGGGCATGACGAGGAAGATACAGAACACCAGCACCACCGAGACCACCGCCTGCTGCACCGCCGACAGCACCATATCGGCAGCTGCCACCGCCCCGCCGCCCTCCTGCCAACGAGCCGCCCGCCCAGCGCCAAAGAGAGGCGCCCGCGCGGCTGCCGCTCCCGCCTCCCGGCCGCACAGCGCCCCCTTGCGCGGGGGCGGGCTCCCCGGGCGGTTCCCCGAGGGAGAACGTTCTGGAAGGGGCGGGTGTCCCTCAGGCGAAGCCCTGGCGGTCGGGGACATGAGGCCGTGGGTGGCGGTGCTGGCTTTGTGGCCAGTGCTGAGAGGGGCAGCCCGGCAGTCGCCCACCTTTCCGAGCATCACAGATGAGGCGTTCATCGAGGAATGCGTGCGCATCCACAACGACCTGCGCAGGAAGGTCCAGCCGCCCGCCAGCAACATGCGCTACATGGTAGGGACAGGCCCGGGAGTGGCTTCAGAGCCCCGCTGGGGAGGATGGGACAGAGGGACAAGGGGCTCTTAGTGGACCCTGGGTAAGGTGACCAAGATGGCATCGCTGGCTTGTGTTCAAATATTCATCACGTTTATTTGACTGGAAATACTGTAGTGGGTTGAGTCAGTGTGTAGACAGGTCTGAGTCTAGAAACAACAGGTTGCAGTGACACAGGCCAGCTGAAGATGTTCGTACTTCACCCAAAGAAACTTCTCCTTTAGAAGAAACAATGGTCCAGCAGCAGGACTGACCCAGAAGAGTCAGGCACTCCGTCAAAGGCAAGGGTGTGAGCTGCAGCGCCAGAGCTGAAAGGGATTTCTGGTGGCAAGGAAGAATCTTTGCTTACCATAACCAAAACAAATTGCACTCAAAAATTTTGGCTGGAAAGGGTTAAACAAAACTGAAGAATATGCAGAAAAAGTGGATGTTTGATGTCTAGTCTGCTTCAAACCAGAAAAGGAAAATAATGTGAGCAGCTAAAGGACGAGTACCCTGAGGAAGGCTTGGGAACACGCACATACTCGGATATTGAAAGCAAAGAATGCTGTTTGCTTCAGTGGGTTTGAAGCCAGAAGAGTGGATAAGGCAAGGGGGAGGGAGGTGTAACCTCGGAAGTGAAGAAGCTTGTGAAAGACACCACACTCGGTTTTAGTACTCAAGAATAGGAAAACCAGGAAAAATTACGAGCAAACCAATGCGTGTAGAAATATTTTTAGAAAAAAATAAAGGCTTTAAGGAGAAAACAGTATCAGCAGCCAGTGGAGTTCTTCAGAGATCCACATAGAAACTAAGAGTGAACTGAAATTTACGGACACCAATAAACCTAGGCAATAAAACACAGGATCTTTTATGTAAGATGTAAAACTAGGTACTTTAATGATAGAAAAAACTTGCTGTAAAATAGTTCGTGACTGGAAGACAAATACCAAAGTTAGTTCATGTTCAGGAATCAGAAGTTTTGTTAACAGTGGCAGACTGCAAAGAAGTAAGAGGTAGCAGAATAAGTTACGGGCCAAACATTGGCATGTTTACTTCATGAAGCTGTCTCTTGCAAAATGCTCAAATGTGTATTTAAAGCTTTAGCATAGGAGGAATAAGTATTTTTTTCTGGAGGCTCTCTTAAAAATACTTAAAATATATACCTCAATCTGTGGGAGTTGTACATTTCCAATTTAAATTCACTTCTATCTACCAGACAGAAATCCTTAATGACCTGTTCAACAACAACAAAAAAAACCCACCAAACAACCAAAAAAAGTTTCATATTTAATTAATATGACAGTAATTACTTACCTGAAGATAAAAATGCATTTCAAACATCTTTTCAGTTGCTTGCAAGTGCTTTTACGAAGTTAATTTTCAACAACAAAGGGGGAAAAACTCGCCTGATTAAATTAGTTCATATTTCTGTGCTACAAGAGGAAAAGCCAATGAAAATAAAACACAGGTACTTGCCTAGACAAGGGAAAGCATTTTGTTGTGAAAGTCCAGCGTATGATCTCTATCTGTAGTTTATTGCCCAACTGGCTTTATCTGATTATTTAAGATCCGGTTGTAATTTAACATTGTGCAACTATTTCACCTTTCATGTTTTGCAGACTTGGGATGAAGCTTTGGCAAGGACTGCAAGGGCATGGGCAAATAAATGCATTTTTGAACATAATGTATACTTACGTAAGAAACATCAGTGCCATCCTAATTTCACATCTGTTGGAGAGAATATTTGGGCTGGAAGTCATCAAATATTCAAAGCTGGTGATGCCATTAAATCATGGTATAGTGAGGTCAAGTTCTATACCTTCGCAGATCAGAAATGTACTAAGGCTTGTGGTCATTACACTCAGGTAAGAGTTATCTTTGGTTAAATATCCTGTGTAGTGCCTACCAGATAATTCAGTAGGGGTTGTAAATAATACAGAGTTGTATATATGGTTTTTAATGACTAACAGTTTACTATCTTGTAATCTCAAGCCATGGCTGTACTGCCACTTAGCCCTGCACTGGTTCACCTCTTTGTCTTCTGTAATAATCTCTTCCTTTTGTCCACAGTATTGGCCTCACTGAAAGCCTTACTCTTTGTTTCATTATATCAGCACTACAAGAACTTTATAAAATAATCATTTCAAGTTCTCCAGCTGCAAAGCCACACAGTTCTAAATTTTGGAAGTTTGGAGCTGCGGTTTGAAAAAATCACAGTAATTGCAGAATGTCTGTGGGTACTCTTTCGTAGTTAGACAGAACAGAACAGAACTGTTAACAGAAGGAGAAAATCCAGCCTTTGAGAATATCCACATAACACTGAATTTACTCTCAAAATAACAAAAGCAGTGACACAGCATGTATATTTCAACAAAACTTTTCTTTTTTCTGGGACTAGACAGTTTAGTTTCTTAACTAACTTTGGAGTTAGTTAGTTAGTCTTAACTAACAAAGCAGTAACTTAACTCCTTTATTACAGAGAAAAAATACTAATTTGTAACTATTCTTAGCATTACAAATAGCTTTAATTTCAAGTTTTAAGTTGTTTTTGTTAATCTACCTTTCTGTGGTTCACCATGGGTTTGCCAATGTTGCTGTACAAATCTTGTAAAAAAAGAAGGGGGGAAAAAAGAGCACCACCAACAAAAGAGGCAATTTATGATATATTTCTGATTTTTCAGTGGTAATTCTGACAAACAGTTCTGCTGGGAAAGTAAAGCTTTTCTTTGAACACAGTATTTTAAATGGATTTATTCATTCCCATGTTTAAAAAATAAGCTTTGCAGGAGAATTAGTTTCATCTATGAGCTAACACATAATATTTCACTGATTTTGAACAGACAATAATTTTAATGTCAACTGTATCTTACCCAGTACAAGTGACTCTCTAATTTCTTATATCAGTATTCAAAGATGCTTGGACTTCTCTCTGTGCAAACTACAGATGAAATACTGTGGAGTGCATTACAGTGAAACTGTTACCGGACACAACAGTAGCTGCGAGATTCTTTTTGAGTAGACTTGGATCGTGAAATGAAAATACTTGAAGTTACCAAAATCATATACAAAACATCTTATTTTTGGGACTTTTTGCATTTCTTTTTTATGTCTTTTCTCACATTCACTCACATTATGTCTCATCTCACATCATATTCACCTCAAGTGCTACTTCTTGTTGCATGGCCCCTGTAACAGACCCAAAAGCAAGGCTGGAGGATTTTAAGTTTTGCTATTTATTGGACAATGAATCTTTAGAAGATTAGAGCTAGACAATGTCTTAGGAAAATACTTTTCATTTTTTCTCTGGCACAATAAATTATATAGCAAGGTAGTTCCTGGCATCTTTAAATTTGCTGATCAACGTTGTCTATGTAGAATTCTGGAGGGTTTTGCACATTTCTCTTGGAGTAGTTTTCAATTCTTAGTTTTCTTTCCCTTGATTAATATTGCTTGCCTCTTTCTTGTTACACATAATTAAGTCGTATCAAAATGTTCATGCATTCAAGGCAGTATTTCAGGCAGAGTTACAAAGTAAACTAATCACTAGAAAAAACAAGCAAGAGCACATGGGTTAAACACCAATGAACATGTAAAAGTACATATGTCATCAGAAATTATAATCCAAGAGCATGCATGATCCAGGAGCCAGCATGGTCTTGAAGGCTCAGACACAAAATTGGAAATGGGTAAAATTTACAAATCATAGATGGATAGGCTTTGTAGACTTGTTGAGAGAATCATGACACAGAAATCTCAAAATGGTGGAAATGTCAAAAAATATGTAAAGCTGTTACATAAAGGCCCCTGAAATGCTTATTCCTTAATCCAGGAATCAGGTAACGCCGCATTAAACGTTAAGATTCTTTTCAAAGAAGGGTTGTGTCTGTTGAACATAGCCACTCCTTGCAGTCATAGTTGAAGAGATGGAACTTTCTGGGATGTTAAAATCAGTTTGTCAGTCTGAGGCCTGTCCTTTTTGTCCTGGGGACATACTGAGAGTAATCCACTATGTCTTTAAGTTTTCCGGAAGTGGAATGTATGATCATCCAGATATTCTAGGTATATAGTTAAACATTTTCACCTCAATTCAGTACAGCTTGGTTAGTTGTAGGCAGAAGGATAGGAAGAATCTCCCAAGAAAAAGCAGATGCCCAAACCGTAAAGGATAGTAAACCATCTTCTCTTAAATATGGCAGATAACACTTGTTAGTCTGAAAATGTGCAGTGCTAAAGCTTTCAGATATAAGCTTACAGTAGTAATCAGCCAGACCACTTTTAGCACACAGGAGAAGCCCTTCTTGCACACCTGAGTTACAAATGCTAAAATTAGTAAAGGAGCTGTTGGGTAGTTGCCACTAATTTCCCTTTTATTCCATAGAATCTACCCCTGAATCAAGAAGTCGATGACTCTTACTGGAATTGTTCTGCAGAAGATTCTGGAAACTTGCAGCATAGCTCACTTCATCATGAGGGGTGAATCTTTAGAAGTTCATCTTAAAAAGCTCACTTACCTGCATTTTTTAAATGCATAAAAAGATCGGATGTTGCAAAATGAAAATAATATGTAGGATCTCTGAAAATAATGGAAATTTTCTAGGTAGTAGGCTAAGTTACTGTTGAGTGTAGTTTTTAATTTCTTTTAAAACCTTTTTTTTTTTTAGGTTGTTTGGGACTATTCATACAAAATAGGCTGTGCTGTTACTCTATGTAAGAAAGTTGCAGGAATACAAAATGCAGCAAATTTTGTTTGCAATTATTCACCAGGGTAAGTTGATGGTTTAAATGTTAAAAAAAAGAATTAAAAAAAAGAAGAAAGCAGCTGAAAGTAAATTGGGTTCTTTATTTACTGGTCGTCTTGTAAAGGTAATTGGAGAAAATGATGGTTGCCTAATTCAGTTATCAGGAGATCCAGGAGCATTATAATGTGTAATTGCTTAGTTTTTCAATCTGTTAACTTTACTGATAAATCTCATTCTGTGCCAATCTTAAACAAAGAAATCCCAAACTTAGCTCATGCTCCACTTCACTGATTTCTTTTTCCTAAGAAGCAGAAGAAATGAAAAAGTTGCTGCAGGCAACTGCTGTCAGAGCTGGAATTACCTCTTACAGTTTTATACATTTTTTTTAGTTGCACTTTTTTTTCCCTTAGAAGTGATACAAATAATAGCACAGGTGTTAGATTAGTTGCTTTTCCTTTCTGTGTAACTGAGTAAAAAAAAAGAAACATTATCATTTCTTGCCTATTTGATAGCTGTGATTATAGCAAATGTTATTTAAGCATTGGAAAATAGCAAATGATCAACGCTAGAAAAAGCTAACTGCAACACAGGATTTTACATTTAAATTGATATTCTGAAAAAGCAAAGGCCCCAGCCAGTGCTGTTCTTAAAGCAGGAGGAGTTTAAAAACATAGAGGCACATAGTTTTAAAATAATGTATTATGTCTCATAATAATGCACAGCCCATAATCAAGCACATGCATATGTAATCTGTTGTTTTTAAAACATAAAATGTCAGCTCAATACTCACTAGCTGTCAGAAGCAAATGAAACAGTAGTAAAGATTAATTAAATTGAATGATTACTCTTAAACAGCAAAACATAAAACACATAATGTCACTTTTTATGGAGACAGCCTTTTAGTTTCTGTGGCCTAAACCAGCAAGACAAGTGAAATTAAAGCCCATGTGGTAGTTTGCCATATATTTTATTTCATTTAAGTAGGATAGTCTTCAGAAGCCACCTGAACTTCCTTGGGAGAGTGACTTTTTTTCTCTGTCCAGAAGTTAATTTGTGGCTTTTTTACCATTCCTCACACCTTTTCAGTGAGGCAGCACTCTACAACCTAGGTGTTAAGCAATCTGTAGATAGATAGATAGATTTACTTATTTTTAATGGCAAGATAGGGCTTCTTGAAGAAAAAGACAAGGCCTTTCATCTCTCTGGATCGTTGACTGAGAGTTCTATCAGTCTTCTCAAAGAGGATTTCACAGTGGATTATGAACTGTGTGAAGTTACAGTGTAATTATCACTTACGGTGGAAGCTTTTGATACCAAGAAAGACTTGCTGAATTGCAGCTCAGGCAACGTAGGTATCTTTTTTGTATTGCATTCCTGCAATTGAGACACCAAGTGGGTCTGCTTTCACATCCTTATGAGGCATTACATTCTTTCCAGAGCTTCTGGGCGCAATGCTTTGTCCTTCAGCCTTTCTTGCTCTGGATTCTGAGACCTATTTTAAGATAACCGTGTGGGCTGCTGTTTAGAATCACCCGTGCTATGAATGTATATATGGACAGTCACCAAAAGATACGTTACTTAAACTGTAACTTTTTAAGATACTTATATATACATATATATATAGAATCGTAGAATGGCTAGAGTTGGAAGGGACCTTAAAGATCAGTTAGTTCCAACTCCCCTGCCAAGGGCAGGGACACCTCCCAGTAGAGCAGTTTGCTCAAAGCCCCATCCAGCCTGGCCTTGAACACTTCCAGGGATGGGGCATCCACAACTTCCCTGGGCAACCTGTT
>JAOXNO010000001.1:40702304-40725110 GCA_028565335.1 Limnodromus scolopaceus
CTCAAAGCCCCATCCAGCTTGGCCTTGAACACTTCCAGGGATGGGGCATCCACGACTTCCCTGGGCAACCTGTTCCATTGTCTCACCACCTTCACAGTAAAGAATTTCTTTCTAACATCTAATCTAAATCTCCCCTCTTTCAGTTTAAAACCGTGACCCCTTGCTCTATCGTTACACTCCCTGATAGAGTTCCTCCCCATCTTTCCTGTAGGCCCCTTTTAGGTACTGGAAGGCTTATTAGTAAGGCTGTTAACAACTCTTTGGCTCTTCTCTGACAAGTTCAAAACTTATGCTTAATGCTTGAAATCAGAAGATCCCCACTCAGTTTTATTACTGCATGGACTGCATGTCAGGGCATGTAGCTGCAATATGCCAGTCAGGCCAACAGTATACCTGTGGGCAAATGTATATAAAAGACATTTAAAAGAAGAATAGTCACAAGTAAGTCACAGATAATCTTTTGGGGTGTTCTTCTCCCTCCATTTTGTGCAACATTATACTAACCCTTACATCTGTATGTCTGGTGGGTAGCTCTTGTTTATAAATACAGATGATACAGCATGTAAATACAGACTTAGAGTCACGAAAAAATTATCACAGGTGCAAATTACCTCCCTTGAGAAGTGCCTGTGGTGCCCACTATGGAGGTGAGTAGAATGACACATAAAGCTAACTATGATTTCCCGCAGTCCTTTGAGGGGACTAAATCTGCCCCTGTGTTCCCAGGATTGGGCTGTGAAACGCAACATTGCTTCATCGTCTGGAATGGGTGCAGCATAGACAGGATACTGTGTTTCCCATTAATTAGTGGTATTGTGTAGGTGCCAGGATGGTGGTATCTGCATTGTCATTTTCAGCAGTTATATGTATAAGGAACTTTTCTGAGAATGTGCAGTGTTAAGTACTGCAGGCTGATCCTCATACTTTGGCTCCATTTGGATGAAGTACTTAAGCACGTAAGGATCCCACTGCCTTCGTGAAGACTGCATACTTGCTTTTGAACATTTGTATTTTGTGGGATAAAAGTCTTGTTTCTCGAGAATTCAACAGTAAGTAGCTCATAAGATTTCTCTTTTTGTTGAATAGTTTGTTTTAAGCTGCTTGGGAGTGTGTCAGTTTTAAAATTTTCAACTCTAAAGTCCTCATTGTTCCTTAGTTAAAACCAAGTTCTATCCAGAACGTTCTGTTTTGGTAGTTCATGTACCAATGTAAAATTTGAGTAAAAAGCCTTCTCGTAAGAAAAATTATAGCTTTTTAAGATTCTTTTCTTTCACGGGGGCAGAACAATGAAAATGGAAAGAAGGAAAATTATTCTGATGTTTTAATGAAATGTCAGCAATTCATTGCACTTTCAGTGTTTTTACTTCAACAAATGTTTTAAGATAATGAAGAAATCATTTAGAATTATGTATGAAACTTCTTTTTTCTTTGTAGTGGTAATCTTCCAAGAAGACCATATAGAGAAGGAGGATCATGCAGTAATTGTGCAAAAGGGGACACCTGTGAAAATAAACTGTGTAGTAAGTAAAAGCAAATGTAAAATGCAATATGTAAAACTTAAAAATGCAACCACCTACTTGTAAAAGATGGTTGCAAGCTTTATTTCACTCCTCAATGGTACTCTCTCAGGTCCAATTCACAACTAATTTAAAACTATTCTTAAAGCTGTTTACATTCAGGAAACAGATAGTTCATACTTTACTGACTCTGGGCCTAAGTGGCCATCATGATGTCTTCGTTTGATTATAGACAGGTATAATTCAGGATAATTCTTTCAACTTTCTTCTTGTCAAGAAAATGAATTAAGGGTCATGAATTGCTAAGTGTGCATCATATTTTGATGGAGTGAAACGTTAAAAGACAGTAGGACATCTCTCTTCAGAAAGCTGTACACCTGACAACTTCCACCTGCTGGGAAGTCACAAGCTAGAAGTTTCCTGTGGCTAAAGTTAGGACATTAAAAGGACATTAAAGTTAGGACATATTTTTAAGTTTCATTTAATAAACTGGGATTAAGGCTTGTGGTTTCTGCTTTACAGTTAATTGCTATATTTGCTCAATGTATATGTTAGTATAGCTTTAAAAACATTGAGCGATCATGTAGGTCTGCATTTTTAGGTAGCAAACACCTCTGAAAAACAGAAACAAGGAGTACCAGGTTGTACCTGATCCCAGAATTAGGCCCCACTTACTTAGGAAACAGTTTGTCTTCCATTCTCATCCATAAAATGTTTGGTATTTATGTATATAAATATCAATATATATATTGAGAAATATATATATTTTATGTATAAAAATATTTGATAGCTAAATACTTATATATACATCCATATATATATATACACATTTTATATATATATTTGAAAGATAAAATTTGTATTTGTATTTACTAGCTCATATGTATATTCTGAATATTAAACAGTATTTATTATTTTGAGAAAGACAAAAGAGAAGCACTTCAAACTGAAAATAAAGGAGCTGTGTGATATGTCCCTCTCCCCTGTCCTTGTCATTGTTACAAACAATAATAGCTTTATGGAAACATTAATATTACGAAGTATTGGTTTTTGTTTTTATCAAAACATTTCAGCTTCTGTTTTATTGTTAAGGTTTATCAATGAGAATTCTCAGAGTTTTTCAAATCTATTGATTATAAATCTGATGAGTTTGTTTTAGTTAGCTAATAAAGATTTAAGGAGAGAGAAATCATGGCTGGCTGGTAAAACTGTATATTTTTTCCCCTTTTTCCAGGAAATGCAGAACGTGATAAGACTATCTGTACGTATTTTGATTTTACACTTCTACTTATATTCCTCAGTTACTTCAAATGTATGTACTCCCAATAAATCTTATATTTATGTGCTTATTTATAGATTACCCAGGATGGTACCCACCTTGGCAGTTCAGATTTGTGTGCAATGAAGTTTGTATCGCAGTTTTAGCTTCAAGACAATTGCTGATGTTTCTTGCTTTTGTAGCTGTTTATTTTATAAAGAAACGCTTTACAAACATGCATATGTCCACCTAACTGGATTTGAAATACATACTATCTTCTGAAGATACTTGGTAATGAATTAAACAAAAAGTAATACTGACATGACTTTAAAGACAATGTTTTTTGACAATGATTTTGTTTGCTATTACTTTATGCTCCTTAGAGACAGCTAACATGCCAAAACAAGTGAAATTATATGTGGGTAAAACCCATATTGGGAAAATACTAAGCTAAAGATAGTACTTGGTAAGGTTTGGAGCCTTATTTCTTAAATGCCAAATTTCTCAAAACACTGACATACTCCATTCTTGGAATTCAAGAAGAAAAGTATGTCTCAATTTAACAACTGTTACAATTCATACTAAACCACTATTTAAAATGACAATTGCTTAATTTTGATGCTGAGAGGAAGGTACCATATTAAGTACTCAATCCTGTTTTCTAGAGTGACAGAATTTTATGAATAAAATGTTTAAGGAATATTTTATAGAAAGATGGTTCTTCAGTAGTCTGGATGTTTCTGAAGTTAGTGTAACTTGTTATTTATAAGCCAATGCCTTTATTGTTCCCCATTCAAAATGCGAAGCTTTAGATTTATTATTAAATATTTTGTTCCTAACTCCCTGTAATTTTACTGAGTTTTATTCCTTGTTTTAACATGTACCATAACTTAGACATAGCGTATTTCCTGTTTTGTAAGTGTTATAAAGTTTTAACAATAAATTTTCTTTATTTTATCTTGAAACTTGCTCAGGTCCATTTAATCAACACAGATTTTAGTCTTCTGTATCAAAGACTTGAAGTCTTTGATTAATATGCTTTAATTTCAGTTTCTCCAAAAGAGAGATTAAATTTATACAAGAATCTGAAGCTTTGATTGATGGTTGAGATTGGAAGAGACCTTTGGAGGACATCTGATCTAAGACCCCCTGTTCAAGTAGGGCCACTTAGACCTCATTGCACAGGCCCACGTCCAGGCGCCTTCTGAATATCTCCAAGGATGGAGACTCTGCAACCTCCGTGGGCAACCTGTACCAGTGCTTGGTCACCCTCGCAGTAAAAAAAAGTGTCTCCTGATGTTCAGAGGGAACCTCCAGTGTTCCTGTTTGTCCCCGTTGCCTCTTGTCTTGTTACTGGGCACCACTGAAAGGAGCCTGGCTCTTGTCTTCTGTACACCCACCCTTCAGGTATTTGTATGGTTCAAGAGACTGCGGTCTTCCAGAGCGTTGTCACTGCCTGGCCATCTTCCCTTCATGGTCTTTAGTGGAGCTATCACCAAAGGGGAGAGCCAGCCTTCAATGAGTGCTTCACACTTCCCTTACTCTTTTGTTGTCCTTGAGGGGCAAAGTAGATGTGATAAAGGGCCACCTTGACTGGCAGGAAGTGGGCACCACAAGAGATGGAGCCTCTGGTGCTTTGGTCGGTATTACATCCTGGTAGTTTGTAGATGGAACGCAGCAAACTCAGGCTACGGGGCATAGTTGCAGTAAGCAGCACTGTACAGATTCCCCCAACCAAAACTACAGTCCAACCACATACTGATGGCCTTTCCTGTTAATTGTGAGGTTGTATACAAAATTCAAAATAATTACAAGGTTTTTTAGCTTTTAATAAATGCAAAATAGTTTGTTGTAAAATAATTCTTGTGGAAACCCAGTACCACCACCCTCCTTTCATTAAACCTGTCCAGACAAACAGAATGTGACATCCGAAGCTTAATTTTCATCTGGTTTACAAGATCCACTGATTAGTGCTGGCAAAGGTTTATCACTCTTTTTCTGTGAAAACATGATTTATCGATGCTTTAGGGCAGGCTGGACTTGTGCTTTAATTGCAGATAGAGTCACTAGATGGAGCCAGCGTCATTTCTGCAGGAAAGCATCTTCATTTTATAACCTGCCCTATCCTGGATTTGTCCAAATTTCCTGCTTCATAAAGACCTTAGTTCAGTTTCCAAGCACAGGATTTCAACTGCATGCATGTAGAACTGCAAGATCACCGCATTGCTAAATGAATGGTACAGTTTTAGTGTGATGATAATTTTTGTGCAGATTGCATGTAGTTGTAATATAATCATGGTTTTACATTGTCTAGTTTTAGGGTCTACTAGATTGCACGGGCATTACTAGAAAAGAAAAAGAAAGAGAAAACATACTTATTTTCCAGTTTTAAGGTAGTATTCAGCTGGAGAAAGAATAACTGGCAGTAAACCAAACGCAGTAGGCCCTGGTTTAGAAGAGGCGAGATGACTTCCAAAGGAACCAAACAGTGGACCAGCCTTCTGTGTTCAGTTTAGAAGCAGGGGAGGGGGCCATTCACCATAATGACCTAAACCATCACAATTTGACCTAAGGACCTCTCCATTATCTGGTGCTCCACATACACACCATATGTCAGTGACACTTGGATGCCATATTGTCGGCTTCAGGAGTGCATATGGTGGAGTGGAGGGTCTTTGTAGCCCAGAAGCAAGGAGCTGACAGGAGAGACCAACCTCTGTCCTCTGGTAGGTCGGAAGGTAATGGCACCCACACGAAGAAACCTGCCTCCCCACACGAAGTAACCACCACTTCACTATACCAGCCTGACCAGCAGTCACCACTGCCTGTAAGAGGTCATCCTCCCATGCATTTTAAAATGTCCCACCACAGCTGAAGGCCTTGCCACCTTTGCCAATGCTCCTATGCAGTTTCTAGGATAGAGCATGACAGCAGAAGAGGACAGAACCTACATCTGCTAGACAAGGGACCTTGGCACTGATAGTGGCACACCAGGAGGCAGAGTCAGCAGGTGGACCTAGTAAATGTAGGTAAGGTCATGACCATTGCATACATGTTCTAGAGGCAGATGGAGCCACAGCCAGCCACTGATGGAGGAACAGGTGAGGCAATGACAGCTAAAAGGCGATGGAGGCCTGCAAGCGTGGCTACCACCTTGGTCTGGGGTTGTGTCAGGTGGATGCTTCACCTCCTACTTCCCGTTACTTGCCAAGGGAGGTGAGAGTGTGAGATGATTGGTAGTGCCTCTCACATCTTTTCATCAACAACATGACAGGACTAAAAGCGTCTTGCACCCAGCTTGCTGTGCCCACAAAGAGAAAGCGGCCAGTCTCCTACCACTGACCAATTCAGCTTGGTCTTTTTTAAACAGAAATAATTTTATTAGATAAAAAATTGGTGATCTTACTGGGGAAGTTTCAAAGCACAGGAAAATATTAAAAAAAAAAGAAGGGGGGGAGGAAGAAAAGATAGTACTTGTTGAGTTCCCTCTCTGCCCAGGTCTTTTGTGCCTCTGAGGCCCCCTTTTTCTTTCTTTCTTTCTTTCCTAAAAGCTCCCAAACACCAGAAGGTCCCTGGCACTTTTTTGCTTCCTACAGACCTTCATGAAATTGGTGAAGATACCGTGGCAGGGCTGAGAGGAGGGTATGGGGAGTTAGAAGTGCGCAGACATCCATACGCAGATAAGTATTTAATTGTATTTCCATTGATGGCATAGATAGGTGTAGCTGTGACGGTGCTGGAGGGCTACAGCTCCTCCAGCCTATCTGGTGTGCAGATTGTTACCAGGCTCTCTGAAGTAAACCATGGGTATTCTTTAAGAGGGAAAAGCCATCATGCAGACAGAGAAGGCAACACCAGAATGATATTTTCCACAGGTGTCTAGCAGGATAAGTCCTGACCTGCAAAACTGAGTAGGAAATCGGACCCATGAAGGTTGTTTCCAAGATATTTTCTCTGTAAACCTACCTAAATCTGAGTTACAACACCTTGGCTTTTAAAACATGCGGTTGTTCTTACGCTCTTGGATGTTTATACAATAGTTTAGGTTTGAAAAAAATCCAAGCAGCTTGTAGAGCAGTTGGTGAGACAATACAAATCCCAACACAGCCCATCTCACCTCCCCAGGAAGTGATCAGGCTTGGAATGTGACACCAGGAGGGCTAATCCTATCACTGCCCTCTTTCCAGGAGCACAGGGAGTTCCTCCCGCGATTTCAGGCTATCAGATCATGGCAAATGGCAAAGGAAGGAGAGAATCAACACATACTCAAGCTTGGAATTTCCAAATTGGGCTTTAGTTACACACCAAACCAGGTCAGAAGGTCTGTTCTGCAGCAAGCTGCTGTTCAGGAACTTTTTTTATACTCTTGTGTTGAGGTCAAAGTTCAATATATGCAGTTTCCCTAATTCTGTTCATTCCTAGAGTAATTCTGAAATATAAGCAAGGTCCTGCAAAATAATTGTGGTGTGGCTAAGCTATACTGTAGGAAGATCAGCTGAAAATCAGATTATGGCTGATGCAGGGTTTGGGAAAGCTGTTCTGCAGCGTCTCTGCAGATAAGACCTACAGTGATAGAATGGTTTGGCAGTCAACGAGCGTGGAGCACACTCAAGGAGAAGGCAGGTGTGTACCTGGAGTGTTGCTCCTTGCCAACGTGCATGGCAGATGCCTCTCTCACAGTTTACCCTGTGACAGCCAGCTGTGTCAGATAGAGCTAAACCTTATGAAGCAATTTCTCTTCCTGTTACTTCGACACTTTCAAGTCCTTCCACGCCCAGAGAACAACCTCTGAAGAACTGCTTGCCAGTATTATCTCCACCTAAGATACTTTTCTAGTGAAAACTTAAATAATACTGAAAGCATTGAAGAATTATGAAAATCACATTTTTCTTTGCTGCATTGTTCTTTCTGGATCTCCTTGCTTGCTGTCACGGTTATCCACAATACCCCTTGCCTGACATAGAAGATGCAAAGTTCATTGAAGACTGTGTGAGAGCTCACAACAAGTTTCGATCCAAAGTGAATCCACCAGCCAGCAATATGTTTCGCATGGTAAGGGGGCGTTCGTGGTCTGTTTGAAAAGTAATATAGATTTTGCTGCTGAGTTTGTGATTTTCTTTTCTGTTCTGTCAATTATTTTTGTACTGTATATGTTAGTTCTTCGTATGAAATAGAAAATATATTAATTTTCACAGTACTGTTCAGTTTTAATAATTTGAAGGGAATTCCTTGTTTAGGGACGGATTGCAACTCTAAACTTCAACCAGAACAAAGGGCTGTACTGCAAAACATAGTGTTCAGTTCTCAGCATTTCATTTACCTCTTTATAAGAAAGATAGTAATCTGTTTTATGTTAGTCTGGTTTCATATGGGGAAGCTGTTTGGTATTAAAAAGCTCCTGAATAGGCAATCTGCTTAATAAGGTTTGTTGAAAATCTGTCATCTCCCCTTGTTTCTTACAGTCTAGCACATGTGTTGAAGAAAGGGGTCTCTACCAGGACATCCATTTAGATACCTGATCTTCATTTGCTGTAGCAGGGAGTAAGGATACTAATATCAGAGGTGGAAAGCAGAGGTTCCTATTAATACAATGGGTATCAGAACAGGCCATGGGTAGGTCTCAGCTTGCTCGGTGGAATACATAAAGAAGAAGGTAGGGAGATAGCTGAGGGATGTAACCCCTCTCAGTTGGTGTCATTACTTTTACATTACATTGATGTCATGAGCCCTCCAGCAGTGCAGCGTAGCTGGGAAGGAAGTTAAATGCATAACTGCATGCACAGTATGAATCATTTCTATGAAAGGAAGTTCATAGTAAAGGGGTAAAATTCAAACTACTGACGATTTTAATTTCCTGCCATTTTAAAACAACAAAGTTTTTATCATTGCTAGCATCGTGTAGCAAAGTGCTTCACAGCCTAACTGCAAGTTGTGTGAAGAAATCTCCTTGCGTTTGATTTGGACATGTTAATTCCTACCTTCGTTTTGTAGTCTCCGGTCTTTGTATTGGAAAGAGCAAGTAATCATTGCTTATTTACCTACTTCACACAAGATGTCCATCTGTCTCTGATCAAAGCTGCAGATTGCTTTATTAATTGCAAATCTGCAATTGCAGGTTGCTGTGTTGCTTTATGAAATCCCTCCAGACTTGAGGATAACCACCATCCTCCATGTTCTTTCTGTCCTTTCCAGGTCTAGTGTCCCCTTCTTAAGGTGAGGTGCTGCACACAGCATTTAACAGGACTTCTAGAGTGGTGTAATTATATACCTGGGCTTATTCTCCATTCCTTCTCAAGGAATTTCTAACACGTTATTTGCTGTTGGACTACTTCAAAACATTGATTCACAAGTGGTAATAGCCAGCTCCAAACCTGTCATTATAAACACAATGTCAAAATTGTTTGGGTTATTTTTTTAAAACACATCCATTATATTTCTCTGTACAGAATTTTACCTGCCATTTCATTGCCCAGTCATTCAGTGGCATAAGATCTTTCTGCAAGTCTCACAGACTGGTTTCTCAAATTGTCATTTGGGCCACTCAGGATGGGAATGGTTCCTCCTCAGCCCAGCAGAGATGAGTGAGACTTTTTTGTCTGTTTGGGCCACAGGCTGAGGAGATAGAAAAGCAAAGGGGCAGAAGGGGAAGGGAGCAGCTGTTACTCTTCTCTCCCTCCTGGCCAGCAGAACAAAATATCTGATCTAGCGGTAATTGCAAAGTGCAAATCCCTGGACAGCCAACAAGCTTCCAGGCATAAAGTCCCTCAAGCCACTCCAAGGCTGGGGGTTTCACCCAGGTGCCTCCTTCTCTCAGGACAGGCAGCTTAAAGACTGCAATCCAGCTCTAAATGTTTTAAGAAGTCAGATACCACAGGACAGTGGATAAATACTACGCGTCCTGCAATATTTGAGGGAGAAATAAGAAATAAAATTGCTGTGGGAATAGAAATGTCAAGTCAGAGAAAGAAACCAAATGCAGTGGTGGGAAGCAGGAAAGGGGAAAATAGTCCTCACAAGTTTCTGCTTTAAAATGTTTGAATTCAGCCAAGTCACTGCAGTGCAGGTTATAGTATGTTTTCTTTCTTTTCTACAGTCCTGGGATGCTGCTTTAGCTAAGACTGCCAAAGCATGGGCAAAGAAGTGCAAGTTTGAGCACAATATCTACCTTAAAATGCGGGGCAAGGTGCACCCCACCTTTACTCCTGTTGGAGAAAACATCTGGACCGGCACAGCCACCATCTTCTCTGTGGATGCAGCTCTCAACGACTGGTTTAATGAAGTCAGGAGCTATGATTTCAACACCAATCGCTGTACTGGCATGTGTGGTCACTACACCCAGGTGAGTCTTACAGGCCCTGTGGTTTCCCGGAAAATCCCAAGTACAGGCTTGAAACTGGCCGCTTTGTAACAGGAATTACAGCAGGGGTTTTCACCCCCCTGGTTTATTGCTGCATGAGAGTGGAAGTAACTATTTCGAGCCTCAGGGATGTTCGAAGCCTGTTTTCAGTAATGTTGGAAAGGGATTATCCCCTGACAATTTCATGTGTCCAGGGGAGCCAGATAATAAATGCAAAAACATTATCAAGCAGTCGCTTGTCTAAGCTGCCCTATGGGTTGTCGATGTTGCTCCTGTGTTGGCTATTTCAAACTTCCACAAGAGCTTTCCCTTCTCCTTCCTCCCTAAATGCCGTTGCTTTTTCAGTCTTGGAACAGGTGCATTACATCTCTCCCTTTGCCCTTCAGGTCGTTTGGGCAGAGAGTTACAAAGTCGGCTGCGCAGTTCACTTCTGCAATACAGTTGAAAATTTTCCAGAACTCTTCCGAGCAGCGCATTTTGTTTGCAACTATGGGCCAGCGTAAGTTAATTATGGCATTTGGGGCTTAGGGGTTTTATTTTTAATATAGCCTATAACTGACCTGGTACCAGATGCTAGCAACGATGGGAGCATGTCAACAGAAGCTCTGTCCCTGTGTCACTGGTCTGAGTGAAACTTCTCCCTGGCCATTGAGAGCAGAAGCTGCTGGACATAGTCGGAGCTGCAGAAAATCTCTCTGCTAAAAAGCAGGCGAGCAGATCACAGCTGAGAGCAATCACCTTAACTAAGGTAGTGGAATAAAATCTGTTTTGACTGAAGAGTCTCTCCAGGAAAAGTGCAAGCTTTCTGTTTGAGAAAGATTACATCTATCTGTGGCCCCACCCTGGCTTCAAACAAGACATTTTAATTGAAGAAATAAAAGGAAGACAGTCCTCTAGTTTATCTCATACCTTGTAATTTCTGGGTTTGCCTTTTACAGATTATTTTTTTTTTACATACAGATGGGTAATGAGAGATTAGAGGCAGATTCTTGTGTGCTTACACTGAATAATACAGTATTGCCTGAGAAGTCTTATTAATTTCAAATGGAGAGAGTCACCAGGTGGCTGCTCCTCATGCCAGTGAGAGCTTTAATCTGATCTAAAAAGGATTTCAAACAGTTGCAATGATCAGGTTTTTGATAAAGGGATTTCCTCCCCTTCCCATTTGCTTTGCATGATCAATTATTCCAACAATGTGATGAAACCATGTACAAACAACTGAGCTAACAGAATATTGTTGTTCTGCTTTGCAGGGGGAATTACCCAAGAAAACCATATAATGCAGGACGACCATGCAGTGGATGCAGTAATGAGAAGTGCGTAGACAAGCTCTGTGGTAAGACCAAAGTGATCAACTAAGAAAAGTGCGTAGAAATAAAAGTGGCATAATTATCAGTAGAAATAGAACAGTGAGTTATATTTGCACTAAGTATATAGAGGGTCTGTAGCCCACTGCACAGCACAGGTACCAAACCCTGGTAAGAATAGTGTAAGAAGGAATTAATTGAAAGATTTTGCTGTTGAAGGCTCTCAGAGGTAGAAGCCAGAGTTTCTGAAGAAGAGAAGTATCAGTTAGACTACTTCCCACCTTTTATCTGATCAGGAAGTCAAATCTAAAACTTCAGCCCCAACAATATTGTTTGTCTAGTTCTTTTTTTCCCCCCAGCAGAAACAGTATATTCAACTTCTGCTTTCTTGCTTGTTTAGTATGTCCTATCATGTTTTCTGGAAAACTATAGTTGTGAACCAGTAGTAAGACTATACTGAAAAGCACACTTATTTCTAACTGCTGCAATTTGTTGAAATACAGCAGTGAGAGCTTGTTTTTCCACAGCAGTTTGCAGCTGTGTACCTTTATGTCATTATACCTAGGCCCAGATTAGTCACAAATAGTGTTTTGAATAAACAACAATGTCTTAAATCAAAGATGAATTTTATGCAGAGGTTTAATGAGGATGGGCTCTACTAGCCAGGCTTCAGAAAGCTTCAGCTGTAGAAATAATTGAGCGTTTGGTATCCTTATTTCCTTCCATGGTATCCTGGCTGACTCATCTTGAAATCTCAGACTGATGCATCACAGGAAAACTAGAAACGTCTCAAAGACTAGGGGGAGGGAGGGAGAGGAGAAAAAGAGCTTTTAAAAATCAAGTGCTAGATCCTACAACTCATTTTACCATATTCTCCTGTAGGGCAAATCAGCAATTCTGATAGGATGCACATAGGCAATCCTGCAGATGCATCAAAGCTCTTAGTCAAGGTGTATTTCTGTGATTAATTTAGTAGTTAGGTTTGTCTGTCTGTAACTACTTAAATTTGCTTTGTGTATCAATTTAAAATAAATTCCAAGCTTTGTTTTTATTTGCTAGTCCCTCCTCCCCATGAAACAAATTCTTCCTAATGCATGTACTTCTTTTGTGCTTCTCTTTCAACTCAGTAAAAATTATGAGCCCCATGTCAGCCAGGAACCCACTCTTTTTGGCCTAATTCCCCTTTGCAGGATGTTTTAAGCACTGACTGGCATTGTCAGGGCAATCAGCCAGGCAGCAGCAACGGGTTTCCTTTTTACATTAAGAGCCACCACTCACATTTTTTCCTTTTCTGATCTCTTTACAGAAAATACAGAACGTGAGAAGCTAATAAGTACGTATCAAATTGTTCTTAATTACTTTTCCATAAGTACGGATAAGTTTGGTGGGTCTTAACACTTGTTTCTTCACTGTTTTTTAGATTATGCCTACTGGTATCCAGACTGGGACACACAGCCTCAGCCACCACGGCCCCACCCCCCCAGGCCTCCTGCGCCGCCGTACATCCCACCTGCTGAGCATCCACGTCCCTCTTGTGACCAGTACTGTATTAGTGTTTTAATTTTAAGGCCACTCTTTTTGGTACTGAGTGCTGGTGCTGTTCTTTTAGTACAACAGCGGTTTCCACACACATTTTTTTACGAGTAATGACCAATTAAGATACTGATAGTGATCCTACCACTGTATTACTCTCAGAGAATTGCACACATCTGCAAAAACACTCGGTCATCTCTCCATTATCCTTGTGATGTTTATCCAGCATAGAAAAGGCTGCTTCTTCACTTGAGGCAAGATAAAAGTGGTTGTGCATGGAGTTAGTGTAATTTATTGGCAGTAGCTGCAACGCGCTTCTATGTCAGCACAAGCCTCTTAGCTCTGGCTCAGCAGCAGCTTTCTAGAGGGACCACATAGACTATATATTACTATACATGCTAACAATCCTCCTGGAAACCTGGAGCATCACGAAGACATGTCTGAAGTGGCATAGCAGATCCAAAAGAAGGAATAACTCATCTCCTTCAGTTATCCAAGACATCGCTTTGCCCAGGTAATGGATACTTAACAGTATGTGTTTTTAAACACAGAAAGAGTAAAGCTTGTCCTTTACTCTATTTAGCCTATGTGTATCAGTCTCCATTAAAGTTACTCTATTGTCAATTGTACTATTCTGGTCTTCTCTCAGAATTAAGCTTTGTCCTCTGTAGCTGGAAGAATGCCAGGGAATGTTGATAGGGCAAGAATTAAGATGGAGTGTCAATGGGGAGAGCTTAATTTTAGGATGTGAGATGGTGACAAAATCTGAAATGCAGAGTAGATGACAGCCATCCTAAGCCTGCAGGCAGGGAAAGGACAGGGGGAGCAGGGAGGAAAACAGGAGAGGGAAGATGAAATGGGCCCAGGACAGATTCTGGTTTGGAAATGGAAGATCTTAGCCTCATTAAAAAAGCCCAAACTGTTGATGGATTTAGTTTGTTTTTAAACACTTAGCCCTCAACCCCTATTGCTTCCATATACATTTGTTAGTGAGGGAAACAAACCCGTCTTTCAAGCTAAGAGATACTGGCTGGCATTAGCAATGCATAACTTTGCTATCAATATTTAAAGCTCTTTCTCCTCCTGTATCTTAATCCTGTTTTGAGAACACAGTGACTCAAATTCTGAGCCACGCTGCAGCTTTGAAGGAGCGTGGCATCCCACAGAATATAAATGAGCCCCAAATGTTTGGGCTGTTGTCACATGCTGCAAAATGTCACCATGTAAGAACATACATATTTAATTTCACAACTGTCAGTCATTGTCTGCTGCCATCGTTTATATCTAGCAACAGCAAGGAGGCTGGGGGCAAGTGCTTGGGAATGGGACACGTGGGACAGCTGACCCAAACTGACCAAAGGGATATTCTCTATAAAGTTGTGTTCAGAAAAAAAAAATAAAATAAAAAATAAAAAGGAGGGGGTAGAAGAAGAAGAAAAGTAGGGGGCTGGCTTTCAGGGCGGCCATTGCTCAGAGACCGTCTGGGCATCAGTCTGCCGTTGGGGGTGGTGAGTGATTGCCTTTGCATCACTTGGGGGTTTTGTTTGTTTGTTTGTTTCTCTGCCCCCCTTCCCTCTTTCCACACTTGTTAAGGTGTCTTTATCCTGAACCATGAGTTTTCTCACTTTTCTTCTTCCTATTTTCTCCCTTCATCCTGCTGGGGAAAGGGCAATGAGCAAGCAGCTGTGTGGATGCGTGGATGCTGGCAAGGGTCAGCCTACCACATTAATCTGATCTAAGAAGGGGTCCCAAAGGGAGTTGTAAGCACAGTGTTTCTCATCCATGATTCCCTCAGAGGGCCTTTTCACCTATAAGCAGTCTTCCCATGAATAGCTGGAGATGAGTGATCCACGGGGTAGTGTGTGCTGGTGGGGCTGCTGTTGCAGGCTCACCAACCTGAATGTGGCTTTGCCAGCAGCTCCAACACCTACAGGACTGCATGTGCAGAAGTGATAACTGGGACCTACACTCAGATGTTCATAGGATGCAGATTCCTAAAATGAACCCTGGAGTGGGAAGAAACCCAACCTCATTTCCACAGAGATGTCTAGGCAGGGACTCTGGGAAAGCTTGATGGACAAGTGATAGTTAAGGGCAGTGTGAGGAAGAAGGTGGTGATGAAGGTGGTGGGCCTGAGCAGGGAGTGTTGGGCACCCAAGGCAACGTGCACGGGACATGGGCTCCCAACTCCTGGCTGTGAAACCCAGTGTGGGTGCTGGGCACTCAGCACGAGACAGCGCCAGCCTTCACGGCACCCAACTCTGCTGGAGGCTTGGGTTGCAGGGAGTGAACTACAGGTTGCTAAAGCTTGGGAGGAGAAATGGATAGCAGCATATAGCACAAGTATGTGATCACAGGAGAAACCCCTCAATAACTGCAGCATGTTTGAATTGCAGTTCTCAGCCAAACTTACCCCTCCAATAACTTGATGTACAACCAAAGTGACTGTTCATACTGCAGTAAAAGTCATGGTTCAAATCAATTATTTCTCACAGCATTTTGGCTCAGAGTAACAGCCTTAACAGCGATGCTATTGTCATGAAAAACAGATTTATCCAAAGCTTTACTGCAACCCCTAGTGATTGTTATGCGTGGGATGCTGGTGGCCAAAGAAACAAAAAGAAAGAAACCCAAAGGGCAGGAGGGAAGAAGCTTGCGCACCACAATTAAAGAAAGAAGAAACAGAGAGAGAGACAAAGCTGCTACAGCTCTGATGTGAACTTGTAGCTTAATTTCCTCATTCTCGTAGCTACGCTTCTGAAATGTGACTCATTTCCTGCTGACCAAGCCATGTTCAATTACCATGGCTAAGATAAGTCCAGCCCACAAGAGCAAAACGCTGCTGGTGCAGCTAAAACCACCTCTTGCAGCTGAAGCACTCTGCTCTTGAAGCTGGAAGCCAGAGCCTGAGAATCATGACAAGCATGACAATCATTGCTGCTTGTGTGCTGGCTTTTCTGCACTTCTGTCATTCCTCCGACTCCTATGAACCACTGACATTGCCAGATGTTGGAGATCCAAAGTTTATTGAGGAGTGTGTGCGAACCCATAACAGATTCCGGTCTGGAGTGAAACCACCAGCCAGCAACATGCTTTACATGGTAAGGGGATCTTCACGACTGTTGTGCAAGTGTGTAGCATTGTGATGGTGCTTGTGATTCTCAAAGACTGGTTTCATCATCAAATGCAAAAAGAGAAAAAAAAAAAAAAGGGAAAAAAAACCTCAACCTCCTGGGGTCATAAGAGCTACTTCTTTTTAAAGCAGAGAAAAAGGCTTCTGTGATTATCAGATGGCTTTATACAATCGGGTACATGTATAGTTTTGCCTGGCTTAATTTCCTCATTCTAAACCCAAGATTTCAACCCTCAGTGCTGTTGGTTTGTGCTGTGAAAAGCCTCCTCGCTCCAAGGCACTGCAGCTCAACAGCCTGGGGTGTAATTTATGTGCAGACCTAAGCACAACCTTTCATACTTGAGTCGTCAAGGGCAGAGACCGTTGCCAAACGACGCTGGAGAGCTTTCTCCAAGCTTTCTTTGCAAGGTTCTCACAGACTGAGCCAACAGAGCAGCTGTTCTGAGGTGCTGGGGCTGCAGGGGAAGCCAAAAAGCAGCTTTTTGTGCAGCAGGGACGAGTGCTGGAGGCACCAAGTCATAAGACAGCTCGTCATGATCCAAAATATACCCGAAAGTGGCCACCTCTCATTTCAGATGGCTCATGACACTTGTCTCCCTGCTGGGTGGCACATGGAAAACCCAGCAAGGAGGAAGCTGTAAATGGGTGCACAAAGCTGGGCTCACGGCTGAGAAGCCCATCTCTGATTTGTGAGATGCTCAATTCCAGTAGCTTGGCAGCTGTCTCTTGCAACATCCATCACCTTTTGTGCTTTGAGTGGGTAATACTGTGACTTGAGTGGGTAATACCGTGTTTCTTCTTGGGATAAGCTCCACAGGTCTCTCAGATGGACTGTAGTGATTGTCCCAATTCTAATCTTTTTCATTTTGCTCCTCTTTCTTACTACCTCGCATGATCGCCACCAGAAGAGGAAATAACCACAGCTATAATTAGCAATACCCCAACCGAAGTTCAAAAAAACAAAAAAAAAGCTCATTTTCCATTTTTGGTTGTCAAACACTAAAAAAGAAGTGCCTATTAGAGAGGGGTAAGTGATTTTACTTCAGCTTTCTTAGCGGAGCATCCTGAACTTCCAGTCCATATTGCTCCAGACTCTTTACTGGCCCTACACTAATAACATCTTGCTATGACATATTAAAAGACCACTATTAATCTTTTTTAATTGTGCCTAAATTTTCCTTTTTGAAAAATTAAAGAACTGAACTCTGAAAAAAAAAGAGGCTTAAGAAACAAACAAACAAATAAATATTATTACAAATAAAATAAGCTACATAGTAAATTTCCTTTAAAGCACTGCAATAACCCTAAAGTATGACGTCTCCCAGAAAGATTCTAATGTGGAGAAAGCAATACAATACATGATAAAATATATTATGAAAGTAAAAGCATTGGAACTGAAAACAATGTATTTCTTCATTTTTTAATGGTCGTCAGCACTTCAAAAATGAGGATAAGAAGATTACTTCTTTATTTCATAGGGAACTTCTTATTGGTGTAGGTAACTATCCAGCAAGATATATGAAAATGAAAACTACGAACTCAGTACATTTCCACATTTTGGAAAAATAGTTTTTAAAAGAAAATACAAGACAGAAACTCCTTTAACTGCAAGTAACAAAGCCCAACCATCTATATTTGTAATACATTTATAAAATGAGAATGCTAGTCTAATTTTTTACCTGGTGAATGTGACCCCTTTCCCATTCACCCAAAGCATTGCTTAGATCTGTTCCAAGGCTCTTCAAAATGAGCAGAAATTGTCTCTGGTATGATCTTGCAATTTTTAATTACTTATAGGTAGCATAAACAATAGACAAATTGTTTCAGACTTATCCATGGTCAAAAAAAAAGTTATATAATCTAAAACATAGCTATAAAATTTAACAACCACCCTTTCCTTAGTCACTGTTACTGATCTGTTCAAAAAAATTTCTCTAGCAATTCGATTATTTGCAGAAGCAACTGAGATATTTTAATCCATATAGACAAGAACAAATAAAAATAGTTTATTTTTTTTAAAAAAAAAGTCCAATCCAAAAAAGTTCATCAGTGCTAAACAAGTTCATTTACATGACACAAACTGTATCTAAGAGCACAGGCATATACTCATGATACTGCATTTTCCAGGAGGTACAATACTGTATTTGCTCAATCAAGTTGTGTGCACAAGAAAACCCAGCCAAACCAGACACCACCTCCAGTGTAAACAAAAGACATTACTATTGACTCCATTGCTGAAATAACTGCTTTCTGCATGATAGAATAGCAAGTAGTCCTTAGGAATATGGTTTAGCAATTTTTGTGAGGGTTAGGTTGATGGTTGGACTAGATGATCTTTAAGGTCCCTTCCAACCTAGACAATTCTATGATTCTATGATTCTATGAATGAGTGATTCCACAAATATTAATTCAGCACTAATGTTTGAAGCCACCACCAAAGACAAAGATGCAAACCAAGGGTTTGGGTTTAAACCAAAATCCTGAACTGACCTGTAAGGTGGCTTTAATGCATGAGGAGGCACAAGACTCCAGTCTGACTGGAACGGTAAGCATACTCCTTGATCCCCAGGTTTCCTGTAAATTCACCGTGTAAATTAAATCGATGTTCTCTCATGGCCAGCACAGCCTGGAAATGCACAGTGTGCCCCAAACACTGTATTTGATTGACATACAGCTTTTGGTGTCCAACAAACCAGTCAGCAAAGATCACCTGACATCCCAAAAGCTTCCTCAAGTTTAATGAGTGCCTAAGTTTACATCAGAAATGAACCTACAAGCCAATTTACCATGTAGCTCTGTAAGTCTCAGCAGAAACAAAAATCAAATGAATCCAAAGCCCATATGCTACTGAGACCCAGCTTTTCCTAAAAGTTGCTGTGAATTACTGCATTGCCAAGATATCAAAGTGACTTTTAGATTTCTTTATTTTTCAGAGTTGGGATCCAGATTTAGCAAAGACCGCGAAAGCTTGGGCAAAGAAATGCCTTTTTGAACATAATACGTACCTCAAAGTTCCAGGGCAGGCTCACCCAAAATTTACCCCCGTTGGAGAAAACCTCTGGACTGGCTCACTTTCTATTTTTACTGTGGAAAAAGCCATCACCGATTGGTACAATGAAGTCAGCGACTACAATTATGCCACTAATAACTGCAGAGGAACATGCGGCCACTACACACAGGTAGGCATGCATTTCTCCATCTAAACCATGAATTAGCCTTGCTATTTTGACACAGAAACTCTAGATTTCTGTTGAAGATTCAATGAACTGTTTTCCAAATGCTGTAGTCTTATTTTATGTCTGTGCAGACAAGATGTTCTCATGTCCCCATTTTAGGGAGGAAAAGAGTCGTTGCATTATTATTTTAAATTTGCCAGTTGCATTTTGTTTGCAGGAAGAAAACAGGACAGCTGTCAAGCAGTCAAGTTTAGCCAAGCAGTGGCCAAAACCTAGGCAATGGCAATGGTTGTGGGCTGCAGTGCGTGGTGGGATGAGGTCTCAGCTCTGGCAGGCAGCCTCCACATGCCAAGGGCTGTGGAAATACAGGCATATAAAGAAGTGTCTGTAGCTCTGCAAGTGTTATGCCTGCATTTCTCCCAACCACGATTCCCAAAGCAAGAGGGTAAAGTGAAGGAAAGGAGTGCCACTGCCATGCAACCCCCCAGTTGCTGACCACAGCTATGGGAGAGCTGGATGGCTTCCAACAGTGGTTCTAGGGATTAGATTATGACCTGAGGCTACTTAATAGAATCATAGAATCGTCTAGATTGGAAGGAACCTTTAAGATCATCAAGTCCAATCTTCAACCTAACACTGCCAAAACCCAGCACCAAACCGTGTCCCTGTTTGGGTGCAGGAGTCAGGATTGATAGCGACTGTAGCTAGAAGCTGCGTGCCTGCCAGCTTTGGGAGGCATCCTCGGGTCTGCACCTTCGGCTAACCCTTTGTTCCTCCTACTGTGGAGAAGAGGTTTCCCCCAGGTTATTGCAGTTACCACATCCACATCCCCAACATACGCCTCAGCTGGTGGCTGCCTGGGATGGGGAGGGTCCTGTGATGCCTTCAAGTTCCGCTGTGCTATCGTCTCCCCTCTCCTTCTGTCACAGGATTTATTTTTCTGGGACTGAAGCATTTGGCTGCACTGTAGTCTTTGAGCTGGATATAGAATGCTGGATCGAACTGAACAGCTTCTGGTAGACAGAGGTTGTAATGCCCTTGCCTCTAGATTATCTTAGTCATGGCCATGATGCTAAAAGGCAGAACTTCAGCCCAGACGTACTCCTTCTCCCGGCTCCTCCTGTAACACCAGTACGTTCCAGCAATTTGCCTGTACATCCCCCCTGGATTTAGTACAGGGGCAATTAGCCCTGTAGGAGCTGTTGCAGATCACAAGCCTTTTCTGCACAGGTTGGATCTTCCCTCCCCCAGGTAATCCCCAAGGTAATGGATTACCTTGAAGCAAAGGAGATGAACTTCACCTTCTCCTTTGCAAGAAAGGATAACTCCTTGTTACAGCCAGTTACTCTTCCTTTGAGAGTCGTTTTAACAAATATCTGGTAAATTGGGCGAAAACAATCCGGTGTTTTTTCCAGAACAAACAATGATTTCAAGATCCGTCACTGCTGCTTGTCCCCAGGAAGCCTGTCCAAGGAGTGCTCTTCAGCCAATATGTTGTCGTGAAACAGAAGAGGACGGGTCTTCTCTGTAATGCTTCAGATGCTGAAGGAAAGCATTTGTCACTGGTATACCTGTCTGTCTTTTTGCAGATCGTTTGGGCTACAAGCTACAAGGTTGGCTGTGCCGTCCACTACTGTCCCAGCGTGACTTACTTTCATATAACCAACGCAGCACACTTCATCTGCAACTACGGGCCAGCGTAAGATTTTTCATTACAAATATTTCACGGGGTTTGGGTCCTACCCCTTCCCTCCCACAAAGTGCAACTTTATTAGGTCAGTCCATCTATTAATGGATTTTGTGGGAGGAAATGGCCCCCAAAATAGAGAAAGAGGTACACATCTGTCCAAACAGCTTTTTTTTTTTTGCTAGATGAGGGCTATGTATTGTAGCCAAAAAGCAGTGGCAGTGGCAGAAAGGCTAAAATACAAGATGCTGACATGAAAATACTAAAGTGATCATTTGAAAATTAACCCCTTGCTCCTGAGTGCCAAGATGCATCAAAGCAAGATGCATGCACAATTTCAGTTCCTAGAATTGCTGAAAGTAATGAGGTTTTACCACAAAGTAAACCACTGCTGAGATTGCATGCATATAAAATCTGTCTCAGTGTGTTTATGTGCAGTTTGAGGCCCACTGTAAATCTCACTTTGGCCATGTTCCAAGCAAAGTGAAGTCCTGAGCTGTGTTTGGGGCAGTATCAGGTATGGGCAGGTTTGATACCCAAGTATGGGGCCAAGAACCTGGTCAGAGGTAGCTGGTGCCACTCACGCTGCTGGCAGAAGGAGGGAGCGGGGGGGGGACAAACATCACTCCTAAAGTATTTACCAACAAACAGATGAAATTACTGCCTGTGAGAGATTCTCCAGCACCAGAGACTCCTCTTCAAGGTTAAATATGTACATACAGATAACGTAACTGAATCTGCTCTTGCTTCTGTAGCTTAGAGCCAGCTTTGAGAGCCCACAGTCTCCACACACAGAAATTATCCAGAGTTGAGACTATTTTAATTCCCAGGTTTGCAATACTGCTGTCTCCAGGTTCTTAAACAGGGCGCCCCACTACACTTCACCTCTTTTGCTTTACTGCGTGTCTCGGGCATGGGGCACTCAAGGGCTGTCCAAAACCCACCTCCCTAGCAACACAAGGGAAACAAAACCCAGGTTAAAAAATAATTAGCGGTAGGGATTAACATTCTCCTCCCAAGAGCAGTTTGAGAGCAGTGCTATTTTCTTTCCAGGGGGAATTACCCAAGACACCCATACAAGACGGGAGCAGCGTGCAGTGACTGCGGTGGTGATCAGTGTGCCGGCCAGCTGTGTCGTAAGTAGAAGACAACCAGCTCTCCTCCCCAAGCACATGTAGAAAGGGAAAGAGCACACAGAACATCCTGGCAGGAGGCAGGCACAGCACCCTCTTGTTCCTAAATATAGTCTGAAAAACTGCAGTTGGAAGCCAAGTGAGCAGTGATGCACAAAGAGAGGGGAGGAGGGTGGAAAGAGCCGGTTTTCTACCCTGGGGAGTGATGGGATGAGTGATGCTCTTCAGGTCCTGCAGGGTATGGTACGGGAGATATAGTGGCTGCAGTTTAAGGTGGTGTTATCCCTGCCAGAACTCATTGCTTGCAGAAATGGGAATATCCCCTCCTGGGAGCTCCAGGTTACTAACTGGCGCATGAGCTGTGGCTTGAGCCGGTGCAGGTCCGAGCCAGCCTTGTCCCTGCCCTGCTGCTGCAGGAGAGGAGAGCTGCCACGGCACTGCCAAAGCTGCTCGCTCCACTGAACATCAGCCAGGCCATCTGCTATCCCCCTAAGCACCGGGAGAGAGCCAGGCTGCCATGCAAGAGCCCTTCATGGGGACACAGTGCTCAGCCTGAGCCCCTTGGCATCCCACCTGATTCTCCTGCACTTGCCTTTGCAATGGCTGGATGGGGTCAGGAGGGGAGGGTAGTTCCCCTAAGATGGACAAGGCACTGTGTTGTGGACATCTGCCCGGGGGAGCTGAGGGTACAGTCACACTTTTCCC
>JAOXNO010000001.1:40725210-40735531 GCA_028565335.1 Limnodromus scolopaceus
AGTTCCCCTAAGATGGACAAGGCACTGTGTTGTGGACATCTGCCCGGGGGAGCTGAGGGTACAGTCACACTTTTCCCTAGCACTCAACTCTGGGTGAAATAATGGAGAGGGAAGCTGATGTTAAAACAGCAGCGTCGCAGGAACGAGAGGCACTGTTCAATGTTAGTTACAGGCTGAGGATCTTAAATGCGAGGCACTGGGCAAAAGCCAAAGCGATCTTGGGAAGAACAAGCCCTCCCTGTGCCAGCCACTGGTGGGAGGAGAATCCACACGATGTAATCAAGTGCTCCTCAGCAAAGCCCCACGGGTCGCTGCAGGGCTCTCCTAAGTCAGTGGGTCTTTGCTTCTTCTTGGAAAAAAATATAGCTCCCAAAGCTGCATTTGTGAGCCCATCATCAGCCTCACGCTTCATTCCCTTTTGCTTAGACTCAAATTGTTTGTAACGTGTAAATCTGCTGATGTTCCCTTCTTTTCTCTCTCCAGAAAATGCAGAGCGTGACAAAGTCATCAGTAAGTACCACCAGAATTACTGCTTCCATTTGTTGCCCTTGGTGCAGTTATACTCCAAATCAAGTAACTCGATTGATTCCTAGGTGATTCCAAGTGGCATCCAGAGTGGGACAGACCTGCGTGTGACGAGTACTGCATCTCCGTTATTGCTTTAAGGCTGTTACTCCTCATACTGGCAGTTCTGGCCAGCTGGCTCCTACCAAAATACTGCCCTATAGCACCCGCCAGTGACACGCGTGCAGAAGAGCACAAGAGCACTTCGGTCTGCTCAGCCCTTCCCTGCACATAAGTTACGGGCAGCACAAAGATCGGTAGAGACGCTGTTTGCATCCACAGGTGATTCAGAAGCACATTGGTTGCAGGCAGCCGCTAGGAGAGCTGATAAGCAGCTTTCTCGTTGCTCAGGACCAGTAAATGGGTTTAAATTACCCATGTATTTTGTCAAAGTGGAGTGAATGGGAGCCGGCAGGTAAGGCAGCAGGCTGCCCAGGCAGCACCCTGGGGTGCGGGCAGCTGCTGGCCATCCTTGCCTCGGCAGGGCTAGAGGGTGCCCAGCCCAGGAGCCCAGCCCCAGCCAAGGCTCCAGGCAGAGCACTCACCTCTCCGTCCTATTGCACTCTTTCCTTGGACACTCCTCCAGAGAGATGCAGAGTAGCCTGGAGAGGCTTTTCATTTAAACGTTTTTTTGTTCCTAATAATTTTTTGACCCTTGTGAGCTCTGGCATTTGCATCCTGAGGCAGGCGGTGTGTTTCCCAGTCTCGCAGTGCACTGAGGCCACTGGTACTTCTCTTTGCTTAGAATTTGGTTTTAAACGTGTTATTTGTGTCAAAACATAGTTTCACCTGTGTTTACACATGATCATGTATGACTGCAATCTTCCCTGGAGGTTTCTATATCTTTTTTTTTTCTTTTTTTTTTCTTTTTCTGAGCATAGAGTTTTTGCCTGCTGTTTCAAACAATAAACCATTATTTCCTGTTTCCCATGTGTGGCAATTGTGTATTTGCAACAAGATCTAAAGCTTAACTGCTGGTGCACCAAAAACCTCCATGTTCAGCTCCAACCTGCACAATGCTGAGAAACGCGGTGCTGGGAAAGATGGCATAAACCTCCAAATAAAATCCTGCTGCGCCCGTCGTCGTGCCTTCGGTGCAACAGCTGCCGAGGGATGAGTCTCCTGCAACCTGCACATCTGGAAGAGGCAGAGAGCGGTGGGGAGAGCGGCTGAGTTCAGCTGGGCACGTCCTCTACCGGTCACCGTGGCTCAGCTGGAGCGGAGGCTGGAAGGAGCAGAGCGGCACAAGCTCACAGCTGGACCGCACCGATCCGTGTCTATTTGGAGGTGGGTTTAGGTGCTGCTGGACCACGTCCCTCCGCAGGGCACAGACACAGGCTGCTGGGAAGGAGGCTGGGAAGTTCCCCTCGCCGCGTGGTGTCCAGGGTACCAGGAAACCAGGTGTTTCTGCATACCCACACCCGACCCCGCTGCTGGGGCAGATCTTAACTGAAAACATTGGAACTGGGGCCCAAAGTTTCTCATGTTATTCTACCAGGTAGTTAACTGCTCGCACTTGAACCATCTCGGCATTACCCAGATAAATCATTTCTCAAAAATGCACATATGGCTGGGGACAAATTCCAAACTTTGCCCTTGATGTATCTTTACACATAGTTTGTTGGCTCGCAAGAGCCTCCGTAGCCAAAACACCACACGTGCAGGCAGGAGATAAGCATTTCCTTTTCCACATTCCAGTGACCAGGGTCCCAGTACCCATGCTGGCCTACCTGTGAGAGAGCCAAGCTCAGCTCTGTCTTCCAAACCCGGCAGATTAGGGTGTTTTTAAACAAAAAATTCCCATTGCAAAAGCAAGGCCATGGGTCTATCTGTTAAAAAGAGCAGCTATTTTCCTCCCCACCTGTCTTTTTGCCACTCTTTCATGGAAGACCCAAGCCTCAAGCTGCACGTGCTGCAAGGTCCCATCTGAAAACGGGATGGCGAGGGGCACATGGGCAGCAGGACGTACCGCGTGTACGGTGTCTTGCACAGGGCTCCCACCCCAGCACGGAGCCTGGCACAGCCTGTGCCCCACTGAAGCCATGGGCAGTTAGATCCTACTGCTGCAAAGAGAAACGTGCCCAGGGAGCAAAAATGAGCTTGGCGAGAATTCTCCCCTGCTTAGTTTAATCAATGCTTGGTCTCCAGGAGAGTAAACAGAAGGAACACAGAGTCCTTAAAGTTCAAAACATTCACAGCACTGTCATTTAACTATATACTTCAGCAGCTCTAAGGAAACACCATAGAAAAAGCTTCATTAAAAAACCTGTAAATCACCGGGACTTAGAGGAAAAAAACTCCAAACTTTACAACATGGTTACCTTTCAAACAAAAAAGCCTGAAAGTCAAGAAGTCAAAGCTAAACAAGTACTGCATCTCATTTTAAGGACATCCAAAAATCCAGGTATTTAACTCCTGATGATCAAACCACTTTGAGCTGTCCACATTAATTTTATGGCATATGCCTATGAATTCTGTATGATAAATGCAAAACACTGATATATAAATACAGCCTTTGGGTACTTTTTTGCAAGTCTGTAAACTCTAAAATCAGTTTAAGGAGACAATTTGCAATAGTTCAAGCTGTTCTGAAAACATCAAAAACTCTTTTTCACCCTTCCGGATCCACTTTGTTTTCTAATCTTTACTTTTTACACAATTATTAGAACTGTATAGCCATATTCTTTGAGAAAACAGGTGCAAAAAGCACCAGCAGTGAGCCCACACAGCCAGTTACAATTCAGATACGGACTCTAAGCAGTCAAATCCTTTGGTTTAATTTGCCTACGGGAATGCGAATAGGCTTTCTCGACTTTTCAGTTAAGGTAATAAATGTCCAACCAACAATCCTTGAGATCTGCCAACCATAACAACTGAAAAAGATTAAACACAATGCAAAGCCTTTTCACCCCACAACAACACAGGAACAAGACTCCTTGAAGTCTGTTAAAGAGTTTTACTACAGATAGGGATTTGGTGCAAGAGCTACGGCTCCCAAATTAAAGAAGCACACTACCATGGAAGTATATATAATTTAAGGCCAGGCTGCCACCAATCCGAGCTGTGTTCTCCTGCTCCAGGCAAAGTTAGCTGATGCTGCTGGAAAACAATCACTTTTTCGTAGGGTGCTTTCAGCTAGATCAGGCTCCTGAATGGCAGCCTGCAAGAGCAGTGTAGGGAAACCAGCCCCACACTTGCTCGTAACTTTTTAAACAACAAGCAGTGGAACATCTATGCCAGTCCTCTGTAGTGAGAGGCGTCCCATCCTGTCCCGATTAGAATCAAGGACTCCCCCTCCCCTAATACACTAGTCCTCCTTCCCTGGCTACAGTCAGACTCCTCCTTTATTGGCTTCTAGCTCTGCAGACTCTCCTGGTGACTCATTGGTGGGATGGCACTGTGAGAACAGACATTTGAACTCCCGTAGTGCAGTGCCTCCTGCTGAAACCAGTCCTTTCACTATTTGAGAGGCCTGAACTACCTGACTGGTGCTGAACATAGGTCACCCTGCCATCTGCAAAACACCAGTCCATGCTTCTAGAAAGCTTTTCATCACTAAACCCATCAGCAGTTTCTGAGACAGACGTTTGTGACTTATTGATCATATTCTCAGTGAAGTTATCTGCTGAAGTAGTATTTTCCCGATTGATCTTGCAGGTAATTGCCGTTTATGAACAGTGCAGTCCCTAAAAGGGGTGAGAGCTTTTTCCTTAACAATTAAGTGCCGAGAAGTGATCACAGAACTGAAAGGCACACCAAGGCTAATATTACCCCCTAGCCTAAAGGACAAGCATCTCAGCTACTTCTCAACGTACATGTACTGGCTATTTAACCACACGTATTCTAAATTCTTATTTATAATGGCAAAAAAGGGAACGGCTGCATTTTCACTTACTAGTTTCAAATAAAAGTTCACTAACCTAAAAGCAGCGAGTCGTAACGTTCTAGCATAATCATTTTCACTGCATGTGCAAAAGGATTCCAACACAATCCAGAAACTGGTGTGGCTCTACCACCTCCTGATCATTACATTTGCTTTTTTAATCTCTGATGTATGAAATAAGCAACATCTGCTCTTCCGGTGAACTTTTATTTCATCAGAATTTGCATTTTCAGGAAACTAAAAACCTCTAAACTTCCTTTAAAAAAGGGGAAGGACCTCAAAAAAAAAACCAACAAACCACTATTTCTTAAGACCTTCTTGCAAACAAGAAATAAATTAAGAATATATTTAAAGAAATACCTTATTTAAAGAAGACCTTATGCTTTCCTTGCAGCACATTCCATGTGGAAAGACACTTGCTTTGTACCACACTCTGTCTAATAGTCTCCAGAATAATGCTAATAGATGACAGTTTATTAATAGCATTCAATTAATATTATGGTTTAATTCTCACATGAAGCCGTGAGCTTGTTTCCTGGAAAACATGATGCAGGCCGTGCAGTAGCTCACTAAATTCAAGGATTTAACAACACCATATTAAAATAGTTTATTAATACTAAGACAAGACATGTAAAAATAATCAGCTTTTACAGAAACAAAAGCATAATTCAGTAATAAATCTTGCCTGTTTTGCAACAGTTATTGCCATAACTGAGGCTGCATATACTCTGGTAGTCTTTCAGACCAGAACCACCTTTAACTCTCACCAAATTCTCTGACCTTAACGTTTAACATCCTTCATCAAACTCCTAGATGTTCCTGTTACGAAACCTTCCCTTTAGGCAGATAGGTATTATTCAAATAAACTCTCTTGCTTTCTCAAACAACAAAGCAGCGCAGATTTTCTTCACCAACCTTGGCATTTTTGCACAGCTGCTTCAGGTCCACTAATTAAAGTGTACTTGTGAAAAGAGAATGATCTTTCTACCTAATCTTTTCTTGTCCAGGTTATACTGACAGCAAGAAGTCTCAACTCTTCCAAGTGTGAAAATGTTCGTTAACATGGGAGAAAAGTGAACATCTCAGATGAATTACTTCTTTTTCTTTTTTTTCTTTTCATCTGCTGCCATTTTTAACTTGACTTCTTCCACAGGAAGTGCTCCTAATTTCTTCTTCTTTGCATTCTTAACCTTTTCCTTGATGGCTTCAATATCAATTTTTTTCTCAGTGGAGGCTACACAGTAAAAAACACAAGTATTATCCACAAACCTCTTTCAGCAGAATTCCAAGGAGAACATTCATATAAGAAATGCTATACAACTGCATTTGAACACAGATGCTACACTGAGCACACGTACAAACTATTACGACCCACGTCTCAGACCACAGCTGTACTCCACAACTAATCCATACACACTCTCTTGGACATTGGCTTGGTTGGTCTCACATGACAGGAGAATAAATTAATTCTTGAGTTCTTGTGCCCAGAGAAGCTTTTGTGGTATTTTGTCTTTTTGCACGTATTTGAGATACAGTACAGTCAACAGCGGGATTATTGAAAATTTACTGTCATCACAAAAAGGTACTGTATCAATGATGCAGGACACATACACTTTTTGAGAAATCTGAACTTTTCAGTTCATAAGAAACTGTGCAATATGTAGTTCAATACTACGTAGCTGGTATATCTAATACAAAATGTACATAGCACATGTAACAGAATGAATATGTAGTATAATCAATGCATCCAAGAAAACGGAAGACTAGTGTGTAAAAACCGAATCATCTGAGAACACAAGTTCTTGCTCTGCATATAGGGTGCTTTCACTTCAACTTCTAGAAAAGCTACCTATCCTATCTTATACCAATGCTGTGGCATAAGTTTCCAATTAAGTATTGCTTCTGGGCCTCTTTTTCTTAATTGAAAAACCATTTGAGTGCAAAAGTTACAGCAGCTTCACTACAAGACTGAAAGCCAAAAACTGATGTAGCCAGACCAACCAACTGAGATAGCCATCCCAGTATCTCCACCAGGAAAATATTCTACAGAGAACTGTCATCTTGTAGGCACAGAGTTATGAGGTGCATGATCCTTCTACTGTCCCTGGCAACTGCAGGCATGGATTTAAACACTAGGATTTTTTTGCATGACCCTTTTATTTACTATAGCTATACCTCTGCAAAATCACTCAGCCTAGGAATCAACAGCAAAAGGTTTTAGAACAGGAAAAAATAAACGGTTACCTTTCTTTGTTTTCACAACTGGCTTTTCTTTTGGTGGGATAAAAGCTTTATTTCTTTCTTCTTGTCTTTTCTTGACTGCATCTGCTTGCTTTGCCTAAAGTTACCAATAAAAAAGTCAAGTATCAGTACAGCACGGCAAAAGAGGCAAAAAATCATAATATGCAAGTCAGCAGTCAAATGTTTTTTCAGTGAACAGTGGGTTACAAGAACTTCACCTTTATCTCTTGCACTTGCTTTCGTTTCTTCTGTCTTTCCTTCAAGAAGTATTCACCACTTGCCAATTCTTTATCAATCTGCGTAAGACAAATACCGAGAAGCTTTAGATAATGAAGCATTATAAGCCAGATGTATAGTACCAATAAATCAACTTGACAGAAAAGGCCTCCCAACCTTGGAGCATGAACACAATTTCAAGACATGCTATATCCCTGCATAACCAAATAAAGTTTCAGCTGACCTGGCTTTCTGGCTGTGGAGGTGGGAATGGTGTGTACTCCTTCTTAGTATTTTTCTTCTTTGGCTCCTTGCGTTTTTTCAAGTTCTTCCGCTTGAACTTAGGCAAAAATCTTTCCCAACTTTGAGACCTCAGTTCAGGATCTTTTGATAATTCCCTTTTGATCATCAGAGTCTTCAGTAGTTTTATAATGTCATAAAGAAGTTATTAAAAAAAAATAGGATTTAAGTAGTAGTCAAGAGCTCCAAACTACAAGTTTCACTAAACTCTTACATTGAATATGCTATATCCAAATCTTCCACCTCTCACTGCATAAGAGTAGAGAAGTTTAATTACAAAGAGTAGAATCAAAAAGATACATATGTCTCAAAATGGGGACAGAATGTACTGGAAAAGGTGCCCCAGTTTACATGAGCAAGTATCAAGAAAACAATCAAGAGAGGAAAGTTTATACACACTTCCTTTGATGTTTTCTCAGATACTGTTAATAATGTTATGGCAATATATCCTGGTAAAATGGAAGTTTTTTTCAAAGCAGCACATACAGAAATTCTCAAAACCAGATTACCACACAGAAACATATAAATTATTAACATACAACTGTCTGAGAAGAAATAGTACTTTCTTGTAAACAAAGATGCACAGTGGAACACGCTAACCTTAATGTTATATATGGGATGTATATTCTTCATCGTGTCCAGAACAACTTTTCTAACCTGTATTTAATAAAAAAAAAAAAAAAAGAAAACTCAGCAAGTATTTCATATGCTTATCAATTAAAATACCGGGTATACTATCACGTTTCCTTTCTCCCCCACCCCCAAAAGCAGGTAGATTAAAAAAGCTAACACAGGAGGCACAGCACTTCAGAAATATCAATAACATCGCCATTTTTCTAATACACCCCCGCAAGCCCCACAAATATTACTTTCATGTTACCATGGATTTTATGGCGTCACAAGAAACTCTTGCATTTGACATTTTTCTCCTACATAGTTTCTAAAAACATTAGATGTTCCTTAAGGCTATGTATCATTAATTCTGCAGTATTTTCACTGTTACACCTCTTATCCAAAGCTACAAAAAATCCTTCTAAAATAAATAAATATAAGAAAGAGTATTTCGCAAATGCTTTTTTACTTCCAAGACAGAAAGATCTCAAACTCTAAACAAAATTCAGCAGCTAAGACGCTAAGACTATGGACGATCATGTAAATGTGGCTTACTAAGACACTGCTGAAAAGTCAGTGAGATACTCCTGAGCTTGCTAGATTTTGCCTCTCGCCTGCCCTCGAGCTGGCCAGAGAAGTATGCCACATAAATGGCCCATCTTCCTTCCCTTACCTCCTTTAGGCCACTAAAGGGTCCAAGAGCTGAAACAGTGTTGCCTTGCACCATAATATAACAGTTAGTTAACAGTTCCAGGGCCTACACCAAAAAAAAAGAAATTAAGTAAGTGTAAACTGAAGACCCGACACAAATTTGTGTCTAAGAATTTTCTGGTTGCTACACCTATCAGAAATACCTTCAGAGTAGACCCTTTTGGCCCAAGAAGTCGTCCTCTTCTTTTTATAAAAGTGTCTCTCTTCCTCACCAGAGAGCCTATTTTAATGATGTCACATGCAATGTCATCCTGAAGGATGCGAACTGCCTAAAAAGATAAAAAGCAGGTAATATCATCTGAACGCGAATGCATTATTCAGAGCAGTCAAGAGAACACTGCAGTTTATTATTCTCACTTCACTTTCAGATATATCTACTTTAAATAAATATTTTATTTCACTTGATTCACTTGGAAATCCCACATTTTGAAAACGTACTATTTTATAAATATTACGATAGAATTTGATACAAACATCCAGGATTTAATACAGACCTGTTCAAATGGAACGCTTCTTGCCAGAAGTTTTATTAAATCTCTAGCCCTGATGATTGCATACGGATCAAAAGTCTTCTTAGTGGTCGTAACAGTCATGCTTCCTTCAATTAGATCCAGAGTTGCATTCACAAACTGCAATATTTAAAAAGAAATAGCGAACCAATCTCTTAATAAGAACCTCAGAATTCATCTGTGGCACTAAGAGCCAACAAACAAAATGCTACGTGTTGATGCAGATCCATTTTCCAAATTTCCGAAAGTGACTTTCATCTTGAGGAAATTAACGCACAGATACACGCACAAAAGATGTGTCACAACACCAGAAACACCACCTCCCTCATCTCCTTGAATTCAGGTGCAACAAAGTTGTCAGCATCTGGATGAGGAGACACTTGCTGCTGCAGAGAGCTTTGCTGACACCCTCTGTAAAGAGCTGCAAGTCTGGCTACAGAGGCCTTTGCTGATTTTGATGACACTACCAATTCTAAATGCAAGCACAAAAGAAATATACCCAAATAGAGAATCAGAAAAGCAACCTGCACTATTTTTATAAGCTTAAGTAACACCTGTACCTCCCAAAAGACAAAACATAGTATCACAATCAGTAAGTATGCATACATGTTCACCCAAGGCTTTCTGGACGAGCGGCCAGCACTCTTTCAAGTACGCTTCTCTATACTTTGGGAATAATGTTGCAAAACTGCTTTCTTCCAGCAGCCCTTTAGGATTATCTTCTCTTGTAAAGGCTGGCTCTTTCCATCCATCTGGCACAGTGAGTAATTCAGATTCATCAACTGTTATAAGTATAAAAAAAAAAAAGTTGGTTTTTTCCTTCTCTTTCATCAGTGGCTATTACTTCTCTTCACTGTTTAACTACAAAAAATACAATAAATTAGATCAGGAACACAAAGTTCTCTTTAATACTCTGTTGAATGCACTTGGCATCTCTTCTGACCTTTAACAAGTTACTGCTTTATATTATTTATTAAAAAAAAAAATATTTATTATAAAAAAAAAAGAAATTCCACAACTGAGATATGCGTTGCGGGACAGGATATTATACACGAACAAGACATATCAGGCTGTGGCGAGCAGCCAGAGCACTGCGAGGACAGGACCACAACAAGCGCCCACCGCTGCGCGCCCCTTGCACCTAACAGCTGCCTCTACCCTCTATCCCCAGCGCCGCAGGCCGGGAAGCAGCCTGCCTCCCCCACGCTGCCTCTCCGCTCACACGAAATCGCGGCCGAACTCCTCAGCCCCACGCTGCATGAGGAAACCGGTGGGACTCCCACCA
>JAOXNO010000001.1:40742742-40787349 GCA_028565335.1 Limnodromus scolopaceus
ACATTCAGGCGGCTCAGAGGGGACTCAGCACGCTGAAGGCTCCAGCCCGTAAAATTTAATGCAAAACTTCTTGTTCGCTGTATTCAGCCTGGGATAGCCAGCAACACAGCCAGTGAGGAAATCCCCTGGTGATTTATCAAAGTAGCAGCTGGGAACTGACAAACCCAGCGGCTCATCGTAACCTGGCTTGTGCCTTGCTGAATCCCATATGGTTATTGTTTTTCACTTTAAAGTATTAGCAGTGAATTTCAAACCCCAGAATTTAGCAATGTGTTTCATAATTGGAAAGATCAAACCCCGTTTGAGTCTGTGAAGTAATTTACAACATGCTTATCCTTCCACCCACAATAGATTTTACAGCAATGTCCTCTGGCGCGGATCCCCAGTGGCAGCGGAGGAGCCCAGGGGACCCAGCTGGAAAGGCGAGCGATGTGAACTGGTGGAGAGGTGCATCCGTGAGGGGAGCAGAGGCTGACCCAGGAGGTGATTCAGAACAACAGTTTAAGTAGGGAGATGCTCTGAGTCCCTCCCACGGGTGCTTCCTTCCCTCCACTGCCTCCAGACTGACCTGTGAAGAGCAGCTGCTGTTGCTTAATTAGCCTTTGTGAATATTCCTCTTTAATCCATCTTTAAAGCTTGCAAAAGCCTAGCATGTCCATGTGCTGATTTTGCTCTAGGCAAGCATTGTGCCAGGCATCAACAGCAGCAAGAAGCCAAGCTCCACCAGCTCTGTAGAGGAATGTCAGGGCTGTTACATCCATTTTCTTTTACCTACAGTGAAATAAGTCTTTCAGGCAACCAAGGAGCAAACCATTTCTTCTTGCACAGATGGCAATAAAGGCTTCCAGAGCACTTTGGACTGGGCGTATGGAGTAGAGTCGCCACAGCAGTCCCAAATCTAACTTTCTGAACAGTCATGATGTCCTAGGCTAGCTCTGATTTTAGCTGTTCCCCTTGGTATTTTGTGTAGGTGTGCAGTGTGCATTTGAGTGATGTTCTGTTTATTTCCTAATGGTAACAAGCAAAGGTTCAGGGAAAAAAAATTATACCAGTATACCCTCTGGAAAGGCAGTCTCTGAACAAGTGGAGCAGCAGAGATTGAAGTGTTTCTTCTCCTGCTACTCATCTTTTTGGTCAAGCTGTTCATTAAATGGCATGTGGAAAAGCAAACCCTTATTTCACCCTGAATCTTTTGTCTGGGTTTAAGTAGAGTTCATGAGTTGAATAACAGTGAGTTTGCGTCAGCCCTGAGTCAGACAGTGTAGTCAACTCTACAGTGAGCTCGAGGTCCTGGGTATTTGTTACCAGAGCTGCTACTAAGCTTGACCAAGCACTTTCCTTGCCTGAACTGTAAATTTTCAAGGGCAGGAACTTTCTCTAAGTGTGTGTTTGTACAGGAGGGCAATTTGAGATGGTCTTGTGTGAGGTACAGCTGCAACACAGACTGCTGGCTGCTGAACGCTGAATTTGTCATAAAGTTGTATCTGATGCAGCAGGAAACACAACAGAGCTGGTGGGTGGCAAAGTAGCTGTTAAAACCACCATTTCGAATAAAATGTCACAGACTGAAGTTTGATTGATAAAATTTCATTTTTGCATGCCACCGGGCGGAAGAAAAGAGCCCATCTGTTCTCCAAGCATTGCACATTGTTAAGCAAACTGCTCGCAGCTTGGCAGATCAGAACATTAGAAGGAAAAAAAAAAAAAAAGGACCAAAAAAAAAAAAGCCAACCATAAATGAGCATGAATACAAGATGAGTCATTGAAGTTTACCCAAAAGCAACATAAAAATTATGGTTCTTGCCAGGAAGTTATGCCAGGGTATTCTCAGGGGCTTGGCTGGCCGGGATGGGCAGGCAGAGAGAGCGAGCGGCGGGGAATAGGGGTGCATTCTTCCGCCGCCGCGGCTGGCGAGGGCCGCTTGGCTGCTCGCTGCGGGGAGAATGCGTGTGTTTGTCTTAGCAGACAAGGGGCACCATTATCACATACCTCAGCAGGGTTGTAGATGTCAACCAAATAATTGGTTTTATTTAGAACATGATGTCCAAATGGTCAATGGAGCATTTTGGGTGTCCTGGAAAGATTTTATACACAAACCAGCTGGAATCCCATTGACAGGAAAAGCCTCTTCCTTTCCCTCGCCCCCCTCCCCATTACTTTCAGTCAGACAGAGCTGGAAGTGACTGAGAGGAACTCCAAGAATTTTACTGCCTTTGAGCAGTAAAGTCTACTGGTGCTAAACATCTGACACTTGTTCATTAAGAGAGACCCGGGCAAGCATTTCATCATTGAGATGAGTATTTAATACATGAATGGGTAGCAAGAAAACATATTTGTGGCCATTTCAAAAGGCTGTCATACAAGGAGACTCCAAGTCTGAGCAGGTTGGAAAAGCTGCAGGACCCTTTGGAAACCTCTCAAATGCGTTCACACTTGTAAAGCACAAAGTTGCTGCTGCAACTTCCAAAGAAAAATGACAAGTAGAGTGAGCGGGCAGGCGTGGGGCAGGCAGCGAGTGCTGGGTTCCAGCCTTCCTTTAGCACAACCACTAGGTTATAGGGAAGGGGGGGACCTCACGCAGCTTCCCGTGCAGAGCATCACAGCTGCATTCACCCTAAAACAATACAGCTTTAGTCCCACCAATCCATAGCTGCATGAGGATGTGCTAGGATTTTCCAGAAACTCAGAGAAGGACAGCCCATCCTGGTAGCTCTGATGGGCAATACCGGATAGATGCATCTTTTTACTGTGGCAATCTACTATTTGTTCAAGAAAAGTTATTAAATGTAAATATATTCAAAAAAAGAACTGAAAATGACTGAGGACCTCCAATAGCTGGAGACAGAAGAATGTTTCAAATGAGAGAAAAAAAGGGCAGAAGCATTCAGTAAAGTGCTTTTTGTCTACTTTTGGAAGATGCAGGATGCTGGCTTCTGTAACAGGAGCAGAGTACCTCTTGTGCATCCCAAGTGTCCCAAAAGAGCTGGCTGAGAAGGGAATGATTTTTCAGTAGCCTCTTAAGTACCAGGGGAATTACAGAAAATTTAAAGCAAGATGGGGATGTGCTAATTGAACAGGACAAGTAGGAGGTCACCGATTGAAAGCTGTAGACTGGCTGGCTGATTTGCATCCTAGGTGAAACTATGCAGAAGCTTGATGTGCAATCCAGTGGCCAAGAAGATGGACATTTAATCACTGGTACCAGTGTTTTTTAAGAACAAACTGGCATTATTTAACAGATCTTTCACTTTTCCAGTTTACAGGTTTGGCTGATAGAAGGCAACAGTGGACATACGATGAACTTCTAACCCGTACTCATTGTAACAGGCTAGCTGGGTGTTATCTCAAAAAAACCCCCACCAACAGCAACAAAAAATCCCCACTACGTAATACAGGACACAGCCAGTGGATTAAGACCTCGCTGATTAACAATGAGGAACAGTCATGAAATGAACTGCCAGATTTCTGACTCAGTCAGTGTAGGACCAAGGCAGTGGTTTTTCTGAGCACCTGAAAGCAATTACAAGAACACTGGAAAGCCAATGTGTGGAAGATGCCTGGGTCACAAAGGAAATATGCTATGATACAGCAGTCATGTGGAGTGAGCTGGGGCACTTGCTCAGCTCAAGTCACCCAAATAAGAAGTATTTTAACACAAGGCAACACAAAATCACACATGTGGGAAGGAGGAGTGCTGGCTGGACCCGCATAGTGGGAAATAGTACCCTGGAAAGAAACAACTCTGTGTAGCATTTGGGAATCGAGAGAGAACAAGCAGTACAACTATAGCGCTCAGAACAAAAGAAAATAGATATATCACCAAAAAAAAAGTGATTTAAAAAAAAATGTGACACAGGAAAAAAGATATATGGGTATATAGACAAGATAATAGTGAGCAACACGGTGACACAAATGCTTATATACAACATTGGTGAGGTGATCCCGGAAACCTGTGTCAAGTTAGTGAAAACATTTCTTAGAGGGTAAAATTAATGTGCAGAAGAGACCCAATAAATAATTGGAAGACAGGAAAATTGCCAAAAGCACCGAGAAAAAGGTCATTTGCTTGCCAAAATCTGTAGACAATGCTTCTATAGGGTTTCAGAATACCTAATATTAAGAAGGTATTCATTCAGATAAAGGTTTCAGTGGTAATATTCAAATTATCAATAGATAATAATTACCAGTTTTAGGTAGCTGTAATAAGAAATGCAATTTTTTCTCAAATACATTTTTCAAAAAGAAGGATGATTATCAAAGATTTGAGATATAAATGGTTTCTCCATTTCTTGATGGCATCAACTGAAGATTTGGTGCCTTTTTGGTTGACACGCTTTAGTCTAACACAAGTTATTTAGTTCAATCTATGGACATTCAAACAAAATGTGATGATCTGTTGCCTGCAGGCAACCATGCTACATCTAAGGGTCCTTTCTTGCCTTCAGATCTGTGACCCTCCCAGTTCTCTCCCCACATTGCTTTGCACATTAAGGCTTGCACCGTGGAAACCACAAAGAGAGAAGAAAATATCCTTGTAAATCACTGTGGTTAAGCTGCAATTCTTATTTAGGAGTTGAGACCATTTTCAAATCAGGGGAGGGGGAACAAAGGGAGTCAGTAAGAAAGATAAGTCAAGAGCAATAGTAACTGCTGGGGTTATTAGGGCTGTGGGCACCCAGCAACCTCACAGGGACAGAAGGACACTTACAATCTCACGGGTCAGATGACCCCGTTTCAGCATGTGCTGGACTGAGACATCCTGCCAAAGTGGTCTCAAAGCCTTTAGCTGTAGATTCGAGCTTGTGTGCTGATCCCGTTATCAAGTTTAAGAGCAGGAACTGTGGTCCTGCCAAAATTAGATAAGGGTTAAAAAAAAAAATAGAAAAGGGCACCAGCAGACACTGCTATCAAACAGAGTGCTTGCTTGTGCTCTTACACTGCTGGAAATCATCAGCAAATTAGGTATGAAAGGAACAGGCAGGCAGCATGTTCCCAGCTGAACTGCTATAAATGTCACAGCGTTTGTATTGACACCACAGGCTGCTTCATCAAAAAAAAAAAAAAAAAAAAAAAAAAAAAAAGGAAAAGAAAAGAGAAAAAGGGGAAATAAAAGGGAAGATAATATTCCAAAGAGGTTTGTTTTTCAAATGAGAAAAGTCAAACATACTTAGCAAAATCTACCCTGCAGGAATCGAATAATCAGACTATAATTGGGTGATTGTTAAAAGATGATAGGAGTTGAATGGCTAAATAGTAACTCTACATCACTGATAAAAAATACTTAAAACATGTAAAATGTCTTATACCAAAGAATAAATGGAAATGGGATAAAGATGTAAAAGAGTTTGAACTGTTTATTTAGATCAGACAATAGTTAGAATTGAATGAAAGATGGGCCAAAAAAAATGTAGTTGCAGGGAAAGGTGTTGTATTGCTTTAGGGTTGATACTCTTCCATTAACTTAAAGATCTCCATATTTGCTGCTGGCAAACAAGCAGCACTTCCCATAAAGTCATAAACCCCAGCAGTTTCTTTCCTGCTGCTTCCTCAGTACCTGAAGGAGCAGTTCAGCAGGAACTGTAAGTGACGGCTGTTTCACCTCATGGTTGTTAAAGGGAAAACTAAATTTTAAAAGTTCTCTTTCAGTAGCTTGGCTGAAACATGGCTTTCTGCAGACAACCTTATCCAAATTACTCACAACCACCTGCTGATTTCCAAACTAAGGCAAAATTCTCCTGTTTTCAGATATGATGAATTGAACAGTTGGGACAGGTTTGCAAAGCTTTTGGTGCCCCAGGTAAAACTCCGGGAGAGCGGTGTGTTTCAGGGCAGGCATTGGGCGATGCACAGAGTCATTGTGACTGCAAAATCAGAGGGATAAACACCATGGGAAATACCGGCAGGTCAGGTGAAATGGTCTCCTTGAGAGCCAGCAGTATTCTGCAATCACTAAGTCTCCAGAGGACGTCAGCATCTCTCGGTCTCCTGATGAACAAAGCAGCAGGGCCTGTTTCTGCACACAGCAGTACAAGTCAGAAAAGCAACCCCAGGTTTCAAAAGGGATTTTATGAAATCTCAGGGAGGCAACGGCTGCCCATTCAACAAAGCTCTGCATGGTTAGAAAGACTCCTATGATATTTTGAATACCACAATGTATCATTTATTCCTTCTCATCCAGGAGGAAACTTCTCTCTTTATAATTTATGAGACCACGTTTGGTAACAAGCAGGCTGTGAAATCTCTATGGGGAATGAGGAACCTTAGAGCAAATACCACCTCATGAATAATTCCTGTAGCACACAAGAAGGAGCAGCAAGGACATTTTACGTACCCCTTCAATCATCCCTTCCAAAGGGACCAGAGCTCACGTCTCTGCCTCAGAGAAGTAAAGTCAGGGCATACGTTGCAACGGGACAACATTTTGGCACTGGAACATTTTCATACCAGGTCCTTAAGCTAGGATAAGAGGGTGTGAGTATGGCTGCCCACTCCTACAGCAAGAACATTTCCTCTCATGAAGCCCGCTTCGGCTGCCCTGCCTAGCCAGTGGGCCCTGCTTCAGACTTGGTCTTCAGATTTATTCCATTGGCATCAGAAGGTTCAAGGGCAATTGATTTTTCCTCAAAGTTTCTGTCCACCCATATCTGTGTCTTCTAGCCGTGGCAGACAGGGATAGGCATCCTCAGGGGTCAGAGCATATGAATAGACTCATTTCAACCAAAGGGGTTATAATCAGTGGCTTTAATTGCAATATAAATTAGCAGCAAGACACTTTCCTTTAAATAATTGATTTTAATCTTGTTCTACGTTTCTTCTTTGATTCTATTGCAAAGGAGAGGTAGACCTTGCTGATAACTAACCATGAAGATGTGTTGATTTGGAGCTGTATATGGTCTTTGCACAGAATTAGGCATTCGTTTTTGCTATCTGGGAAGACACAAGGTGAACATAATTAACCTGTTACACAACTTAATGTACCCTGCTTAGGTTCTTAATTTTGTATGACAGACACCAGCAAATGAAAACTGAAAAAAGCCAAGTTGTTTTTGCATCCTGCTGTTTTGGGATGGAAACTGGGAATTAATAAAAGTGCAGTAATTTAAAACTATGGTGAATTTGTTTCATGTATCATTTGCTCTTCTCAAATTACCTTTTGCACTGGAAATGAATGGCTTGGTTACTGGAAGCCTTATCATTAGTCAATGATTTTAAACAACTAAAGCAAAGCAAAGCAAATATTCCTCTGTGCCTGGAGAAGGGGCAGCTGCTGCCCAAAGCTGGTACATCTCCTCGGTAAAACCCTGGTTCAAGGTGGTCAGCTGTGACTTTCCTTCTCCTGGAGTTCCAGCTGTCCCAAGGATTTTGAGAGCAAACAAGTATTGTTTGAATATTATCTATTGGTGTTTATTCAGGTCATGCTGTTTTAATACCCCATGGTAACCTTAAAATAGGCCATCATGATTCTGAATTAAATTTCAAATCTACACTTATTTTAATTTAAAAAAAAAAAGTGAAGTTAAAAATAACATGTGAGTTTGTCAATATGTAGATTGAAAATTATATTTAATAATACTTGGTAAGCAATATGTCATATTTATGGAAATCATAAATCATATTTAATGTTACTTATTATGCCTCCATGGTAGGCAATAGAATGCTGTGCACCTCCACTGCATCTGCCCGAGGCCAGGTAATTAAATTCATGAGCCAGCGTGCTGGGGGAACAGAGGAGGACAGGGCTTGGCTAGCAGAGGGTTGGATCTGCAGTTACCGTAGAGGCAGGGACCACATGCAGGATGATGAATGAGTGTAATTCAGGCATTTATCATGTTGTGGGGGGTAAGAGCTTTCTCAGTTGTCCTAATTCTGGGAGCTGGGCACTTCTGGAGGGGGAGTGAGGTGCTTTGGGGCTGTGAACACTCCTTCCAGTGAGGTGCTGGGGCAGTTCAGGGGATACTGGCTGCATCCAAGGCCACTACTACCCACTGAGAAGCCTGATGGCATAGAGTTTCTCTGAATAACCATGCCAGAAGGTACCAATTCATATGTTTATTAAATCCAGGGCAGACTTGCAGCTTTAGTACTGAGAAATTGTATTATATTGCCATATTATATTGTCAAGACCCTTTTGGTTTTGACGTTTCCAGTCCCTTTTCACCAGGACTTTAGATTATAACTGTGTTGTAGCTGCATAAGGGATCGTGTAAGCACCGTGCCATAACAGCATTTTATTCTGACAGTCATATACTCTCAGCTGTAACCACAGCTTATGAGCAGGAGTTAGACCTATGCACTATGGACAAGGATGTTTTTCTTTCAAACAGCCTCTGAGAAAACACTTGAAATGAGCCTCCACACTGTACACACAGTTAATATAATCTTTAAGTTCTGCTTAAGAAGCAATGGCAGCAGAAGTTGTTTTCTTCCTTGTAAGCTGGAAATCCAAATACAAGACTAAAATAATAGCACACGAAGAGATGAAAGCCCCATCCGGGACAGTTTATATGCATCACAGTTCTATTTGGGGAGGTTTATTTGGTGTCCTTACTTCTAAAGCTGTCAGTTAGCTTTACTGCTGCATGCACTTAACCTTCCCCTGAACACCAGCTTCAAAGCATCAGTGCTTCAGGGGCGTCATCAGTCTTTCAGATACAAAAAAATATTGCTTTTTGCTAAAAGATGTGCTTTGTTCCTTTTGTTGGGTAAGCAGAATGTCCCGGCAGCCTCAGCACTTCATCATTAACTGCAGAACATAGTTCACACCCAGCTTGGGAGAGAACTGGAGCAAAAAGAAAAATGGTTTTGCCTCCCTGCCCCTGACCCCATGCCACCATGTTATTTTTCACAAGATCACTAAGATGTTCATGAGCATAAATCAGTATCATTCAAAAACCAAACGTCAAAGGAAACAATGAAAATCCCAGGGTTTTATGAATGGGAGGGATTGTGCTGCACTGCCAGGCTTGGATCAATGTGAAGCTGGCAGGGGACACCACCGCAACGCAATAAACGCTGCCATCTGTTACTCCTGAGCTGCTGGAGCATGGAAAAGGCACCAGTGAAAACCAGCCCTGCCCCGACATGAGGTGCTCAGCTTGTTCCCGCCCATGAGGGCAGCAGGCAAAGCCAGTGTGTGGTGCTGCTGCTGGGGTTTTGCCTTGGTGGAGCTGCCCTGGCGAAAGACACCTCAGGAGGCTGGAAATGCTGTGGGACATCCCCATGGGGGGAAGCCTGCATGAGCTTTCTGACGCTGTGGTTGTCTGATGCTCACCCGCCCTACAGCAACGACACAGATCGGTGCCTTGGCGGCATCTGGGCCTTCCTTTTCCACCTGGGAAGGTCCAATGCCCAGCACACGAGAAAGCACTTTGTGTATTTTTGCATACGTATATCCACCACCTCCCCCGCAGCAGCTCACCCCAGGTCTGAGGCTCATTCAGGAGAATGCCCTGGGCAAAGGGGCTCCTTCCCCTCTCCCCAGCCACCCTGCAAGCACTGATCTACCTCCAAGCACATGGGACATGTTTCCTGGGGCACTAGGGGAGCTGGATGTGTAGGGTCCTGCCACCCCACCATAAGCATCTGGCCCACGTTCCCTGTCCCTGTGCAGGGGTGAGCCTGCCAGCGCCCCAGCCATGGGAGCAAACAGCTTCCCACTGCTCAGCTCAGGGGCATTTGCATTGCTTCGTCAGGCTTGGGCATGGTGCGTTTGGGATAATTTATACCCAAGATACCTGCAGGTGAGATCTTAAACACAGAGGCACTCCAAAAGACTTCTCTGCTGTGCAGAGAAATCCACGGAGCCTAATGACAGAAACAGAAAGGAAGAGGAGACACCCAGATACAAAAGCAGTCTGCTCAAAAGCTACCCTGCTATTTTTAATGCTGAGTACTACTCGTGTTTGCAGGCGAAAATTTTTTTTCCCCACCCCGAGTCCATGCAGAGAGGGGGATAAATCTCTGTAATAGCTCATAATTTCGATTTTCTTTGCATTCAGATAATGTATTTCCAGGTTGAAAGGCTGGGTGGGCAATGCTGGCTACACGTGCAACACTGCTGGAGACGGACCTTGTATGCTTATCTTTGGAAATCTGGCCCCTGGGGGATGTGATAATTTCTCTCATTATTTTAGCTTGTCCTCTTGTATGCCCTTCCCCTCCCAGGCTTGGAGCTGCAGCCACAGTCCCCCACGAACACATCGGAAGCTGCTGACCGTACCACCAATTCACTGCAGAGCTGCAGGAGGGACCAACTGTGCCTAATTATGGACATCAAAACACCAGTCCCGCAGCAGGGACAAGCATGCAGATGCATCTCTCAAAAGATTTAATTACGTAGAAGTGATTTCTATTTTGAAATCCCACAGGATTTCTATTTCAAAAATTAGCTACTAGAAAAGATGCTTTTTCTGTCTATTTGTGTCAAAACATTTGTGTCCCTTCTACCCTCTCCCCTAGTTCACTTTATATTTACGGGAAACAGTGCACGCATCGTGACGCTGAATGTATTCTGAGCAGTCATTTTCCTCGAAACCAGATTCAGTGATCGTGATTCAACTGAGATGTGCCTGAGTTTCTGCTGAACGTGAATAAAAGGCAGCCACATCATTACCTTTGAGCTTGTCAAACAAGAGTGACCAAAAACATGCAGCTAGCTGGAAAAAAAACAAGATGGAAACCTGTGTGAAGCTAAACAGAACAGCCTCATAAGCTGATTTTTAGCTTAACTGGTTTTCATCTAGCAAGAACTTCACCAGGAGGAAAATAAGACTAATCAGACAAGCGAAAAAAAAAAAAAAGCAGTTCACATTAAAAAAACAATTCATTTGCCAATTAGGTCTTGAAACACTATTAGCAATGACTGGCAGGTGCCTGGAACCCAGCTACCTTTGCTAAGCAATCACTTATACAGTGCTGTGGCCCAGCAATTATTTACTACATTAGCAGATAAACATGTTTGATCAGAGCTATTAACTAATTTAGATAACTCATGTGCAGTCGTTACCCTATATGAAGGAGTGAACAGATTTACGGCGCCTTTTTGTTTGACTGGGGACACTCCAGTTCAAAATCCCAGTGTGAAAAACAAATGTTGTAGACCCCTGGTTGTACCACATGGGTAAACATTTAGAAATGCCTTTTTTCCCCATCGAACTGTGGACAAGGTGGTTTCCTTTTCCAACACAGTACCATGAGGAGGTGGGTTTGGTCGGGTTAAGAGAGCTGAGCCTCTGGCTGAAGCCCTCCCCACCCGACACAAGCCTGCTGGGCTGCCGTGGGCTAGCAGCCGGGAGGAGTCACAGAGGACATGCATGGGACAATGGGCAGTGAGCTGTCTGCAGCCCGTGTCCCTGATGGGAAGGTGTCTGAGCCAGGAAGGATGCAGAGGGGATGGCTGAGATGCCTCCTGGCACAGGCAGTGGTGGCAGGTGGTGGTTCCCCTTCCAGTTGCCCTTCTCATAGCGGGCACCATCTCCCCGAGCTGTGGGGAGCCCTCCAGAGGTTGTCCCAAAAAGGGTTTTTAAAGGTCAACATCACTGACTGATATGCCTAAAAGTCACTTGCAAAGGAAAATTAGATTTTTCATCCCCCTCCCAGTGCAGCAGCCATTGGTCATGGATGCCAGCTCTTCCTGCAGCAGGAGTCCTGCGGGCACTGGATCCTGCCATGTGAGCAGGGATGTCTGGCTCCACAGTGGCTGCTCCCTGTGAGTCCTGGCTGCTGCTTCTCCACAGCAGGCACCATGCCAGGGACCAAGCACTCTGGCAGCCGAGGGGCACAAGGAGACTACCAAGAGGAGGAATGACTACATTGGTCTGGAGGTGGGCAGTCAGAGCTCTCAGTCTCCAAGCTGCATGGCCACTGGCAAACTTTGGGGTTGGGGGAATGGCTCACAAGGTGCACCAGCCCATCTGCTCAACAAGGTCTATCTATCCTGGTACTTCTGGGGGAGAAGCAGAGAAGGTGAAGCAGCAACTGCAAGGAAATAATGTGTATGTATACACCTTCCCAAGCCCCTTTCAGTCCCCCGTTTGCTAGAAAAAACAAACACTACTGTGTCTTTGAAGTCTGACCATTGGGAGCAATACCAAAGCAGAGGCCTTGTTTAACTTGGAGAAAGAGTGATGGATTTGAGTCGTACCTGAAGTGGGTGTTGTGCTGGGTGCTCCCCTGATCCCAGCCCCTGTGAGGGAAGGGGCTGACCTCCCCTTTCCTTTCCTTTTCATTGGTGCCGAGATCCTTCAACACCTTGTGCATGTGGTCTCTCCTAGTTTTGCCTGCCTGAGTTCATATGTTACTTTCAGCATGTAGAGAGAGGAACAAAGACAAGTGAAATGACCATACAGGACAGGGGGTAAGAGCTTGGATCTGAGAAATGGTGGATCCTGCCAAAACAGGCATCCCAGCTTCCCAGCCACTGCAGAGGGAAGGGTGCGATGCTGCTGGATGCCAGGCTGGCTGGGAGCTCTGCTGTGATCCTGACAACCTATGTGCCCAGCCTCTCACAGTGACATTACCACGGTGTTATTCTGGTCAGCAGAAGGTAGCCACAATGGTTTGTGTCTTGGGCAACAAAATGTATCACACGGCAGCACAAAGGACAAATACCCCAGAGGCTGCCAGCTCAGGCTCCCTGAATGCTTCTTGCCCTGGTTCTTAATGTTTCTTAGGACAATCCTGTCTCTCAGCTTTAGTAGCAGATAGCAAGCCTGGATCTTAAGCTGTAAAAATCCACCAGAAAACACAGGCCGGGATAATTTCCCTAACCTAAAGTTCTATCTTTTTCTTTTTGTGCACATCCAGAAGATATAGAGGAGTGGGGCAGATTTTGAAGTCACAAAATTATTATATACATGCATTTGTGGGCAAAAGCCAAGGCTGGAAACCAGCCAGGGAGCCAAATACTTGACTCAGGTGAGTGGGTACGAGGGCTTGTGATCCTGAGTGGTCCTGGTGTGGGTTAGAGGATGGCAGAGTAATTCGGGTAGAAAGAGACCTTAGCAGGTCTCCCCCTCAGAGCAAGACCAGCCCCTTCGCCATCTGCCTTTGCCTTTCTGCTCCTTCACAAGCTGACCCCGAGGAACAGATTGCCTCGCAGCAGAGGCAGCTGGGTCCCTGCAGCGGTGTATCCCAGTTGGGGCGGCTGCTTTCTTCTCCGGGCAGTGAGAAGCAGGGCTGGGCTGCTGGGGAGCATCTCACGCAGGGGTGAGGGATGCCTTCAGCAACTGCTTTGAGTGCTTTGCCACAAGCGTGACCTGAAATTGCTTTGCAAGCCCCCTGCAGTCTTCAGCACTGAGGGACAAACAGCCTTAAAAATGGAGAATACTATTTTATTAAATATACAGAATATGGCACAATCTAGTGTCCTTATTGAATCAATTTGAAAATATATGTATTTACATACAGCATGCTGTGTGTTTGTAGAAGCACTAATTTCGTAAGGCTGCCCGCAGAGGTCGGTAGGGGGACCAAAAGATCAGACAAGGCAAACAGGAAGGAAAAGGCAGCCCTTTATTTGGATGTGGGGCTGACAGAGGGCTTGGCCGTGCATTAGTAACGGTGAGCTGCCACTACAGGAACCTGTTTTATTACTAAGACACGTTACAAGTCAGCAGACTGCCACATTTTTCTGACTCATCAGCTGATATTAATTAATGACTTGGGAACACACCAAAAATTCCCATTGGCCTTTCTTCCTTGAAAGGCTGCAGTTGTTTCTCTCCCCCTCCCCCTGGCTTTAGAAAAAAAAAAAATCACATGGACAAAGCTATACATTTTAAGTATGGGAAATGACCAAAATAGCTCATCCCCATATTCCATGTAGAGCAGTCCCCTGCCTGCTGCAGGGACCAAGCCCAGCTTCCCCCTTCAAAAAGGTGCAAAACACCCAGAGGGCAGGATACAAACCTAATAAGGAACATAAAAGGAAACACCAATCATTTTTTTCCTGTCTTTCTTATGAAAATCAGCTTTGTGTATGACCAAAACTGCCCGTGACAAAACAACTGCCTATTCTGTGGGCTGCTGCAGCTCTCTGCCAGCCAGGCCAGTAATTCTGAGCAGCAGGATTTCAGGTACAAAATGTCTTCAGACACAAAATGTCTTAATTTCTCTCAAACAAAGGAACGAGGCAACTCCACTGAATTAGCAACTGCAAAAAAACCCCAGCATTGTCCTCCTTCAAAGAGAGCAGCCATAGCCCCTTGTCTCCCTGGGGTCTGGCCACCTTTGCTTATGCCACATCTGCATCCTCACCAAGGCCAGCATCCATTAAAACCCAGCCCCTGAGAGTCAGGTTTCCAGGCTGACTTCCAACACCTGTATTTTCCTGTCCTAGCAAACAGAGCCACTGATCTTATATTTTTCTGGTATCCTTTATTCCTTAGTGTAATGTCCAGTCTCTCATTTAAATGATTTGTGTTGATATGAAACCAATTTTTCCCAAATCGCCTGTAAATATTAATCCTCAGAGGAGTGTGTTTAGACAAAATGTAAATAGTTTTGTTTATATAATTTTGTTTGAACAGAACAACTGCCACCAAGATATCATGTGGTCTCCAGGGTATTATGAATAGTGCTTTCATACTTTTCTGTTACTGGGATGTAATTAAAAGATCCTTTTTTGTCTTGAGTCATTACTGGATAAATAAAGCCTCCTTGTGAACTACCTCAACCTCCTTCAACATGAACGCGAACACAGAGCAAAGCCATGTTTCTGAATTCTGTCTGTTTTTAGCAGATATTACCCTCTTAGTAACAGTTTAACCACGTCTTTATGGACACAGAAGCTCAACCACATCTTTACTTTGCTTCTCATACTCCTATACTGGTTTGTGAAGCACCAAGGAACATTAAATGCACTTTCCACAATTTATAGAGAACGTTTTAGTGAGTGGAAATTCCGATGAAATTATCCCACCTTCATCATCTAACTCCAAATGAAATATTAACAAATCTTAGGAAGACAGAGGTGAATAAAATGGGCTGAGATACTTACCCCCCATGGGTACTGCCACAGTAAATGACAGGGTCTCCAGTGGAATGTTCAATGAGGGCAACTTTAGTGACTTGCACACGTGCAGAACAGAGTCCTCTGTGAAGTCGTACCTCAAAAACACATTCATGAATGCTCCTGTTTTTTATCTGTAAGGGTTTCTCAGAATGGACTTTGATGGGGCGACATTTATTTTTTGTTCCTGCTGTTCTTCCTGCTTTCACATTTCAGTGTCTGGAGCATACAAAAAAAAGTCCTGGCATTTTCTTCTTCCCCTGAACACAAGGGCCCAAATGCATGTTTGCTTTGGACTAATGACTCATACACATTCAAACTTGAAGCAGGTCTTATCATCGCATTATAAAGATTATAAAAGCGGTCGGCATAAAGCTGCCTGCTGTAACAGGGACACTGAAAGGGCTGCTGACTGCCCAGGACCAGAGGTGGGGAGGCCAGCTGGAAGGCAGGCTGAGAACAGAATTACACCTCCCTAAGTATCATATTCAGAAATATGAACGGCTTCTCATGCAGAGCTCAGAATTTAAAAGTCGATAAATTGCAGATGAACACAGGCAGTTATTTACTTTATCCCTTACCCTTGTTAATTCTGCAGTGTACCCTTGCTCATCTAAAGCTTAGCATTAATTTAGCCTCAAAAATTACAAAACATTTAAATGCTTAGACGTAGAAAAAGTTTACTAGTAAATTGGCTTGCTTATGAATTTATAAGAGCACAAAATTGTCTCACTTACTTTAAACTCCCAGTGGGTCAGTCATATCGGGGAAAGAGCGTTTGATGAAAAATTCCAAATCATTATCTGCCTTCCTGACAGGATTGCCATGGCTTTTCCTCTTTCTCACTGCTGACCTGTAGTGGGGAGTGTTGCTTTGAAATAACAGCCGTGGATATGAGGCACCTTTCACGAAAAGGGAAGAATAAAAAAGAAAAATAAGGAAAAGGAAGCAACACCAAAACCACATCTGCCTTCATATGTCAGGGCTGTGGAACCCAAACCGGGCTGACTACTGACCTAACAAAACCAAACTGATTCATGTTTTTCTGGCAGAAGACTCAGTTTCAGCCCCTACATGTCTCTAGACAAAATTTGCCTCGAATTCTGATTTTAGGGTGTGCGTCTTTTGAACACGTGAGGTTTTAAGCTTTTCCGAAGGAACAGAAATGCTTTGCGGCGATTTCTAAAGCAAGAGTGGAAAAAGGGTCTGAAGGATTCTCAGCTGAATTTGTCTGTGCTTACTGGTGCCTCAAATTATTGTTATTTAAATACAGAGGGTTTGTATTAACTGCGTGTTTGTTCATGGCAAATCCGAAAACAAAGTTTGACTTTAATAATGGAGTTGGTAGCACTGAAACACTGAATCTAAACCCCTTTAAATAGCAAATCCTTTTGTGGGTGCCCTCAAAGTCCAGACGGTAATCCGTGCTGTTTGCATTGGATTTTCCCGTCTACTTCCTCCATTTTGGTTGAAAAAAAAAATTACAGTTATCTGGTCAAACAAGTGTGCCTGCCCCATCCAAATTAATGGAGAAAATGTATTCATTTGAGTTCAGTGCCCCAATTCATCAGCCTGATCTGGGTTATCAATCTGTGTCTGCACATACCAGACTATTTAAAAATGGAAACTAGAAGAGCTTCCGACTGCTCCATGTCAGGAGCAGAAAAGTGAGTTGTACAGGTCATTCAAACAGATATCTTAAATAAACCAAACACCTTGAACTAGCTCTAATTAAAATCTTCTACTAATCCTAATAAAAATCTTCTTTCCTCAAATTTTGCATGCAGCATTTGGCAACTTTACCTCCTTAAACACAGCTCCTTTTTTATTATTGCTTTAGCACATGCATATGGTCAATTCATAAATGAACGATGATACAAATGCTATGTATTATGTGTCCACATCCTTGTAAACTCTTTGGGTAATACCAACAATAATAAGTATTGAAATATCATTGTAATAAAATGGTGACAATATACACCAAAACTAGTGAATGGTCTAATCCAGAAATGCCTCAAAAAAGGAAATTCTAGTTCCCTTAGGCACAAGGCACAGACAAGGTGTGGCAAGCAGTAGAATAACTGAGCTCAGATACTTGCCCTGCTCTTCCTCCCCCAGAAAACAAATGTAAAATTTTCATCCTGCAGCTCAGTAGCTTTTAACATCCACCTGGCGTGGCCTTTACAGCGCACAAGGCTGGGCAAAACCAGGTTAGAGAGATGCATTTCAGCGAGCGCCACGTTTGAACAAGGTGTCACATCATGTCAAAAAAACGGCACCAGGCCTTGATGCCGCGTGCGTGAGCCGGGCTTCGCTGCCAGGTGTCTCTGCCGCCGGTGCTGTCGGGCGCCGCCGGGAGCTGCTGGGCGCCTGCAGCCCTTCCGCGGAGGTGGGGACCGTCACTGCGCACCCCTTGCCGTCCCCGCGGGACTGCTGCTCGCAGGGTGTCCTGGTTAGAGGTAAAACAGAACTAGTTTTCTGTTCAGTAACTTTACTTTTCAATTAACCCTCTTCTTGCTAATGGAACACTCTGAAATTAACGGCATATTTTTAAGACAGCAGTCGGCCCTCAGAGTGGTAAGACCTGATTGTTTATAATTTCTGCCAAGGAATGGTAGGCAGAGAGGCTCTTGCTTATACTTACTGCTATAGGAACCAAGGCCAGGTAACTTTGTTATTTGCCGTGTTGGAGGGATGGAAGCAGAAGAGCGTAGAGGGGTCACACCTATAGGGAAGAGCAGACAGGATGGGTGACCCAAAACTGACCAACAGGGTATTCCATCTGCATCATGTTCAGTATAAAAGCTGAGGAATCAAAGGGTCAGCCTCTTTCTTCAATGGCAGGTGTCCGAGGAGGACTCTGTCTGTTTGTCTGTCTTTGATCATGATCCATGCATTCCTGACTCCAGATCTGGAATCCAGTTCCTGTCCATCGCTGAGTCCAGTCTGGGACTTTCCCACGGCCTGCTGGTGATGTGACTGGCATTCTGGGAGCTCGATATGGTTTTATATATATTGTATATATTTCATAATTTTCTTTTTATCATATCATTAATATTTCATTAAAGTAGTTTCTTCTAAACTCACAAGTCTCTTTCTCTCTCTTCCTCCTCTCCCCGAAGGGAGATGCTCTCCCTTCTCTGAACGGAGGGAGGTCAGAAAGAATCTTATTCATTTCAGTGGTCAGTCTGGCTCAGACCATGACAGTGGGCAAACCAGTATCCAGCGCAGCTGTTACTGTCATCGCCTCATCTTCTTTTAACTCCTCTTTCCCCTGACGCCACGCCACTTTCAGCTTATTGCTGTACTAGGTACCAGTCTGGATCCTGCAGCTTTTGAAAGCTATAGTGAACTTCCAGTGCTGTAACAATGTGGCTACTAGAAGAAAAGGAGTTAAAAGCTTAAAAAAATTAAAATCTCACACAAATTAGCAATAAAAGACTTATTTTTTTAAATTATGTACTCCTGAATACACATCTGCAATATACAAGTACAATAAAATGTGGTTATATGTGGGGCTCAACCAGCTGTTTTTTCAACCCCCACTTTGAAAGCCCTTGGTAAAAGGCCTGACTGTTCTCTTTTAAGAAGGGTGGGATTTTGGCTGAAATTCCCTCAGGACACAGAAGCAGATTCATAATCTAATAATTTATTTTCATAATTGCCTACTATATTATGGAGTGCTCTTATGAAGCTTTGGATAGTGCAGCCCAATTGTGAAACAAGTCCTTACCCATTATCTGCCAGCAATGTTTATACACACAGAGCTAAAGATCAGCCAAAATTTCATTACAGGAAATAGAAAACACCAGAAGATGAATGCAAAAAGCATTTGGTAGAAATTAAAGATATTGAAACAAAATCTTTTTCCTGTATTGAATTAGGAATAGAATATGTTATGAGATTCAAAGGCAGAGTTACAAGAGATTACCAAGATCATTTAGTGTGTCATTTTGCAGAACATGGACCTCAGATTTTCATGTTAACCCCTATTGGAACCAGAGCATCTCTTTCAGCAGGAAAAAAATGCAATCTAAGGTAGATATTAATGTGGTTAATTGTTAATTACTTTTTTTGTTAGATACTTGAACCTTATTTTTAATCTGAATTGTTTCTGTCTTCGGCTCTTGTTGATGGATGATGCTATATATTTGTCTGTTAGGCTGAAGAATTATCTGCTAATAATTTTTTGTTTCCTGTGTAGATATACACAGGCTGCACTAGCTTTGCTTTTGATAAGATAAACAGACTCTTCTCCTTGAGACTTCCTCATGTTTTCCAATTTTTTTAGTCATCCTGGTAGTTCTTACTTGAACCCCCTCCAATTTTTCAATATCCTCTTTGAAATGCTGACACCAGAAATGGACTCATTTGGCCAGTGTGCTGCTGCCAAACATGGAGGTAATACATTCTACTTCCTCCCACTCAATATTCCCCTGCCTTTAATCACTTGGCAGAAGGGTTGGGTGAGCAGCTCGTGTTCGGCGTGGCCTCCAGCTCTTTTCCAGTCTGCCGCAGTTTCCTGGGAGGAAGCACTGCCCTTCCCCAGAAGGATGCTCTGCACCCCATCTCCTCGGGTGTCTGGATTTGAGCTTGGCTACATTAAGTGCTTTTTTTTCAACAGCAATCAGAATATCAGGTGATGCAGTGCTGCTGTGTGCCTCTTCCTTGTCTGTGCCTCATTTGCCGTGTCACCGAGCTGTACATCACTGGTGACCTTCAGGAAGATGACAAAGCTTTAAGATCTATTTCATGTTCCCTCCAAGCAAAGGATCATATTTCTGTCAGAGAAATATCTCTGTGCTTGTGCTTCTTTGTTCAGGGATCTATTCTCTCACAATTTCTCTTTTGTCTAACTGCAGGTCCGTTGCCACTGAACTATATACTATAACCAAATGGTAATAAGCAAATGCACCATGTTACGTACAGATTGGGTTCAGTTCTGCAAAGAATCAATTCTAGTTCATGAGAATTCTTAATCACATAGAAGTATCTAACAGTCACTGGCCGGGAAGTTAAAGCATTGCTTTTCTCCTCATGGGATGTTGACCACTTATTGACGTTGCACAGGAAAGCACTTTTACAGTCCCCCTGGTGTGTATGTAGCAGATGAAACCACATACGCTTATTAAGAATTGCTTTCTTCTAGTTACTTCTTATCCTTCTGGCACTTTTCTATGGGCTTAATAATTTTGGCTTTCCAAACTGCAAAGAGCAGTTTAAAACTTGTAATTTGTCTCTCGATGCTGTAATTGCACCTGGGTATGCCTGTGTGCGCTGGGCTCACTGCAGACCTGCCAAGCGTCTCCAGGTTGGCACCAAACTGCAACAACCCACCAAATCCCACCGGAGGTTCCCCAGTCAGCCTGATATCAGCCTGCTCCTGACATATTGCCCACCACAGCACTGCTCAGCCCTCCTGTCACAGAGCCCATGCAGCAGGCACGGCTGGAACCCGGGGGGGGACTGTCATAGAAAAGAATCATAGAATCATAGAATTGTCTAGATTGGAAGGGACCTTTAAGATCATTGAGTCCAACCATCAGCCTAACACTGCCAAAACCATCACTAAACCATGTCCCTAAGCACCATGTATACTTGTTTTTTAAATACCTCTTCCAGCCAGGACCTGGAGCTGGCTCACCCTGTGCCACCAAGCAGCCATGCCACTGTCACTCGAGCCCCGTGCTGGGTTCCCAAAAACCGAGATGCCTGAAGATTGGCAGCCTGCTGCCCCTCCAGCTGGAAGCAAGAGAAGTCTTATGGAGCAGGGGAGGATGAATCCAGTGGGCTGCAGCTCTCAGTACAGTTAGTGAAAATAATAACAGTGACAAGAAAAGTGTGATTCATTGTGCCACGCCAAGAGGAAGTCCCTGCTGGAGCTTGCCTGGTGCATACAGGTAGGACACAGCATCCACAGCATCCACAGCAATGTGGGCAGTAGAGATGAGCAGGCAGGATGTTGTTCCCAAGGGCCTGCGTTGGGAACGTACGGGGAGCCATGGCCACGAGCAGCGCAGAGAGCAGCTCCATCAGCCCGCCAATTCAATTATCTCTTTTTCTGTTTGGCTGGCCGACAGCGAGCAGAAGGGCTCTTTAGTGTGAGGGGCAATTTGTGTCATCTATTTAGGCAGCAGTGGTGCATTTCATCCTCAGGATCTGCTGCAGTGCTTTTGCTCTCCCCTTCCTACCCCCTGGGCGCACACAGGACCTGGCATCCCTCAGACAAGCTGCTGTACAGCAAGATTTTTCCAGCTGCTGCTGTTTTAAAAGGTTTAACTGATCCTATTAGCTGTCTTTGGAGAAACACACCTTGCAACTCTGATGAGATCACAACATCCTCGATGTCTCTGGAGGCCAGACATTTCATTATGGGATGACTAATGGAGTAAAAAGCTTTTCTTCTTTGTGCAGGCAGACAAAATCCACATCTCTGGAGACCACCTTTCCTGCCCCACCCCCCACACGTCATTTTATGCTGGATTTTCAACTACTGATTCTTAGGGGGAAAAAAATATGTCTGTTTTCAAGCTTCAGTGGAAACCAGCCCAGTGTGGCCCCCGGAGGCGATCCTCATAGGAAGCCCTGGTCTGCTGGGGCACTAGCGCTGAGCAGGATACAGGAGCAAGCTCCAGAAGTGGACCCAAAGCTCTGCAGCCATGACAGTGAAGCAGCCGTGCCCCTGCGCAGCCTAAGGAAGTGGAGCAGGAGGCAGTTGCAGGGTTATTCCTCCAACCTGGCAAGAGAAGAAGGAACAGAAGTCCATCTCAAGCCAGGCAGTGAGTTTGTGCAGCTGGCAATCCTTTCACTGACAGCACCAAGATTTACGCTGTCTCCAGCTGATCCCAAGATGGGGAGGAGGCTGAAGTGGCATAAATGCAACTTATGGTCTTCTCCAAGCACACCTGAACGCAAGCAGGGCTTGGCTGGGCTTCAGCAGCCGACAGCTCCAGCAGCTGATGGTGCTGAGGTTCATCTGCGGGGAGCCAGTGATAATGAGAAGCTCACTGATGGATCTTGTTGTTGCTCAGGGCCCCATCCCACCACCTGGACTACAATCCTGGGCCTTGAAAAGCAAGTCTTGTGGTGACATGGCACTCCAGAAAGAATTGAGTTGGACAATGGGAAAAATTTTAAAAACAATCTTGTAAGTAATTGGGCCAAATAACGTGATAGGGGATATGATATACCCACTCAATGCCATGTTCTTCTGAAGTCCTGCATGATGAGTTGCAAAAGTGGCTGAAGGAGATGTGAATCAAGCCAATTTGTAAAGGTAAAAGCCAGCTGGAGCACACCACATTATCTGAGAGTTCATTATATGGCGGTCACCTTCTCCTTCAGCTGCTTCTATGATTTGTCATGTAGGATTCCACAGAAGCGAAGAAGTCTCCATGTTCCTCACATTTTTGGTCCTGCTTGCTCTGTGTCCATGCAATGACACAGAAGAGCAGCAATATTTAAGCCAGGATTCACAGCGACATGTGTCAGATTGCATGAAAGAGGAGGAAAAAAAAGGACAAAATGAACTCAACAGAGTACAGTAGGCTCGAAGTCCCTTTCGTAAAACCGGGCTGAACAAGGTACTTGAGCACATGCTAGTGGGAACGGCCCTGGTGAGGATGGAGGAGACCACTGCATCTGCTGAGCCCCTCTGTAACTTTCAAGCACCACCTGTTATGCTTCATACTCCCCACAGAGCTGAGCTAATAAGTACATAAGCTCTTCCGATCTCTTTGCCAATCCTAATAACTGCACATACAGTTGCACCTCTAACAGTTTTTGCTGCCATCCATGTGAATCCAACAGCTGAATTACTAATATTTGAAGTAACCCCTATCTTAAGCAGCTGCAAAACTGCATTGTAAAGCAGATACATTCTTATTCAAGTGACACTGAAGCAGTACTACAAGCCTCCTTCGTCATAAGCTCTGAGTTCAATGCCTGGGGGGGTCCTGGGCAAGAAGGGCTGCTCTGGTTAATGACAGTGTTAAGGATGCCAGGGAGCCACGAGTTATTTTTCACCCTTGCAAGGTGAATGCATTGCTCTTCATGTACAGTAGCTTCTAACTGATGGCCTGCACATGCTGAAGAGTTGCAGACACTCCTGATCAGCCTCTATTCAAAACCTGAAAAGGCCAGGAAGTGTTTTAATGTAATTATTCTCAGCTTCAAAAAAAAACAAACAAACAACCTACAGAAAAAAGCAGGCTGTTTTCTTCCATTCTCTCTTCCATCCCTACTCAACTTTTTTCCTTGTCTGGAAAGAAGTTTAACACCCCCTTTCTTAATTGGGGGAGGTTGAACAGCAGGTTCATGAAAGTGACTGAAATAGTACTAGAGCTTCAGCCATTTTCCATTCTTATAATTTTTACATGCTTTCTCCTTTGCCACTGTCCTTTACTAAAAGCCTGTATTGATTTTGATCTGTCCCTCTGCCTGCTGTCTCCCCTGGTCGCCCAGACACTTACAGGAATTTAAATAGACTGTCATTAACGGCGCTCTCCATTCTGAAGGTTGTTTAGAAGGACACTGTCAAGACATTTCTTACATTTATATCTTAGAAGCTTGTTGTCTTAAAATTTTAAGATATTTTCTTTTGATGGGATTGATGTTTAGCCAAGCATGGGTTAGATTCGGATTTCACTTATTACCTGGGATATAACTGAACTAATATTTTTCCTTCAACAGAGAGCTCCTACCAATATAAACATTCCTCATGTTGTAATATAATAAACTCAGGTCTTCTACAGAAGAAAGTTAAAAATAAAAAAGGATTGTATATTTAACTTGCTGGTTTATGTAGTTACAGGAATTGGTGCTGGAGTCTTTTTTTTGATTATTCCTTTGATACCAAGGTGCTTCGGGAGAAAGGAAAAATCATCAGCAAAGTTAAGTTTTTGTTTCTTGCGCTTACTTAAACAAATCCACCTTTTTTCTGTGAATATTTGGTTGGAAATTGTACCATGTAACTAATCCCAACTGTGAACTACCTTCTCATTCTTCACTGTAGAGTATGAACCAGTTTACCTGTTCACTGGGTAAAAAACTGGCTGGCTGGCCAGGCCCAAAGAGTTGCAGTGAATGGAGTTAAATCCAGTTGGTGGCCAGTCACAAGTGGTGTTTCCTAGGGCTTGGTACTGGAGCCTGTTCTGTTTAATATCTTTATCAATGATCTGGACAGGGGGATTGAGTGCACCCTCAGTCAGTTTTCAGATGACACCAAGTTGGGCAGGAGTGTTAATCTGCTTGAGGGTAGGAAGGCTCTACAGAGAGATCTGGACAGGCTGGATCAATGGGCTGAGGCCCATGGTACAAGGTTCCACAAGGCCAAGTGCTGGGTCCTGCACTTAGGTCACAACAACCCCATGCAGCGCTACAGGCTTGGGGAAGAGTGGCTGGAGAGCTGCCTGGCAGAAAAGGACCTGGGGGTGTTGATCAACGGCCATCTGAATATGAGCCAGCAGTGTGCCCAGGTGGCCAAGAAGACCAATAACATCCTGGCTTGTATCAGAAATAGCATGGCCAGCAGGACTAGGGAAGTCATCGACGCCCTGTACTTAGCACTAGTGAGGCCGCACTTCTAGTACTGTGTTCAGTTTTGGGCCCCTCACTGCAAGAGGGAGGTTGAGGTGCTGGAGTGTGTCCAGAAGAGGTCAACAAAGCTGGTGAGGGGTATAGAACACAACTCTTATGAGCAGCGGCTGAGGGCACTGTGGTTGTTTAGCCTGGGGAAAAGGAGGCTCAGTGCAGACCTTATCGCTCTCTACAACTACCTGAATGGAGGTTGTAGAGAGGTGGGAGGTTGGCGTCTTCTCCCAACAAGCCATAGGACAAGAGGAAAAGGCCTCAAGTTGCACCAGGGCAGGTTTGGGACAGATATTAGGAAGAATTCCTTCACTGACAAGGTTGTCAAGCATTGGAACAGGTTGCCCAGGGAAGTGGTTGAGTTACCATCCCTGGAGATATTTAAAAGACATGTAGATGTAGTGCTGGGGGACGTGGTTTAGTGGTAACTTGGCAGTGCTGGGTTAACAGTTGGACCTGATGATCTTAAAAGTGTCTCCCAACCAAGACGATTCTATGATTCTATGAAAAATTGTTCTCTGGAGGAAAAGAAGTAATTAAAAAGTCAAGTATTATCTTTGATTCAGCCATGTTGAATGATACATCTTTCTACTTTCTCATTTGTTTTTGTTTTGATACCAGGGTAATCTTCCCCACAAAGAATGGCTCCCGACCAAGAGAAGCATATGGTAATGAGATAAGAGCCATCTATAGCTGCAGCAGAGTAGAAGGAAATTTAGAAGGAGATAAATAGACCGAATGTTGTGTGAAGGAAATTAAATTGGACTACAAAGCTTGCAGTATGTGACCCCATTATTCAAGTTTATCTACAATGTACAAGACCAATTCCCCTCTTCTCCATACTCATCATTTATTTCCACTGCACCCTATTTATTTCCTCGGTGATCCAGTCACTACTGCATATCTCAGCTCTTTTGTTGGGTCCTAAAAAAATCCCACAAAATAATTGTAGCATAATTTCTTCTGTCTCTTCTCGTTTTCTTTTCTGAATCTTTTCTCCCCACTGTTTCCATAGCGTATTCACCAGCCTGGCCCAACAGCATGTAACAGAGATTCTAATATCCTGGTCACGGATGTTTCCTCCCTTGTCCTGTCCTCTGAGAGCACTGTGCTCCTGTGGGTTGGGAAGCAATGTCAGGCACTGCTGACATGATTTGGAAGTATTCAGTCCCTTTAATGATGTTATTTGCACAATGATGGAGTTCCAAGAAAGGGAGAAAAGAACTTGTGCAAACTGCAGAGCTGACCCGTGCTGGCACCGTTACGCTGGACACCTTCCGCAGGCTCTGGCTCATCTGCACAGCACAGCTTCACTCCCTGGAACGGGATCATGAGGGGCACACGGGCACTGTAACCGTGGTCTCCCAGATGCCTTTGAGGATGGAGGTCCCCAGCACACCCCCTTCATTCTAGTTTCAACATAGGAACCACGAGGCTTCTTCCCAAAGAGGATAAAGCAGCCAACATGCAGGGGTCTCCCATGCCTCCCAACACGCGAAAAGAAAGAGGAAATAATTTTCATTGAGAGTCCCTAAACTACATCGCCCCAGCTGGGGACATCTCCTCCACCCATCCAGCTTCCACCCATCCAGCTTCTTTTTGGGGTGTAGGGGATCAATCTCAAACATTGTGCTTAATCCCATTCAAAGTAATTTAAATATCTCACTAATGTAGCAATGAGTGTGTACACCAGTCCTACCCTCCTTTCAGCAGAGAAAAGAAAGATAGCACAAATATCATAAGCATAGGCTTAAGCAGAGCATAAGACGATGGTCTTTGGAGCTAGGCTGTACTTTTCCTTGTCACTCAAAAGACCTAAACTGCAAACAAACTGTAAACACCCTGAGCCCACTGACGGTGGACCGTCAGTCAGCCTCAGGAAAATTGAGGGCTCTCCTTGCAGACTGCTGACCTGGAATTTCTACCAGAGAAAAAACGGTAACAAATAGGGTTTGAGGTGCTTGTGCTCTGGTCATCAGGTCTGTTGATTAAGAAGCTGTTATTAGTTACACACAGTCACCCCTCCAAAAACACAACATCCTTCAAAAGTGGCTGCTCTGCTGAAGTGGTGAAATGCTGTGTGCACATATGTTGAAGGGCAGCTTCTCCAGGCAGAAACACTCCCTGGGAAGAGAAACCCCACTTTTGCTGTAAACATGCAACTACAGCAACTGTCTGTGGCTTTTAACCAGCAATTACGCCCTCTGCCCCCTCCCCCCCCAAAAAATGAACTTAAAGTGGTTGCTGCTCAAAATCGTGCAGATTTGTAATTTTCAGGTATGAAATGCTTTCCTCAGACAGAAATAGAAGGTAAAAGAGAATCTAACCTAATACGGCTTTTAATAAATGTGGGGGTATTTTGAATGAAGCCACACTTTTGGCTAAGAATCACAAACTTGAATTATACGGCAAGTAGTTGTGGATCCACTCAGTTGTCTCTCCTAGAAAAAGAAATCAGAGACAAGTCAGTAAAAGAAAGAGGGAGAAAGGAAGGAGAACCACAACAATTTTAACTAGCGCTGGTTGGCAGGTTAGTTTGCTCGTGAAATGCTTCAAAGAGCCATTGAGTTTCCATCTCTGCATTTCTCCCTCCCACTGATGGGCTTATTTAAGGTTTTGTTGCTTTTATGTCTGCTACTAAATCTTAAGGCACAAAAAAGATGCTAACATCTGAGCACAAATAAGGTGGTGGTGTATTTTTTAGGGACTACTCTAGATACTGAGTGGGGGAGCTTTCATACAAATACCACTGTCATCACAGAGGACATCTTTGAAGATATCCTTTTAAAGGGAACTGACTGGGAAAACTAGGTAAAATCTGTTCTGCAGAGAAATCAACACGATTGTTGCAGTTCTTGCTTTTATAGAGCCCAATTGACTCAACCCTTTTGAGTCTAGTCCTTTTGAACTTTACTTGAGTAAGAGGCCTTCTTGCCTCACAGTTTGAAGCAATCACAAAGATAATCTTTAAAATCACTTTTCTGCAGCTGAGACACACTAAATTCCCTTCTACTGGCTAGAATAACCTTATTCTAAATGCTGTGAAATTAAAACTGATCCAATATCTCAACAGTGGTATTTCACAGCCAACATACTCTTTTCTCAAACAGTCAGCTGTGGTTTCAGTCAGTTCCAGTGAAGACTGAGCAGGAGGAATTTTCTGCATCCCTTCTTTGTTCTCCAGCACGAAGCAGTGCAGGCAAATGATATACCCAGAGATGTGCACATTTATAATTTTGGATCACTTTGTCATCTTCCTGCTAGGCTATTTATTCGATGTCTGCACCCCTTGCAGTAAATGGAGGTGGCTGACTGCTGTAAGCAGAGCCCTGTGTCTAAGGGCCAGGCTGGGACTTTGGGGACATTCCTAGTGGGTGGCTTCAAAGAGAATTCTGGCTACTTCTTTTTCTACTAAAGGAAATGGGTTCACAAGATGACTTTGAGCACCAGCATAAGATCACCCATGCTCTCTAGGAGAAAATGAAGAGATTGTCCTCATCAGTTGGCTTTTGTGAATACTCTGCTGGTATTAGATTTGTTGCCATGGCCAGCTTTATGAAGATGTTGGGGCAGAAGCAGCCGCAGCTCAGACACTGCCTGCTGCATATTTTTAGCTGTGGATAAACCCAACACAAATGCTTCTTCATGTGCTCAGTGAGGGAAAGGTCCTCATGGGCATGGGAGGCTGTGGAGGTGGGACCCAGCCTGCCCAGCTCCTGGAAGAAGGAAGGAAGAAACCAGCCAGGTTTTTTGGTAAAAACCTGCCTGTGTTTCACCAGAAATGATGTTTTCTGGAAGACATTTTTATTTCCACAAGCTGGTATGCTCTGATCTGAAAATAAAATTTAAAAAAAAGCAAAAAAAAAAAAGGCAAAAGCTTTCTCAGAGCCTTTTGTGTAGTTTTAACACCTCTGAATGGCATCTGAAATGCAGGGCTTTTAGTTCTAGTAAGCAGATATTGTTTTGGCTAGCTCAGGAGACTGTTCTGTAACTTCATCTTTGCTATTGAACTAGATGTTCCCTGAGTGGGAGGAACTGATATCTGAATTTCAAAGCAGTTAATAGTCTTACTTGCACTTTTGCAATATTTGGAAAATTGTAATTAACCAGCTTAGCTAATTTACGTTTTTAATATTTAAATGTTGCTTGTTACACAGAAGCTGATTGCTGTAGTAGCTTCATTCTGAAAGCTCATTAGAACTGCTAAAAGGTTTAAATACACACAGCTGAAGAAATACATGCATTTTTATAAGGCAGGTATTATGGCAGTACTTTGAATTTCATTGGCCTGAACAAATACGCCAGCCTTCTGCCGGATTTTTTATTCAAGCTCATTTGCATTTGCTTGGAAAAGGTACATTGCTGTTTTTCTGAGTTAATGCTTAAATGACATCAGCTAGCAGGTTTTTTAGCTTTCTGTTTTTCACTGTCATTAACCTTCTATTATGGTAGAGCTGAGGAAAATCAGACAGGGGCCCTTTTGTGCTGTGTGTGTGATTCATGCAGGATGTAGATAAGACATGGACAGAAGGAGCGAGACTGGCATCTGGAATTTTCTTTTAAAACATACCAATATTTTTTAAGTACATTATCTCTTTACTTAAGGATGTATGCTTCTTTTCCTAAGCTGGGATGAAAGGAATTCCTGTAGGATGAGAAGACCAAGTACTACCTGCTCATTGGAGAAGGTAATGCGGATGAAAGGGTAAGAAGGGGTGATCAGAGAGGAAGGATGTGGCAGGGACGTGCTGCTTGTGCTGGGTGATGTGGTGTGACCTGACATGGGGCACAAGGACAAGCCAAAGGTCTGGAACAAAACAGCCTTTTGCTATTTTCAGTCTTGTATTCCAGCCCCATCCCAGCCAAGCCAGGGGGGCGGATCACCCTGGCAGAAGGGCTGCTTTTCTTTATAAAAACTCTTTTTACCAGCATGTGTGATAAAGCTATTAGATACTGTGGTATTACAGTGTGAATTTTCCTTCCATTATTTTCCCCCCTTTGTCATGTTTTCCCCTTTTGTGGTTATTCTTCCTGCTGTAGTAGCTCCTTTTTCCCAAAATATGACGGATTCCTGTCCATAAATATCACACAAATGTGCAGAGTGCCAGATTACAATTAGGAAACCATCAGTGGGCACATCTGAATGTGTAAATACCCCTTTGTTGTTAGGGCTTTTCTGTCTGTTCAGCTATTTGGGAAAAACACCCCAGAAGCCAAAAGCTATATATATATATATTTATACACACATATACATGCAGAATCCTCCAGTCAGCAGATCTTACAAATGAACTGGCATTACCCCACCAGCATAAACCGTGGCATGCTTACTTCAGCACACTGGAGCACAGGGAAAGCCCAGCTCTCCTGGGCTCCTCATTCTTCTCCTCCTTTCCCTGGCACTGCCAAACTCCCGCTGCTGCCACCTCATCCCTTCCCCACCTCTCTCCAAACCTGACTTTGGCTCCTGCCTCTTGCCCTCTTCCCCTCACACACAAAATTTTTCTGGAGGCCCCAGCGCAGAGCCCAAGATAAGTGCTTACGACAGTGGGATACGCTCTGCTGATAACTGCACACATCAGGACTTGCAGCTGCTGGTCCTAGGGTCCTTCAAGTGATACGACATAAGACTGAAAGACAGAGCTCTGCTATTTACTGCATTCCCCAAGTCCCACGTCAAGCTGAAACAAAGGGATGGGAGATGTCCTGCAGGCACTACATCCTTCTGCCTCTTTCCTGCCTTTTTCTCTGATACTAGAGCTTTGATACTCATTCATCTGATGTTTTCTCAGACTAGTAAACTTCATCACCTGAAACCATCAGCTTCACTTTCATAAGAAAATCCGAGAGCAATAGAAGATGTTAGTGCAAGCTCTAAGCACAACAGAGATTCCAAAATGATGGTTCCTCTTTCCAGTTCTCAAGAGCGGCAGCCAGCTATATCACAGTCCTGCCAAACAGCGTCTTTAAGAGAAGGCAAAGAAAATTTTTTTTTTCCTTTCTTCTAAATTACCATGAGAACCAAGTGCCTGCTGAGAGCAGGAAGAACTTGGGAGGAAACATCCAGTGCAGAAGCTCTGGTCAGGGGAGAACAGCGATGCTGCATGAGGCAGCAGAGGTGCCACAGGTGCCACAAACCAGAGGTGGGAAATCCCAAACAGGATAGAAACAACCAGGGCCCAGGCTAGCAGGCTGGCAATCTCAGGAGAGCTGTAATGAAAAGAAAAGAAATTTGCAGAATGTCTTTAAGGACTGCTGTATGCCCTCGCTCGTGAAGGGATCGAGATGAGCTCGCTGCTGGGCTGAGTCATGTCTATCCTAGGTGTGCCCACTGCTGGTGAGCCTTACTGGGAGGGGACTTGAAAATGTGGTGCTGGAAGGCAGGAGATGAGGAGGAAGGGAGGTGGAAGAAACCCAAGCCACACATTTTGCAGGCAGGTGCTCTCTTCTGGCCAGTTTAGTTGGGAGCTTGGCTTTCCTCAACTTGTTGCGTAGGCAACAGCCCACCATCAGACTCCTGCCTAGAGCTAGAAAGCAGTCGGCCTCTCTTACCTTCCAGTCCCCCAACGAGAAGGACAGACTCCCCTGGGGTCGAGCAGCTATACCATTCCATTGCTGCTTGGCTTCCATACCTGGGAGTCTCCAGTGTCACTGTTGCTTTGGATGAGGAGGAAACAAAAGCTTTCAGTCCTTACTGTGCAGCTGAAAGGCCAGTTTCTTGGAGTCCTCATACCTTCTTTTTTCCTCCCCCTAGCTGGGAAGAGATGTAGAATACAACTCTCCCTTTCCTGCAAAACACAGGGGGGGCTTAACACCACCCTGCAGCTTGTACCCCAATTAGCCAGGTGAAGCCAGCTCATAAGCACAAACACTGCATCCTAGCCCCAGATGGCAGCCTGCTTGTGGCAGGTGGGTGGGCTGTGACCCCCAGGTCCCCTCCCAGGCTCCCCCAGATCTCCAGCTCTGTGAGACCATTGCAGAGGGCCTGCTTTGGACCAGGACCCATGTGACAAGGCATCTGAAAAGAAAGGGAGGTACCATGCGTTTATCTAAATTGCTTGTCACAGCTGCTGCAACGCTGCTGCCGGGCTTCAGCAAGCCGTCCATCACCCACACAGATCGCAAAGCTGAAACGAGGTCAGGAGAAAGTAGCTCGGATGTGTTTTCTCCTTCCCAGCCGGCTCCCAAGGGTGCTGTTCGGCGCAGGAATGGAATACCCAGCTCCTGCTCGCTGACCACGGCGCTGCTTAAAAAAAGTCAGGGCCGCCTGGGGACCCTCACAAGCAATTCTGCATCTGTGCACAGAAAGCAGACACACTTTCCTTCTCACAGTGCTCAAGTAGCATGTAATAACTGCTTAAACCAATGGCACTAGCTTGCAGTCCTAATGGCTCCCTTCCTCCTCTCCTGCTCTGGTGTGAAGAAGATCAAGTTACTCATCGGGGGCTCTCAGTACTTCCCACACCGAAATCTTTCCCACCAAAGAGCTCTCACATCTAGCCAGCGACCCACCGATACCTTCCTCCCTTTAAATTTTGGGGGGAACCAGGCAAGGGGTGAAGCCTCCTGATGGGCTTGCTTGGGTGAGAGTTTTACTGCAATGGGAATAGGTACCACAGGATCAAAGAGATGCAAACCACCTCAAGAAGGACTGTTGAAAAACCCAGAGCTGCTGACAGCCAAACTCATACTTTCCAATAGCCAAGAAGATCTAAGGGCAAAGCCTTGGTCCTGCTGAAAGGGGGAATTTCCATTGATCTCAAAGGCAACAAGGTTTCAATAAAAGTTGGAGGTTTTGATGCTTACTTACCTAAACTCAGTTTCTAAATATTCTGGAGGCACTCACAGAAGTACAAGCCAAACATGAAGAAATCTGTCTCTGCTCCCAGTTTGTGACAAAGCATTACAGGAAAAGGGGCCTTCATGTTAAGTAATGGAAAAAGTATAATAAAAAGGGGGATTTTCACTAAAAGCTGTACAGTAGCGTGACTACAGCCTAAAGTATGTGAAAATACCAAAATGCAGTAACCAGGCCCATGGAGATCTGGGGGAAAATCTCTTTCAGAATCTCAGTAACTGAATAAAGAAGAGAATTTAAAAAACAGTATTCACTGCATCTGTTCCCTGTCACATGCCCTCCACAAACAGCCTTTTACTGAATTACAAGCATAGTTAATCTATTAAGCATAAGAAGAAAGAAACAGTAATACCATCATATTTTCCCTTCTAGGATACTAATTGCCTGTCATTTTTTTCTCATTATAAAGGTCATTTTATTCTTTGTCTTGATGCTATTGGGAGGGGCTTGGGGGAAGGGGAATCCCAAGCTAGAGGCAAGCAAAAACGCTCTGCTTTGAGTCTGGCAGGGAGGTACTGACATCTTTTTACAGGAGGGAGAGTCTGTGGGTGTGTATGTGTGTGTCTGGAGAACGTCACCGCTCACATGCAATCTGGTGCAGCTTGGCAAGCTGCGAACGCGGTGCCCACGCTTCTTCTGTGCAAGGGGTGTTAATTCCTGTGGACATCCCTCACCATTAAAAGTGTGGCAGCTGATAAGCAGCAACGTTTCTATGAGATAACTCGCAGCAATGCTTTCAAAATAAACTCTAGAAACCTGGACCGGCACCAAGAGCAGAGCCATTCTGTGCTTGGAGGTGGAAAGGAAAAGGTCTGACCCTACAGAAGTAATTACTTGCATGGCTGTTGAATCGCAGCATTCACTGATTTTATTGCTTTTGTGGTTCTTTTCACAAATAGCCTGTGGGTTATACATCTGAAAATACAGTCCTGCCAAACGAAGCAGGGGGAATGGCAGGAGCAGCTAGCATCCAGCTCAGCTACCTGCCAACTGTTTTGGCAGGAGTGGTGGTATTTTTTTTCTGCTGCTTTAATTTTTATCATTGCCATTGACGGGTTAAGTTTGGTTGGGAGAGTGGTCTGGCAGAGGAAAAAAAGAGAATGGGTGAAAGGCAGGAGAGATGAGGGCAGGAAGGAGCAGGTTGGAGTGATGCTGAGGGGAGAGGAGGGGAGGGAGAGGCTGGCAGCCAAAAGCCACGCAACCCTGAGGATGCTGCCCACCTTCACGACGAAAGCAGGGCCAGCTTGTTTGAGAGGATGTCACTGAGAGGAGGGGTTTGGGAACGTAATTTGTGAGTCCTGCAGCTAGAGATTCCTCTTTGTCATTTGCTCCTCAGTGTGTTGTGCATACCAAACACTTCCCCCACAAAAGCAGATAAAATGCTTTAACGCTACAAAGATCAAAATACTGTGCCTCCTGCTTCACCTCTGCTGCTTCAAAAAGTAACCTGGGAAGTGCTTATGTAGCATATTAGTTTGTCTCTATATTTTAAAACACTGTCTGGACAGATAGTCATGTTTCATAAGGTAGGAGGTATTAAAAATCAGAGGGTTTAAAAAGAGTGTATGATTGCTTCTTCTCAACATACCATATAAAATTACTGTTTCATCAGCTGTAACTATATAATTCTAAGATATAATTTCACATCTCTAAACAATTTTTCATATAACATGGTAGTTATACTCAAATAATAAGTTATTCAATAAATATTTTAATTGGTGTTTAATTAACCCGCTGTGGAATGCAAACATATTTATAGCTGCTGCTAAGGGCACATTTCTAAGCAATAAAATAATGGTATTTTACAGAAATCGGGTACATAATAGTAGTGCAATTATACTCCTAGCTGCAATGTGCATAATTTGTGATCTTGTAGGTTAATTCTGCCGGGCTGCACTCCAGTATTCAGCAGCAGCAGGCAATGAACAGCAGTATCTCTCTGACACAGTGGCTCCCTCTTGCCTCTAAGCGTACTCCTTCAGCCAAGGACATATACAACAAAGCACAGGTTCACCTGGAAGGACAATCCTGAGTTGCTCAGAGGGTGCAACTACATGAAAGCAAATGAAACCCCCAGTCCTGGCACTCCCCTGAGGGCTGCAAGGGAGTTGAAGGCACAGAAGTCCAAAAATATGATGCCAGAGCGCAGCTGCTGCCTGGAGCTGGCAGTGCCAGCATCCCCAAACACTTCGCTTTTTTTCTTTGAAAAGGAAAGTCCCAGGAACTGTTCCTGTGCTGGGAACTACCAGAGATGGATGGTGCAGGGCAACCTGCCTTGTTCCTGAGGCACGTGAGTTGAGCTCCCTCCTCTCCCTCAGGATCATCAAAACCTCCTCCTGCTTCCCATGCAACTGCCTAGACCTCCGTGTTGCCCTGATGGAAGGCATGGGGCCCTGTTGTCCTTCCCATGAAAGCAGGTCACCTGTGTAGGAAGGAATGATTTGGGGCACAGGAGGGTGGGTTTTGAGCAGGGTTCGAGCACAGGCTGTGTGGGGGGCTCAGCAGCAGGTGGGTTGTGAGCAAGGAACATCCCCATGCCAGCTCAGCTAAATAAAGAAGGGAATCGTCAGAAACAACAGTGTTGTTGGGAACTGGGTGAAAGCTCTTCTTTCTTTGACATGCTGACACATTGCTTAGTTGCAGCTCTGACATCTGCACTCAACATTGTGCAGAATTAGCGGTCAATGATATCCAACACTGATGAAAGCATGTGAGGGAGAGGAGGGGAAGATGCTCTGTTTGAAGAGGTGGAGGATAAGAGTGGAGCATTTTCCACCAAGAAGAGTTGGTCCTCAGACAAAAGGAAAGCTCTTAGAAAGCTTGGCAATCATTCTCCAGCATCAATATTTATTACAGAGGAACATGTCTTGCCCTAACTTGTATTAACTGGGGATGGCCAATTAAATACTGTAATAAAGACAATTCCCATTTGTTCTATATAATGAGACTGCCCATCTGTGTTGTGAACTCAGTAATAACCCCACCAAAGCTGCACGCCTGAGCAGTGAAGATCATTTCACATTGCTTGGCTTAGGGAAAATCATGTAGGAGTCTGACTTTCAAAGGCAAGATTTGTCAAATACTTTATCACAGTTCAGATAAACATAAACTGGGGAACAAGACATGCACAACTGTACTCACAGTGCCACTGTTTAATTTTCCCCCTACATTCTCTCTGGATATATTAATATTTGCTGTTGGACTTTAAAAGCTGTGTTTCTACCTCATTAAAATAATTCTGTCTCAGTAGTGACTTGTAATGTAGCTGTCTGCAGTTCCCCGCTCTACCTAGCTGCAGCCAGCTATGAATTTCCAGATGGACTGTCTGTGAACCTGAAATCCCAGAGTTATAGCCTTTTGTGATTCCATGGCCATGAAAGTGGACAGTGCATTCTGCTGCAGAGAAATAAATGAGGGAAAAAAAAAAAAAAAGAAGAAAAAAGTGAAACCATATTGGATCCATTAATTTTGAGATTACTATTTTATACAGGAAACAGCAGTCTTATTGAACATCTTGTCTTGTGTCCTCTGATGGCTCCTGGACACCTGAGTGTCTGTGTAATGCTAAATAGGATCATGTTAAATTGCACGGGGTGACACAGAGCACTGTTATGATGGCAACATCTGTACATTGCACACTGAGTATCAGCTGGTACTACATCCATTCAGAAGGATGCAATATCTCCACCGTCATGGAGCATGGGGATAGGGCTCCATCAGTAAGCCTGTAGGAACTTTAGACATTATTTGGCTGTGCGCCCACCTGGGTGTTCCTGTGAAATGAGGCAAGACATCCCTCACCTGGCTGCAGGGTGATTTGTAGCTCTGACAGAGCTCAGCTCCTGTTATGAAGCAGCCAGAGTGGAGGGATGCTTAGGCACAGAAAGTGGCATAGACGAAAGTTTGATCCAGATTAGGGACATTTTACCCCTCTGTTTCCTGCAGGGCACAGACACAGCCTGACTCCAACCAAATAAGCCCTGCAGAGGCACTGGGTGGTTGCAGAAAACAGAGCTTCCTTCCATGTGCGCAAACCTCCACGTGATATTCAGCAGCTCCTGCATCAAACTGTCCTCAGAGGCTGGTGATCCCTTGCAGGGGGGGGGTACTGTGCAGACAGATGCCATCAGGGGGTCCCAGGATTGCCCCTCCCCGCTGCAGTGGGTGCTGTCTGCTGTGCCACATTGGGCAAAGAAGCACCAGCCCAGCCGCTGAGCCGACAGCGTGCCCACCACCGGCTGCTCCACCGGAGTAATCTGGATGTAAAGACAAGACAACTGGCCTTAAATAATAGCCCAAAGAAAAAGAAAATCCATAGACTCCAATGCGTTTAATGCGGGGCTGAATTTCACCCATTGTCCACCATGCTTGAGGTACAAACAGGCTTTTCTTGAACATCCATGATTTCTTGCACCACTGAATTACAAATATGTTTATTGTGGGCAATGGTAAGAAAACAAGCCTCCAGTTGTAATCGAATTTCCTCCTATCCCATCTACTGTAACAGCCTAAGGTATTCATGGGCTGGGGCATGTACAGTGCGTGCTCACATCTTTGTTCTCGCAAGGCAGCAGCGCCACACCACAGCTGGTAGGACTCGTGCTATGTTGTGCCAGTAATTGTGGCTCCCAGGAGAAGCCTCTCCCACTGTCCACCAGTAACTGAAAGGACCGAGTACAACAATTACTTGTCATTTATTTCTCTCTGTCAAAAAGTGTTTTAAACAAGAAGCTCCTCTCCCGTATTAAAAGGGGGTGGAGAGGCATGATATGTATTCTTTAACAGAGGGGCAATACATACATGTGGTCAAGACAGAGATATTGAAAGATTAGGAAAGCATAAATGCACTCAGGACTGAAAGAAAAATAAAAGATAATTAGGGAACAGGAGGAAGTCTGAATAGAGGAATGAAAAAACAGAAGGTGCTTCAATTGGTGAAAGGACATGGGGATAGTCAAGAGAAAAGAAAAATCAAATTTAATCATATAAATGCTTTGTCCTTGCAGAAAAGAAAAGGGTGCCTACTTTGCACACAGGTTTTTAGCTTTGGATTTATTAGTTTATTTTGTAATTGCATTTTTTAACCTACCTACAGAATATCAAATCTGAAATTTAAAGTAAATCACCCAATTCTTTCTGAAAGGCAGCAAGCAATACTTTAACCTTGTCTTTGTCAATTTTCTGCTGTGTGTGTAGCTCTAATTAGATTCATAGCTTACATTAATATTGTGGTACCAACTGCTCAGCAGCCACATCCATATTTCTCAAACTTTCCAGCTGAAAACTGTTCATAATTCAGTGTCACATATTGATTTTTAAGACTGATGACATTTGAGCTGCCGAGAAAATGAATGGGGTTCATCTGGGGTCATGTCCTTAATCCCTGTGTGTAATTGGTATCTGGCTTCTGTAGCTCCTTCCTTCCCTCCACTGAGAGATAAGCAAAGTAGCTTAGTATTGCCTAATTGCTACTGCAGCCCAGGGAGCCAGAGAACCAGCATGTATACCTCAGTAAAGGAGTTCTTACACGTGCATGTTCTGCAAAACCTTGACTTGCATATATTGCACTGGGAAAAGGTAGTGGGTAGGTGGGGAAAGTTTCTGGAGGTGTTATGTTTGCTGGCTGAATTGAAAAAGCTTGCTTGCTATACTGTCTTTCTCCATGCTGGTTGCAGTCAAGAAAGGTAGAGGCACAGCTATGAATGAGTCTGAGCTCCCCTTGCTTCCCAGTACGCTCCATCTCCACCAGCCAAGCCCCAGATGAAGAAGCAGCAGGAGAAGGGGGCTCCTTGCTCTCCGCCGCTGTGAGCTCCACGCAGAGGGAAGCCGGCTGGGTTTGGATCTGTTACATGGTCAGATTTTAGAGATGCTGTCTAACAATGGTGGATTTCTATTTTACGCTGTGGATGGGTGCAATGAAAAAAAGTTTTTTTAAAAAAAAGCCAAAAGCACTTGCAAACAAAAAATACTACGCTTCTAGTTATAAGAGGCTTTCATTCCTGGAAACAGCACCATAAACCACAGTTAGGGAAGAGTGAGCAACATTTCTAAATCGTGGAGCCTCCTTTCAGTTCCCTAAACCATGTCTATGAGCCCAAATTTGATTTTCAGACACGGTGAGGCCTGCCTAACACTGTCTAGATCACACACTTATTTGGGTTCCTAATGTGGTTTTCCAAAGACATCATTCTCCTTGAGTGATATGAAAGAGCTCCACTGAACCTCATCTTAACAAATTGCAATTAACTCAGCGATTCAAGGCTGGTGTTCCTGAGCTTGCTCCTCCCAGGGATGAGTTGCTTCTTCAAGGCCACTGGAAAGACCTTCCTCAGCAGAAGATTGCCAGGCAAAGCAGACTAAACATACTACCCCCCGAGAAAGACTTTTTTCTTTAAGGTCAGACCAGTTAGGGAAAGCCAAACCCTTCTGCTTCTTGCTGTGGTTATCTTTGAGGGGGGAAATAATTTCCTAGCACTCTTAATCTCTTACTAGGGCTTGTTCTTTAAATGTTTGTGTTACAATAGTCCTAAAAACCCAAATTGTGCCAGGAGTACTGTGCTTGAGGCAGTAGGTGTTAAAGGTAGTCACCTACCAACAAGATTACAATTTTAGATTAAGCTGAGAAATAAGAGATGGAAAAGCACAACTGACACAAAGGAAGAAGCAGAGCGAGGCTGGCATGGCTTCCATGGGGCTGGCTGTGTACACAGTTTCAGGTATGTTTATAAGTATCTAAACAAACACTTAATAACACATTTCCTCAGTTCAACAAGAAGGGTGAGAAATCCGATTTAACTGTGTAAATACATAGTCAGATACTGTGTCTAGAGAAGCAAGTGATTTCTGATGCAAGCATTCATACACAGTTCTGAGTAATGACTGATTTTCATGTTATGTAAATCTGATCCTCTAGGTATTACTCTCTGGATAAGACGTGTGATTAAATTTAATGTCAAAACTTAAACGTATTCGCCAAGTTTCTGGTTAGATAGATGCTTACATGGTGATTTATTATGCTCATAAAAGCATGACTACTGCTGTTCTGCTGGTTGCTTTCAATGTTCTGGCTAAGGAGAAAAGCAGTATTTCTGCATTGCTAAAATGTTTTGCAATTCATACTTGCAGAGAGCAGCAAGCAGATAAAATCAAAAAGAATAGATGTGGTAGACTTATGCTGATAAAGAACAATACGGTTTTCATCTCTTGAATTGTGTCCCACAATATTTACAAATTGTTCCAAATGACACAACGTGAGCTCTGTGTGCCGTTCTCCTGCACCCTGCTGAGGAGGTCTTGGTGGTCAGGACATTGGGAAGTCTGCACTGAGTAAGTGCACTGTCAGATCAGCTGAGCAGGTGCCTACACACTAAGCTCATTTTACTAAACTGTGTCCTTGATCTTGCAAATTTTACATGTATGAAAGAGGTGAGGAAATGCATAACTTCTAGCAGAACTGGTGATGCTGCAAAATCAGAAGGTTAGGAGGGCAGAGCTGAGAGACCTATGTTTTTGCAATAAATTTCTGCTTTCAAAGTGTTTGTTTTGGTGTAGAGTATAAAAAAATAGCACGAAACACAGAACACAAAAGACAAAACTCTGACAAACAGCTGGTGTATTAGGAAGTGATATGAAGTATTTGTCAGCAATGAAAAAGCTTCCTCTGCTTGATGGGTTATGTACTTGTTTTCCCTCTAGTCATGACTGTCCTCAGCATATCTGGTGTGTCTCTCTGCGAACAGGAAGAGCAAGTGGGTACGTTTCATTCTTACAGCTTAGCATAAGGAGCTAGGATGTCCTCTAGCTTTGAAAACAAACCATGATTAGAACGTTGCCCTGGAAACATTCATCAGGAAAGGTGCAATTTCAATCCCATTGGATACAGAATGTGTTTATGTGGTCAAAATATTCTTCAAAGGATGCTTTTTGGTCAACCAAGAACTTCTGTAGAGGAGAGGAGTCGTACCTGCATCCAGCCATTACTCCTGGTGCCATCAGAGCAGCATAAGCTCTGTGTGCCTGGGCAGGCTTTTGCTGAAAGTCCTACCTGCAGGGAGGTGCTTTGGGTTCTGCGAGTTTCGAATTTCCTAGGTATTTGAACAAATAAGATGTTCCCTTAATATCAAATCAAAGTCAAATCAGTTGATGCTTTTCTTTTCTAATACCAAAAACGAAGTTCAGGGTGCTTCAGGGCTCTATGCTTATGCACATTTTTAAGGTGTATTCCCTCCAATCCCATTGTAGGCTTGAATTATTCATGAAAACATACCTTCTACATCTGCGGATATGGAAGATGACACATTTTCAAATGAAAAGTCTGCTTTGTAATGCAAACACAGTCTGTGGCAGAAAGAATGCATAAGCAGTCAGGATGCAGGTTGGCACAGGTAGCAAAATCTGTTCCAGAGACCGTGACTGGCCCAGTAGAGAGATTTTGCATGTCAGGCTGGAAGGCCACTGAAAGACCAGTGAAAAATGAAAGAGGTTTAGCAGAGTTGGCCTAAACTGTGGCTGGCTCAGCACTTAAGGCAAGTCATTTAATTGTGACACACGAGCAGTAAAATATGAAGCAGTAGCGTAGGTATTGATCTGTGCTTCTGTTTAGCTCCTCATGTGGCCTGTATTTGAGATCAAGAATGTGCTGTAAGACACAAATGAAATAAAGCAAGCTGTAAACAGAGCTCACTGGAGTCTCTACCCTGTGGTCTCCTTCCCGCCCCTACTGCCCAGTTCTTACCAGGAGTCAGTGAGGCCACAGCTGTCCAGATACTGAGCTGTAGAAGTTCTCATTGCAGATCCCCTCTGGGCTGAGAGTCATCTAGACACCAGAGGTGTTTGGCCACCAGCCTGCTCTGCAATGCATTGTGCCCAATTTAAGATATGATTAGGGTCAGACCTAACATTTTGGGCTTCGCTGGGAACTCTGTGGACAGCAGGTGCAGAGGTCCTTCCCCGCAGGTGCTGGGAGTGTCAGCTCCATCCCCATCTCCCTGCCATCCTCAGGGTGAGCCTGACAGTTTTTATTGTGGTCTAAGTGGAGCCTGCTGATTTGGGGAGAGAGAATGAGAAGTGGAGGTGGGACTGCTCAGCTGGAGCCCTTCAGGGAAGGAAGGCTGCACCCCAGCTGGAATCAGCCCCTGCAGTTAGAAAGAGATATTTAACCTCAGACACTGACTGCCAGGGCATGCCACTGCTGAGAACTCATCTGAAAACAGTGACTTTTTGTATTTCAGTTTTACACACATATACAAGCACATATAGATATAACTGCAAGCTGTGCTAAGAATAAGTTTTTACAAGGGCAAATGCAGCTTTGGGCTAGGTTTGGGGGTCTGAGCCCTTCAAGTAGCTCTTCAAATAACCTTCAATGTGCGAAGCAACAGAAACCCATGTGCTATGCATGCACAAGAGAGCATATGAACGCTGAAAAAGTCACAAAGCCACACTGAGGTCATAGTAGTTGTAATTGCAGGAAGCTGGTGGGACACCGTGGGCATCATTCACCTCCGCTGTAGCTGAATGTGAGCTTGAGGATGTTAACTTGGCATGAAGGTCCTGGCAGAGAGGGAGGCATAGTACAACCCCACGGACGCAGGGATTCACCTCGCTAATTGCCTTCCATCCACACTTCAGCATACTGCCTCTGACTTTCCTTTGCTACATTTTAAGCAATTGGAGGCAGAAGATGCATAAATTACCATCAATTGGATGCATCTTTCAGACTGTATCAGTTTGAAAACATTCCTCATTCTCTCTCAAATGCATCCCTATGTCTTAAACACAGTGACAGGGGTTGCTCTCAGTCAGGAGCCTGCTAGTGTATGGAGAGGGAGCTATACCTTAATGTATTATGAAATCAATATCCCTGCAGTGGAAGGACCACTACCTTCATAAAATATTAATTTACCTGGTTCTGAAACTGTGCTTTCCCCAACCTTCCCAAATCTGCCCTGCAGAGCCCCTCTGTGTTCGGTCTGCCTTAGCTCAGGCACCCACCCTTTGTGAATCCTTTAGCCTCCCTGTCTCTCCCCCTCTCTCACACACATGCACAGTGGAAAAGAAAAAAATTGAAAGAATCAGAGCAAAGGCACTACAGATGATTTATGTCAGGCTGGGTGCATCAGAAGAACTCACTGGAGCAAAAAGGCTCTGGATCAGGAAGAGGTGAGCCCACTATTTCAAGCGCTGTCATTGCTCCTGGGGACACGTTATGGCTGGTGACACCAGTGAAGTGCACTCATGCATGTGCCATTTTATGCAACAGAACCAGAGGCAGTAGGGCCCCTAATTCCACCTAAGCTGCGATGGGATTTGGGCACCTAACCCTCTTAAATCCTTCTGTAAACCCCAGTGTAAATGTCTTTGATGCAAAGTAAGGAAAATCTCTCCTGTCAATAGAGCACATCTGTACCGGTTCTTAGACTGTGCCAATACTGTGAAACATAACACACCTAATTAACACCGAATGCCTCCTCCCTCAGACCCTGCAGTGCTGTGTGCCTGTCTCTGTGTGAGAGAAAGAAAAGCTGAGTGAAAGCATGTCTTGAATTTTGTCCTATAAGTGCAAAAAAAAGTGAAGTGAGAATGTTTTTCATCACTAGCATTTAGAAACCCACTGTAAAAAAAGAATAATATGGAACTAAGGGTGTACTAAGTCCAGCAGAGTAAGGTATTTGTGCTGCTGGATGTATCATACAGATCCTCCTTTCATTATGTTTTTCTCTATGTATGATACAGAGGCAATATTACTTTATACTTCTGCAATAAGTTTAAGGACCCAAAGTAATTTTACAAGCACTAGTCTCATAGCAGCTCTAGATATAGGGCAACGATCAAGCAGGGAACTGGTGACAGGACTGAGAAAAGATTCCTCTTTCCCCTGGAAGTAGAACTGCACTGGGACACCACCGTCAGCCTTTTCCCATGCCTCAAAAATGAGGTTTTTGCATGTTATTTTGAGCTCCTACCCCTTATTAAATCACCCCGGAAGAATACAGACAGATCCACGGTCGCTTGAAGTGACAGGTTTATTTTGTTCTGCTCCCTCGTAAGACACAACGGTTGCCCGGAAGAGCCAGAAAATAATCTTGATAGAACAAAAGAAGAAAAGCAAATATTTCTCTCAGTGACCTCCAAGCCAGCAGCTAGTGAACTGTGAGCCCCGAAGCAGATGAAGGAGTGCAGCAGCGATAGTGCTCTTTGGGGTGCCTGGATCTGCCTGAGATCCAGCAGTCACCACTAGCAACCGCTGCCGTGAAGGCTGTGCATCACCCCTGACAGAGGGAAATGGGGAGGGGGGGAATGCTTGCCAATTTAAAGTAGCTAACAATACTGGAATACAGAACCCTATATAGATCGTATTGTTGCTATCTTTCAGCTTCTTTTAACGCAGGTAATCTAATTAATATTTTATAACTGCTAGAAAATAGGAGCTAACGCTTTGTGCACATTGAAAAAGAGGTACTTCAGCTTTTTCTTGGAAGCGTAAAGGCTGTGTGTTCCTAACCCTAAGGGCTGGCAGCACAGCTGACCTCCGACTCATCTGCCTGGACTCTCCTGGGAACATCTCTTCTGGGAACAAATCCTGCGTTTTGCAGAGCCAGCATGGCAAGGGGTTTGACACAACCAGCAGGAGCTCCCAGTCACCAACATAAATTAGACTCCTGAAGGAGAGGGGCTGCTAATGTACCTCAGCACCTCTCCTCTGGCTCTCCCTTACTTTATAAATGGTGCATTTATGTCTCTGACAACAAGCCTTGGTACCAGTGAAACGATGGACTTCCTTACATATAGCAGCGAGTAAGAGCTAGCCAAGAAAATAGGTTTAATTATGGAGTCTGAAAAATATTTCTTCTAGAAATTCTAGTCCCTGTTCACAGATCTGGGAGACTCTGATAAATATTCAGACTTCTGGATGTTTATATTGACTAACAAAAGCCATTGGCTAACTTCATGTACACACACCCATTTTTAATTTCTCTTTTATTTTAAAAGTCATAATGAGGATGACAGAAGAATATTCCTCTAAAAGAATAAACTATATTAATGTAGATTACAAATATATTTCTCCTTAGTGACTCCCCTTCCCTTCCCTTCCCTTCCCTTCCCTTCCCTTCCCTTCCCTTCCCTTCCCGTCCCTTCCCTTCCCTTCCCTTCC
>JAOXNO010000001.1:40788048-40800939 GCA_028565335.1 Limnodromus scolopaceus
TCCCTTCCCTTCCCTTCCCTTCCCTTCCCTTCCCTTCCCTTCCCTTCCCGTCCCTTCCCTTCCCTTCCCTTCCCTTCTTCCCTCCTTTTTTCCTAAAACTGAGCTGTGTGTGTTGTTAAAAACTTGTTTTCTCCACTTATTTAAGGGCAATTTCTTCTGCAAACCAAATAACCAAGTTGTGTAGAGGATGGAGGCAACAACAGTGCTCACAAGTACAAAGCTAAACAAAGCAATCTCTGCTGCTGCTTGGTGTCTGCTTGATGCTACTTCTCTAGCAGGCACCGAAAGTGGAGTAAACACCAATGCCTATGTTCTTCCAGGCTGAAAAAGAAGTCAAAGCCCCTGAAATAGGCTTTTTTTTCCCCAAAGTCATTGAAGTCAATAGGATTTGATTACATGAAAGCCACTTCTTCTTTCAGGTTCAAAATATCTAGTGACATGGCAGCCCAGATTGGCTTCATGAACAAGGTTTAATGTCAGAATATGCTGAAAAATAACTGCAAGGACCTGCTTCTTGTTCCAGCAAAATGCCACTGATGTGGACATGGCTCTTGCCTAAATAAGCTCTGCAAAGTAGGTGTGCTGGCTGTCAGTGAGCTGTATTTGGTCTGTGCAGTTTTTGCAATAGTGCTTTCTGCCCTCACATTTTTTAAGTGTGCCCTCAGGGCCACCTGTGTCAGTGTTTGACCACCCTCACAGTAAAAAAGTGTTTTCTTGTGATGAGATGGAATTTCATGTGTAATTTGTGCCCATTGCATTTTGCCCTGTCACTGGGCACTGCTGAGAAGAGCCTTGCTGCCTTTTGTTCACTCTCTCTTATCAGGTATTTATACACATTGATGAGATCCTCCCTGAGCCTTCTCTTCATGCTGAACAGTCCCAGCTCTCACAGCCTCTCCTCACAGGAGATATATTCCAGTCTATTAATCATCTTAGTGGTATGGCTCTGGACTCAGTCCAGCGTGCCCGTGTCTCTCTTGTACTGGGGAGCCCGGAACTGGACACAGCACTCCAGGTGTGGCCTCGCCAGTACTGAGCAGAGGGGATGGATCATGTCCCTCAACCAGCTGGCAATCCTTTTCCTAATGCAGCCCAGAGTACCATTGACCTTTTTTGCTTCAAGGGCATGTTGATGGTTCATATTGTCCACCAGGACACCAAGGTCTTTCTCAGCAAAGCTGCTTTCCAGCTGATCAGTCCCCATTGTATATTGGTGCATAGGGTTATTCCTCCACAGGTGCAGGACTTGACATTTTCCCTTGTTGAGGAAGTAACTTTTGCATACAGTCCCCAAGATGTTTACCAGTACGCACAAGGGATGTACTGTAGTTATATTTCTAGAGTATTTTTCACGTGCCATTGTCATCAGCAAAGCGTCATTTTCCCTGGCAATGACCTCAGTCATATGTTGGGCTGAAATTATTTTTGCCTCTCCCAGGCCTACATTTGGCTGTGCATAGCTTCTCTTCATGATGAATGCAAACAACACATAGCCCTGCATTGGCAATAGCTGCCTTGTTGACAGGGTGGTAAATAGTATCATTATACCCCCAAAAGGAGATTCAAAACAAAACAGGGAGATTAGAAAACAGCTGTTGGGGGAGTGGTGATGATGGGGCGGAAAGAGGACACTCCCAAGGCAAATATCCTTCTGCATTATGGTTCAAACCAAAATAAACCAAACTAAAAATAGAGGGAACTAAAGGGATAGTCACTGGATATAAAATGTTAGTCAGACCTTACTGAAGAACAGGACAGGTGGTGCAGAACGTTGGACAAAAGGCTGTTTACCTTGTGCAGAGAGGAGCTGTGAGGGCTCTGATGGGCGCCTGCCTTTCCCCTGCCCAGGGAAGTGGTGGAAATGTCATTTTAATATCTGGATGTATTTAAAAGATGGGTAGATGTGGTGCTTAGTGTCATGGTCTAGTGATATCTTTTTGTCAGTGTTCAGTTGATGGTTGGACTTGATGATCTGAAAAGTCCCTTCCAACCTTGACAATTCTATGATTCTATTCTATGATTTTCCCCTCTACCTTCTTGGAAAGCACCTCTACCTGTCACCCTGGGGTGCAGTGTGGGCTAGCGGGGGAACAGTTTCCAGCTCCACTCACATTTTTCTGCCCCCCTGGAAGCTGCTCTCTCCAGATCCCAACAAGGCTGCAATATGAACCTCCTCCATGCTCTCCTTTTGATCTACTTCCCAGCCATGCCAACATGGCCCCTTCCTCCCCGCCACTGCCCAGCGTGGCCTCAGGCCCTCGCCTGCCTGCTGCTGGCTTTTCTGTTTTCTGGGGGCTGCTCCATGCTGCTCCCAGCCACAGGGAGCAGGCAGAGATGGGTTAACTGGGAAGGCCACCGCCAACACCAGGGAGTCACACTTAGCCTGGTCCAGTCACTGTAGTGCCCCACAGGTCAAGAAATCTGTGCTTTTGGTTACAGGAGAGGAGAGAAATGAACTACTGCGATGAGTGACACCTAGCAAGAACCTGTGACCAGGCATGACTTGCTCATGGAGGAGAGCACTGAAAATAGGAAGCATCTCTAAAAATGGGCTCAATCAAACTAGAATCAATCCATACAAAAGCAAAAAGTGAAGCAGAAAAGAATCAGTTGTCTCAATTGCTTATACCATCACTCAACACCACCTAGAGCTGAGCAACTTGTCCCTTCCCTAGGCAGAAGAAATGAATGACCTTGTCCTCTGGTGTAGCCAATTCACTGAGGAATTAACCTTCGCAGAGTCTCTGCCTCCCAGTTCCAGACAGCAAACAGTGGCTGCCGTGAGAGAGCTCCCAGATCACGAGTCTCTGAGCAGGAGGAATACAGAGACATCACTGTGCCTTTTTTTAAATGAAGAGACACCTTTGTTAAGTGTGCATGTGGGTATGCATTACATGAGGATAGGTTCCCAGAAATAAACACCAAGGTGCCATCAAACTAGTCATTAGCTTCTGGATTAAAAAGTAAGATTATTCAAAAGCTATTACAAGCGTTGATTGATTCACTGCTGAGGAAAGCTTGCATTTTTTGTATGAAAAGGGAGAAGTCAGAGCAAAAATATGTTATGGAGACTGTCAACATGGAATTGCTGACTGTGCAAAGCAACGCGGGGTCATCACAAACTGGGCACCGTCCATCTGTCAGGGTCGAAGGAAACTGGTGCAAATACTGGGTTCCTCAGGGCATTTCATGTTAATGGTTCTTTTCTGTGAGTGGGCTCAGGGCACCCACCGTATGGGCTGTTGCTGCCGGTGGGCTTGCACTGAAAGGAAGCTGGCTGTCCCTTAAACCTTCTGAAGACAAGCTAATACAACCCCATTCTTCTAGTGTTAATTTCATTATTTGATTTCATTTCATGCTTGATGTATTTACTGGCTGGATAATTTGAACCCATTGATTTATAGATTCTGGCTTAATTATCACCTTAACGTTATCATTGCACTGTTCCATTTTTAATTAGTTCAGTAAGACTACGGTAAGTGAGCCCAACAATCAGGTTTATGTGTTTATGTGCCTGTTTGTACTTAGTAAAAAATGCAGAAAAAATGTGTGCTAATAGCTATTTAGAATCCCAAACACTGGGAAGGAAAATCATAACAGATGCTAGATGTGTTTGGCTTTTTTACCCCTAAGTAACTGGCATAAGGCAGAAGACACCACCTCTCCCACACAGATAATGAGCCACACCGACCAAAGGATCAAATGACAAATTACTGACAAGCCACTACAACTGCATGCTTTATCAAAGGGGCACTGATTTTCCTAGGTTAAAAAACAAAATAAAAAATGAGAAAGATGAAGAATCACCAGGAGAAAATAGTCTCAGGCGAAAGTGCACAAATCAGTGTTCTTTCAGAGAAGTACTATTGAAAAAAAAAAGACAACAGTTATTGAGACTTTTCAGTGATTTTCTTCAGGTCTTGGCAAAGGAGGGGAAGATCTGGACATAGAAAAGGAGAGGGGCCCAAGATAAGTTACTGTGGCAAAAATATTTTAGATGTGAAGCTGGGTTGCAAGAGGACCCTGCAAGGCACTCAGCGGTCTCCCACATCAGGGAAAGTGTTCCCATTTCCCTAACAATTCCCAGAGGGCATCCTCTGACCTTATGCCTCTGTGCCATTTGTTGCTGGCTGCTCTTCTTTACTACCGTGCCACTGACAACCACTTGAGCTTACTCTGCTGCCTTTAGTGCAGGTGTCGGAGAAGGCTGGTGCCCTCCTCTAGATGTTGTCACAGGAATGAAATATCAGAAAGTGAATGCCTCATATACTCCACAAACTGGGGAAGTTCATAGCACTGCTTTGATCTTTTCATTATTCCACAGAGTCGTTGCCTGACTATCCAACCCCTGCTTGACAGCTTGGATCTTTAGAAAGAGGGGCATTAATGCATTTAATGTATATACAAGATCAAAATGCTGACTGTTGACAAGGTCAAAGAAAAATAATTAAATGCCATAATTAATGAAATATATTGGCCATTAAAATATGATGCCTCATTCTCTTGACAGAGATGCTAACAAGAAAAAATGACCTTATTAAAAGTCTTCATGTTCGTGTAAATCAGAGGCACGGTTTTTACGGTGCTGCTGACCACAAGTTCTAACCAGCAATACCTCTGGGAGATGCTCGCTGCAGAGCTCTGTGGCCCCGGGAACCACTGGGCAGGAGCGTCACGCTGAATTAGAGCTGGGGGACAGCGCTGAAAGGTCTTTTCCAGCAGTCATCCCTGCTTTAAACCCACACCAATCCACAGCCCTCTGAACTGAAGTGCCTCAGCGCACTGCGTGCGTGTCGCAGCAATGAACAGTGGCAGGAACTGAATGTAGCTGAAGCAAAAGATGCATCAGCTAAAAGTAGTCTATAGTGAGCAGCACGATCCAGTAGACCCCAAGGCAAAAAGTTTGGGTCTCTCTATCTTAATGGACAGAAGCCTGTTTCCAGTCTTAATCCTTCCCTTATTCATCCTTCCTAAGTGCAGAAGAGGGAATTCACTACTCATTTCTAGCACTGTTAGAATTCTGGAGAGAGGCGATGCTATGCAAGTTGTTATTCTTATTGGCAGCTGGTGGCTTCTGGTATTTTGGCCTAAGAACTGGAAGCCCATTAGAGGGTGTATCAACACCACAGCTACAAATAAATCTTTAGGGTTTGAAAAATATTTCTTCAGTTGCAGCAAAAAACAAGATGCTGTAACGTTAGGAGGAGGTTTAACTAATTGGAACTGCTTAATGCATGCTCAGCAGCAGCTGGAATAACAGAAAGCTGTGTCTGACTAGGAACAGCAGATGTTATGAATTTCATCTGGTCAGATCCGATGGCTGATGGGGAGGTCCTGTTCCACATCTGTGAAAGAGTCACCAGATTCCACAAACCAACTTTCTGAAGCAGGCGTTACAGGGGGAGTTTGAAACAGAGGAGCACATTTTCTCCAGAACTGTTGACAACGAAATATGCAGGTCTCAGGCAGCCTTCAGAGTGGGACCAAAAACCAGTAGAAATACTTAATAAATGCCAATGGTGCACACTGATGTGTTTAAAAACCGTGATTTGTGCTTCAAATGTCACAATATGCAATTTTAAAGTCAGAGATTAGGCAATATTAAAATTAGAAACAAGTATGGGATTTTTATTACAGTAATTATGCCACTGCAGTTTCTGGCATGGATGACATTAATTATACTCTGCAAAAATGTCTTCTGTATCTTACGTGTTCGTGAAAGACAAAGCTAGGTGGGTATAAGCCCACCGACGTTATCAAAGCCATGCAGATAATAAGGACAGGATCCTCCTAAGAGCACTTGCATGTAGGTTGAGTGAGTTCTGAGTATTAAAGAAGCCTGTGGAAGCTTCCCAACAAGCTTCTATGCTCAAGATGCCACAAGCCTTTCTGGTTTTCCTCCAAGCAAGCGACGGGCAGAATGACCTGAGGTCAAGCTTTGCACAGCATCCTGCTGGTGAGGGAGTTTGGGCAGGGAGCGGGAAAACCAAATTCAGGTTCTCTGATGGGCACTGGTGTGCACCTCCCCAGTGCTGAGACTGGGTGCATGTCCCCCCCAAACCCCAGCGGTGCTGGGCTGCCGAGGGGAAGAACGACAGACCAACAAGAGGGAGAGTGAGGGTGGAAGGAGGAGAAGGGGAGCCTTGCCCCTTCAGCCACGTGCTGCAGAGAGGAATGGGGGAGGCCTGGCTCCAAAGTCTTTTCACTCATTTCATGTGGGGGAGGGGAAGCTTTGTTCTTTGTTTCTCCCCATGAACTGATTGAATTACCTGCCATGTATTTTTATTGACTGTGACCAACCATATCCAGCTGACATTCATCCGCGACAGCCTGGGTGGGGTTAGATCTGATAGATCTTCCCCCAGTGTGCTCTCTAAGCTTCAGAAATGGGTTTTGTTGCTGCAGGAGGAGGGGGAGGAGGTGAGTGAGATGCAGCCGGGAGCAGAGAGCTGACGTAAGCCAGGCTTCTGCGTTCTGGTCTAAGCAACAATAAGAACTCCGCTCTTCCATTGTTCGCCAGTTTGTTGCAATCATGTTCATTCATTCCTGCCTTCAGCTTTATTTCTGTGAGGACCATTGACTACACTTTTAGATCCAATGACACAAGACTGCATGTCAGTCCTGTGCTCTTTTCACACAGGGAAACTGTGAGAAAAGCTTCTTTCAAACAAATTTATAATGAAAATGTAAACAAAATTTGGCAAGCCAGGCTTTATGCCCCATTTTAATTGGGTGAGAGACATGTAGAAGAAGCCATTTTCCTCATTGCCAAGTTGGTCAGAATTTGATCTTGATTTTGAACAAAGTACCTTTCATGTTTTCCAGATATTTCTCTTCTGTTCCGGCTTTTTCGTTCTTGCTGGCTGCACGTGAGGAAGGAAACTGCACCTCCCAACAAGTGCAAAACCAGCTCCTTTTAGCAGGAACGTTGTCTTATACCAGGTTAAAGTACTCAGTGAATTTCAGCCTCAGTCACTATAAGCATTAAACTACTGTGAAGAACCTTGTGGACAAGACAAGTTGGATTTGGTATTGCCTACAGTTGTGTTCTGCTTTTACGGCTTTTCATGCCTCTTCCTTTGCTTTGGCTCCATGACTGGCCCTCTGTCATTAGCTTCCTGGGTCTCCTGCTCTTTTTCTCCTTCACAATAGCAGAAAACCTGATATATGGGTGACAAAAATCCTTTAGGCTTGCAAGAAGACAAGCAAGTCACTGGTATTAACACCAAACAAACCCTCAAACAAATCAAAACCTTTTACGTACATCTCATTATCTCATTATATGTATGTGAAGCCCTCTGGGGCTTTAGCATACTCAAAGCTGGTGCTCTGGAGGCTCCACACCTCTCTTCTTATCCCAGCTGTCTTGTGCTTTAATACCCCTCTGTCCTCCTTCCAGGCTGAAAACCAAGTGAAACGCAACCAACTTGCTTAAATAAAGATGCTGACATATAAAGAATACTGGTAAGCAAGCCTTACATGCATGGCTTTGTGTTTCTTGTTAAATAGTCTTAATTTTGTTTTTCTATTTTATTTTTTTTTCCCTTGGCCATTTAATCAAGCTTCCCCCTCGCAATCAAGAATGATTATTCTACACATTAGAAGATGTGTTGCTGCAATCACGTATCCTTCCTGTATTTCTTATCCTGACTCTTCACTGCCTTTTTTTCTCCCTGACCTGTGTCTGTCAGGTCTGGTGAGCAGGCCTGTTTGTTCGCTCACTTGTACCCTACCTTTTATCATGAACTCAATCCTGTTTAAGTCATATGTTCAATCTGATGAAGTTTGAGTGAATTCCATTCACTTGGACAAAGAAAAGAAGGACAAACATTGCAGTTGGGGCACAAGTGAAAAATGGAAGAGAGAACGGGCTTGAGAGGTGCCTGGCTGTCAAACGCAGCTCTGCACAGCATCATTCAAAATACCATGGTAAAAAAATAGAAGCATATGAGAATTGCCCACAGATATTAAAACAGCACATAGAGCCATCTACTTGCTAAAGAAACATACTGCATGCCACAAGTGGCTGGCATGCTTGCACCTGCTAAATATTTTTTGGCACTGATGCTGTCTGCCAGCCTGAGGTCAGTTTGACAAATGTGTTTATGGAGCCACATCTCTGCCTCTGACTCTGTGGATCATTTCTCATGCCCACGCTGTAATTACAGTGAAGCGCCGGAATTTGACAGGTTCATGGTTTGTTGACATAATGTGAAAAGAGCAAAAATCCTTCCTAAGGAGAATGGAAATTGGGCACTGATCTTGTGCACTGATTAGATAAGTCCAAGCCCAACACTGAAGCAATCCTCTGAAACAGGTTGTTGCTGTAGTTGAAAATGTCTACGATATCAGGCTAAGGCTTAAGAGAATATCTGTGTCCAGTACATTGCCAGCCCCCAAGAAATCACTCTGGGTCAATCAGAAGGAAATGTTTTGTTTGTCTGAATCCAGGCCTTCTATGAACGAGGAAGTAGGTGACAGCAGCCCGTAGGGCTGGAGAGAGGCAGGACATTGAAGACACAGGGAGGCTCAGCCCTGACACAGTCTGTAAGCTTCCTGTATGGATTAGCCCCTGTTTCTGCTGCACTCAGTTACAGCTAACGTCAACTGGAGTTCTGGGTGCTAAACACCTCCTAAAACTGTCACTAGGTCCCAAATCAGCAGTTTGTGGCAATGCCGGCCTAAATGGCAAATACAAGCAAGAACATACAGTAAAGGAAAAATGCGGGCTGAAATGGTTTGGCATTAAGAGACCTTAAGAAAAATAAAAAGCAAACCACCCAGGGCTTGGCAAAAGAAGAATCCAAAATAAAGTCTGATTAGTGACTTGTCTTTTGAAACAGGACTCCTACATCAGCACAGGAGTGCAGAAAGTGAGATGCGCTTTTGCGCGTGAAGAGCAGGATGGTTGTCTGCAGGCTCGCATGGACCGAGCAGCTTCATATGTACTGCAGGGGGAGGGAGTGAAGGTGTTTGACATCTCCCCTTCTCGCATTGGTGTTCCTACTGCAGCCTGCACAGCCCACCTCGGCTGCACGGGGTAGCTGCGGCCATTCAGTTACACAGCTCACCCTGTTCCTCCCTTCCCCCTTTCTTCCATCCACCAGCACAGCTGAATCTGTCCCCAGTGAGGAGAATCAGATTCTTCCTGTCTGATACGGAGGTTTAATGTTGAACAACAAAATTATTCTTTTAGGCGAATAAAATACAGACAGATTCACTGATAACCAAAATTTCCCTGTTGCTGTCAGTGCACTTGAAAATGTCTGCTCTGCAATGGGAAAGATGCACTTTATTTAGACTGAAGCCACAGCCTAAAAGGAAACAGTAAGCTTTTCAAATTAGTACCGTTCTTTAAAAGCTTCTCTTGGTAGTGTTAGAAAAAGACTTCTTCCATAAAAGGAAATTTTCTAAATTAATTCTCCAGCTGGTAGTACTTCGCTGTCCTCATAAAGATGCTGCTTACATTAAGGAAAGAGAGATTAGAACAACCATCCCTAGGCCCCACCCCCAGAACTGCTTTTATTTTGCTTGAAGAGATAATGAAATGATCCTGGAGAAGTTGAGCACCATGATGGGGAGGGTCTCTCCACTTCAAGACCACTGTGTGTGCATGGATAGCACAAGTAACAGTTTAACCACTTTAAGCTAAAACACAGGCTGCAAGATGGGGGAAATCACTCTGGTAACTAGGGAAGAACATGGCATTCCTAGAAAATAGGGTTGAAAAGGCCTCGTTATTAAAAATCACCAGTGATTAAACTTCCTCAGTCTCCTGAGGTACTCTATGGCTCTGCTACCCTTGCAGCCCAAACATCTATGCTATATTTACTGTAATCTCATCTTCTCTCTCCTTCTTCACCACAGGTTCACCTATGGGTGGCGGGAGAAAATCAACCACTATCATGTTCTTCTACATATTTGAAGACTGCAGCCTATAGTTCCTTCAGATTTTCCTCCTCTGGACTGTGGAGTCCCAGTACTTTCAATTTGTATTAGAGATTATACTTTCTAATCTTTGTTGATTTCCTTTAGGCTCCCTCAATCTTTCTTCAACATTGGTACACAACACAGTACTCCAGTGAACTGCAACAACTATATTAGCTGTTTTACATTAAAAGCCTCCCATTTAAGCATCCTCGCCTTATGTCCTCACTGAACTCCATACCAATTATTTAAGACTATTTCTCCAAGTTGATCCCTTGAAATTGCATTCATTTTGCCAGAGTGGTTACAGTCCATTAGAGGATCTCATCACCTGAAGACTGAACATACAGTCCATTCCATCACCCAGATCACGAGGGGAACTACTGAGGGCCAAGCAGAGTTAGGATGGACCCTTGCCAGATATTACACAATGTAGTCTTTGATTAGACAGTAAACCATTGGTGACTACTATTTGACTTGTCCTTTCTAAGGTATTTTAGTGCTTGTCTTACCATATTTTTCACCGGACTGTGACGTAAGATCGTGTCAAAAGCCTTACTAACACCAAGACACATGATTAGATTTTTCTGGTGGTGCTTTTGATGGACAAAAATGTTTCCTTGGAATGATCTGAAGATTATGCAAATGCTACTAAAGGAGCCAAGGGTTAACAGACGACAGAGAAGAGCAAGAGTACATTATTTTTTTGACTAACCAAACTAAGTGGCTTACATGAGGTAAGGTAGTTGCCTCTTCTGTGTGCTTCAGTTTCTCCCCTCTGTAGAATTTCATTAATGTGAAATAATAAAGCTCTCACTGACCGTCAACTTGAAGCTCTTTGTAAGAGAGGGGTTTCCACTATGTATTTATGTGGTCTCTCTTGTCAGCTGAGATCTTTGAATACTATTGTAATATCAAGAAAAGAAAAAATCTTGGGTTTGATTCTCCCAACTACACCACAATGATTTGAAATTTATTGTTTGAAGATCAGGCCATTTCTTTTCTCTAGGCCCATCCCTCAAGGCCCAGCAAAAGGCCCAACAAAAGCAAGTCTTGGATTGTAGTTTCAAAGAATGGCCAGGATATCTGTTATGCTTCTGTGTAATAGAAAGACTCTTTCTAAAGCACACAGAACTTCTTCAAAGCTCATCCATCTATCCCAGATTTTAAGTCATAACCCAGCAGTCAGATAGACAGTCATAAGGACAATTAGACAAAGGAAAAGAAATACCTTTGCTCAAGTGGGTGAGGTGGAGCACCCTCTTCTGCTTCTGCAGGAGAACTTCATTCCTGGTTTCAGGTTGACCCAGAAGCAATGGCAGATGAAGCAAGGACACCGAGAGTGTCCTTCAAGGTTTCAGCGGAAAGAGATGAAAGGGATGTGAATCAGCTCCTAAGCAGCTGCAGTTTACAGTATGGCTTAACAGTGTGACCCGAGGTCAATGGCAGTTTCCCATAACATGCTGGACTGTGGGGTCTGGTGGTTTAGGAGCTGACTCATGAGCCTTCCTGTCACCCCTGCTTTGGGGACATGACTCCCTGAAGAAATACGAGGCAAACAGCTACGACAGTCAGCCTCAACTTGCCACCACGAATCACCCTGTGAGCTGCACTTGCACTCCCCAAACACTCCTGCAGCAGGAGGATGCCTTTATCCACACATTTTCCAGGGACAGGGTACTCCACACCCTTCAGGAGTCACTCAACTGCAGCACAGCAGGCCTTTTCCAGGAGACCCACGCCAAGCCCCAGGGAGCATTTTTGGTGGGAGGACTGGTGGGACCAGAGGGGCAGGGGCCTTACAGAGGCAGCTGTAAGGTAAAAAAGCTGTTATACTTCTGTGTAATAGAAAGACTCTTTCTAAAGCACACAGAACTTCTTCAGAGCTCTGGTAAAAAGCTGCCTGAGCTCTGTCCTGAATTATACAAAATTCTCCAGGAGTTTAAATAACTATGCTCACACTGCCCAGCCATGTGCATGATGGCACACAGTAAAAATATCTGTGTTCAAGACTTTATTCTTTATTAAACAAGCAGTGCTTGCCTGTCCTGGGTCTACTACTGCAGAATTTACACCTGCCAAAATCTCCAGGCAGTGGGATGCCACAAGCGTAGAAGCACAGTCTAGCATTCAGTTTTAAAAAAGCAACACGCTTAGCCTCACTAGCTGTGAGTTGAAAGCCAAAAAACTCTTTCTATAAATTGCCACAAAAGCACAGATAAGCCAGGGGGATCGCCCAACATCCTGGCGCCTGCAGTCCTCTTCTGCTTTCCATCCCTTCCCTTGTTTGCTGCCGCAGTCAATTTTGCACGGTGGAAAGGGGAGACTGAAAAGATCACCCCAAGCTTCTGAGTTCAGTCTGCCCCAGCCACTGTTCAAAAATGTCCACAATACAGGTATGGTAGTGCACAAAAAAAAATGAGTTCCAAAGGCCCAAACACTCGGGTTTCCCAGAAAAAGCAGGGGTGAGTAACACTCCAACTCCTGTGGGACTCATCCAACAATCTCTCCCTGTATTGCCAGCTGAATGAGGAGCACTAACCAAAAACTATCTAGGAAACTAGTGCCTTTAAAGGCACTCACTTGTTATCTGAGCTCCTGCAGCACACAATTACTCCAGCCAGAGGAATGAGTGCCCAGCTATTTGCCACTTCCCAGTCTCAGACCTTTTATGTGAAGAGCAGATTGCATCAAGCCAGTGCTACTAAGGCTTCTTCATACTGGGAGGACAGAGCAGTGGGAGAAAGGGAGAAAAGGAAAAAGCCTAATTCCAGGTTGTGGCAAAAGGCTGCCCAGAATCTAAGAGGGGGCTACAGTGAGGAAGGCAATTCTCATTTTAAACAAATTATACTTGGATCCTTACCTAGTCCTTTCTTTTTTCCTTTTATTTTCTTTTTCTTTTTTCTTTTTCTTTTTCTTTTTCTTTTTCTTTTTCTTTTTCTTTTTCTTTTTCTTTTTCTTTTT
>JAOXNO010000001.1:40801011-40815151 GCA_028565335.1 Limnodromus scolopaceus
TCTTTTTCTTTTTCTTTTTCTTTTTCTTTTTCTTTTTCTTTTTCTTTTTCTTTTTCTTTTTCTTTTTCTTTTCCTTTCTTTCCCTTTTCCTTTTTCTTTTCCTTTTCCTTTTTCTTTTTCCTCCTTCTTTTTTTAATATCTCTAATAGAAGCAGGAATTTGTCTACTATTAATACTGTCTTTATTATTATGCAGGGTAATGGATTTTTGGACAGTGCCAGGGAGATTTGGTCACAGTGAAGACCACATCTCTTCCAATGTTTAAGACAGTGATTTGGATGCAAGTCTATGGAATAAGGATACTACAAAACAACAATGGAGAGTCATTTCCTCCTCCCTTACTTCTCACTCAGTATTGTACTAGTCAGAACAATTACATGTATTAAGACGGATAGCTTTGCTGTGGAAGAAAGGGATGCTACATGCCTCCAGAATAGGTTTCACATGACTTCCATGCACGGGGAGGTAATGCATGTCACATCCAGCTCAACCCAGCACTTAGTCCAGGTCCAATTACAGACCTTCTGTGTTATCATCTTACATTTGTAGGCTTTTGTGACATGAAATAATGAAGGAAAATCAGTTCAAAACTGAATAGCTACCATCCTCTTTGCATAAAACCGGGTGGGAAAACGTAAATCTGTTCTCTCACATAGTATAACTTAGCTAAGATTACAAAGAAATGAAAAGCAATGTATCCAGTGTCCAGAGCAAGCCTTTTCAGGAGGACACCTTTCATTAGTAATCCTTCTCCCAATAAAAACTGACCTACTTCTCCCTTACATGCTTTCTGTCTCCTCACACCTGCTATTTTCAAGGTTAGGATAATGGCGTGCACATCCCCAAGGAACTGTCAAAATGGGTGCGGAGTATTTTTCTTGCCAAGAAGAATGAGCTCAGCTCAGACAGATTGTTTACACAGACAGACCTCCCAAAACACTCGTAGTCTGCATTAGGTTTACTCGTAGTCTACAGGTTTATCCGATCATACGAGTGATTTCATTTTACTGTTAATACATCAGCTTAACAGAACACATCCTTTGCAGATCTCTTCTGAGAGTGTGCACCAGTGCTCAACAAATAACACCAGTAAAGATGTTGGTAGTGGTCAGTAAGGCAGGCATTTGCATTCTGCCCCAGTTTTAAGTAACAGAGGCTTATTTTCAAGATGAGTCAACTCATTTTATGCCAAGAACAGTTGGCAGCACTGCTACTAAAGCATGTATGTTGCCACATTGTGTTCAGTCATTTTAGTTTTGCAATCACACAGCCAAACAACAGGATGTGAGTTAATGCACCTTTGATTAAAGCTCAGGCTAGTTTTTGCTATTAATGAGCATCAGAGCTTATTGGCTATCCAAGACTGCAGTGACTTGGGAAGAGAGCTGAGATGATTTTAGCAAAAAATATCCAACAATGATAATCAGTCCTTCCAGAAAATTTCTACATAATTCAATAACAATGGTGTGGCTAAAGGCATCAGGGTGGAATTAGTAGCCTATTCACTTCCCTGAAACAACCTCATACCGGCATTATACCTGAGGCCAGATGAAATATCTAAACTAAAGACAACAATAAACCAGTATGGTTTTATTATAACAACAGTATAAAATGGCAGTGGGTGCTGGGACTCTTCATCTCCAAAAGTCTCTATGTAGGCTGGGCATTGAACTGCCTCCTCACTGAAGCTGAGAGATTTGCTGGAAAAAACAGTAAGGTAGGGATCATGAACTAAATTATTTCAAAAATAAAGTTGCTACTGGAGCAAATGTGGTTGTTAAAACATGACAGTTCAAATGGTTTGCTATACTCTTTTTTGGGGGAAAAGTATAGAGAGGGAAAATATCATGTATCCAGTTGCTTGTGCTTCTTCCCAGGCATCCGGACCTGGCCACTGTCGGAAGCAGAATGGGGCTAGATGAATCCTTGGAAGGGACCCGCTGTTCCTTCTTACAGTAGGACTCACTCCACAGTGGTCTGCCTCATGTCCCTCACTGCTAAATCATAGTGCTAACCAGAATAGTTGACTGTTATTGACTGACAAAATGGTTGCTCTCAATAACAGGGCTTTTTCTGGGCAGGTACAATACTATTGCACGTATAGACATAAACCTGTACTTCTATACTCTAGGAGTTGTTCACTTTCTAGTCGGTACACGGGGTCATTTCACTTGGCTGAAACCCTGCATATGAATCTCTGGAAGTGAGGCTGATTAGCTTCAGCAGAAAAAAAAATCACTTCTGTAAAGAAGCCACAGCCAGTGCTTTGACATAGTCTGTATTTCTTTCATTTAATGAGCTAAATAAAAGTTTCCTAGATTTGACCTTGTTATGTTTTTATGACTCTAGGAGAAATGGTTTTGCTTCCCTATCTCAAAATGGCTTGAGTCAGAGTCTTAATCTTGCCTTGACACCACTTCTATCTATGTACTTGCCTAAGTATAGGCAGAGTGGTCAGAAGTTGTTGTGATTCAGCTTTGGTTATTCGTTGCTATAAATTGGATGCTCAAGGCTGTGCTAAATATGTAGGGAAGGAGAGGACCTTCTGGCAGCTCTTTGATTTTGGGAGGTGGGGGAGGGGGAGGGAGCTGTGGCTTTTTGTTTGTATTTTTGTGTTGGTTTTGTGTTGTGGTTTCGGTTTTTTTTTCAATCCTGTTTACATTTCTTTCTCCTCCATTTTCCCCAGAATGATACTGCAGGAAAATGTGAAAACTAGGCACGACTCAGCCAAACAGGAACAGGAGAATTCTCTCTTGTACAGGTTCTCTTTGCTCCAGGGGAATTCAAATGCTGCCTCTGCAGCAGTCCCAGCTAACGCCAACCTGACAGCAATAGGTGAAATATAGAGCACTCTCAGCGCCACACATCACATTGGGGCAGGAATGCCATTAAGCAGCCTGGTGTAAGTTACATTTCATTGATAATGAAATCAGCCTGATAAATTTCCTCTGAGATTGAAACAGCAATAAGCAGAAGCAGCCCCTCTTCTGCCCAAAATTCACTGAAATTATGCAAAGAACTCATTGCTTTGAAATATGAAAGAAACTTCATGTCCTTTCAGCAGGACAAACTCAATTAGACAGAAAAAATGGAACAGCTGCTTTTTCAAAGAGACGGATGACCTTATGGTGTAATTTTCACACTCAGTCGATCAAAGCTTGCGGTGCGATTCATTGACCATGAGAATGAAACTAGACGAGAGACATTGTTAAAAGGTCATTCCTTCCTGTGGATACAAGAGGCTGAAGTGAAATATTACAAGAGCACATGCCCCTCCTTCAAGAGATGTTGGCCACACGTCCACCTGCAGTCAAATGAGAGAGGATAAAAAGCAAACATTGTGCAATAATGCCAAATACTGTGCACAATCATTAATGTTTTGCCCATGCCCCTCTGGTCAGTGATGGAGCTTTCCTACCCCTGAGAATTTTCCTAGGAAGATTGGACCTAGCCAACGAAACCAATGAGAATTTGTGTGTTGATGACAAATGGACAGGCCCATTGTGAAGGAGGGTGGAGAACAGCTGAACAGAGATGACAGCTACAGCTTACAAGAGCAGGTGTTGGGATTTAGCCTCAACTGTTACCATTAGCCTCATTTAAGTCAATATTCCCAAGCCTGAGGACCTATAAATACAATAAAGGAATGAAACTCCATATGGATGAATGTGCAAGTACCAGCCAGAAAGCTTTTTCAGTATATAATGATGCCTCTTGCTTCTTCACTGCAGGCAGCATTGGTAGGACAAGAGCAGCTCCTTCCCCTACATCTTTGGCTTTGGTTCCAGGAAGAGGATTTTGTCTCTCCTGACCAGAAAGCACAAGGAGGCGGTCTTTTAGGTTCCATCTCCAAAGGGGAAGATCATCCCACTCATACCTTCTTGCCAGTTAAGACAATGCAGTGACCAGAAGGCTGCTACTTGCGACTAGGAAAAATGACTTGAGATAGAGGAGCTCCTTAGAAACCATGCTGGGGAGAGAGTGTTGGTCTGAGACAATGACAGAAGGAACAGTCTACCATGCACTGTGCACATACATGGAGAGACTCATGACCTGGTGCTGAGAGACTATGGGCAGGGACAGAGGAACTTTTCATGTGGGAATGTGTTGCACCACTGATGGCGGTGACCCTTTTTTGAGAGCAGTCCCACGCTGCTCGCTGGCAGCATGACGTTAGCATGCGGTTAGGTGTTGGCCACATTTCTGGTTATCTAATCAATGCTGACAAGCTGGCTGCCCTCTGCAATGCTGAGTAAACGGGTGGCCAACTCTGAGCAGAGCTCCTGCATTCACCTACAGGAAACAGACGGGCCAAAAGATCCTAATCCTCTGCTCTATTGTTGTCCCTTGTTTGCATCTTTCACCAGCCCTTGTTGGGTCACTGGTCACAATGGCCTGTTGAGAAACCTCCCTCTGCAGTCTCCGTCCGGTGCCCTATGAGTCCCTTTCACAACTTCCAGCCGGGCATGCAAACACCCCTGCTATTAATAAACCATCTTCTGGGCTAGAGAGAGGTTTTGACTGAAACTTTTTCTTTTTACAAAACCCACCAGTTTGGGTACACACATACACTTCACGATCTTATCAAGTCATTTCGGTCTAGAAAAACAAAACTGTAACACAGTTGCTCCTCTAAACACTCCTCAACTTCTTTCATTTTTACAGTTTTTGAGGGGAAAAAAAAAGTTGTTTTCATTTTTTGAGTGAAATGTCATTTCATCCACAAATGTATGTTTTAAAATACAGAAATGATAGTTCAAAACCAAAATAAACTACAGTTCTTTTGCAGCTTACTGGAACTGTTTCCCAGCTGTACTGGTTATCTGTGCAGCTCTTCCTCCCCTGGCTCTAAACTGCCTCTGCAAGTCCAGCGCACAACGCATGCAACCAGGAAGGCAGACGGACTGTTCCTCCAGCCACAGCACTCATATATTAGCCTTGTTTGATTCATCTGGAATTACCTTTGTTTGACTCTCCTACAAGTCTGTTGACTTTGACTGAATAGAGATTTACATAATTTCCTCATGGGAATTTTGAAAACTGGTAACACATTGCCTTGAGAGTGTTATTTCCCTGTTTTATTTCCACAGCAGAATAAATCTGAATATGCCACTGCATATTGCAGCACCTGATGTATTTTTCTATTTATTTTTGAATCAGGCAAAAATCACATAATAAAAGATGTATCTACAATCATTACTTGGCTATGGAAAAAAAAGAAATAATACCCAGATCCCCATCTCCTTTTCTTATCTCCCTCAAAGATTAAAGAAATATTAATCAAGCTATTTGACAAGATCTTCCCACTCTGTACAGTGCCAGGAAAATGCAAGAGAGCGTGTATGTGGCTAGATGCAGAGGCACAGCTATGACAAGCTGCAGTTTTAGTACCAGACTCATAACTTTAACGCTCCTCTCTGCTCCCAACTGACCTAATAATGACCTGTGTTACAAAAAGGTGCTCATTATAGCCCATATGAATGCCAGAAGCTGGGATGCAGGAAGATTAAATCATAGAATCATTTAGGTTAGAAAAGACCTTTAAGATCATCTAGTCCAACAGTAAACCTAAGAGTGCCCAGTCTACCACTAAACCATGTCCCTAAGTGCCATATCTACAATTCTTTTAAGTACCTCCAGGGATGGTGACTCAACCACTTCCCTGGGCAGCCTGTTCCAATGCTTGATAATGCTTTCAGTGAATAATTTTTTCCTAATAACTATCCTGAACCTCCCCTGGCACAACTTGAGGCTGTTTTCCTCTTGCTCTATCACTTGTTACTTGGGAGAAGAGACTGATCCCCACCTCTCTACAACCCCCATTCAGGTTGTTGTGGAGAGTGATAAGGTCTTGCCTTACCATCCTGATTTCTTGTATGGTGAAGCCAGGTAATAGAGCAGCCATGGGCCTGATGAATCTGGTGAATGCTCTCCGGTCATGACTTACACAGTCTTGCACGAAGAAAGTGAAGTTTCTGTTTTTGAAAATCTTGTTTGAAAGCCTTTTGAAGTGTCTCTATTTAAGTAACTAACAGCACGGAGTGGGAAGAACTTCTGCAGGTGCATGAACATGAGGGAAGGAGTTTACCATTAGACATCTGTTTTTTTCAGCTCTTGGCTCTTTTCCCATTCATACAGCAGGAACAGAAGACTTTAACTCACAGCCAGGGTGCCAAGATGCCTTGTGCAAGAATTAAGAAGATCCACTGCTGCACTAGGTGCTGTGGGGGCTTACACACCTGAAGATGCTCATAAAATTTGGGCCAATAAATGACAGGGTAAACTCCTTTCCTACCTCTCTCTCCATCATCTTTAAAGCCTGTGTCATCACCAGCCTGTAAACTTTGCAGTTTTCCTCCTATGACCAATCTTGTCTGATATTTGACATTTCACACCAGGGGTTCTGGCTTTTTGCTCATGCCTTAAGGAAATTAACTGGTAGGAGTTCAGCATATATTTTCATGGAGAAAAAGGTTACCAAATTCATGAAGCACTGTTTTACACTGCTACTGTGGGAGGCAAGCTCTGGTAAACGAAGCCCAGCATTTTTATAACACAGTGGTCACTATTAAGATCCACAGAACATGCACAATTGTACCTTTTCCTACCCTTTTCGACAAAGGGCTCAGTGGATTGTTGTAGTGCGGGTATCATGGTTTGTTTATTTTCCAATGCACCCTGCCTTTGGTGGAACCCAAGGTATGTAAAATGCTGTACTAGCAATTTCAGTATTTTCTTAATTGATGCATTCCCTTAGAGTCATTCCGCACCACTGGAGCAGATCAAAGAAGATTGGCTTTCACTCTCAATCCTGCAGCAGAGCCAGCAGCATCCTAATTCCAAGGAACACAGAAAGATTTCTTAAACACCGTCATTTGCATTTTCCTGAGTGCTCAGCTATCAGTACACGCTGTTCCCTTCGCTCTCTCTTTTCCCGTTCCCTCATGAACAGTTCCATTGTCCTTTTGCTTCATCTGCTCTATCCCACCTGTTAATAGTCGTCTTTCTATTATTTATTTATTTATTTTTCACATAGTGCTGTTGCTTCTTTTTCTCTCCTTCCTGCATGCAAAGCCCTTTTCTTCTGTTTGCCGTTCTCGTCCCAGGTTGTTCTTTCGTAACCTCTCCTTCCTTTTCAGCGTACCTCCCTCTTTTTTACCTCCCTGCTCTTCCCATTTTCATTGTCAATCCCTGTTACTCTTTACATTCAAGCATGGAAAAGGAGGATTATCATGGTGACTCTGTAACCTTGCACTAACACCTGAAGGCCTGGTGAAAACTGAAGCCCCTCTGTGCCACAGTCTTGAAAAGATATTGGTACACAGCCACGGGGCATTTGCAATCCTTTCCCCACGGAAGGGTTTCAAAGGCTCAAAAGGGAATTAAACACTTGCTTCACACCAACTGTTCTCTTGAAAATCGAAGGCTAGACACACAAAGGGCTGGAGGGGTGATCTGACTTGCTCAGAGACATGGGCTGCCCTTGTGGAACAAGGGATAGGAATTAATTGCTCATCTCTCCGTCTGGTACGTTAATGGGAGGATAGAAAAAAGACAGCAACTGCATCATTTTTTTTCCCCCCCCTTATGAAAAATGAAACAAGAAAATGAAGCAGCATTTGCAATTAGCCTCACAATATGTGCTACAGTCTGGATTTTTAAATAAGAAAACAGCCTACATTTCCCCCCCTCCTTTCAGCTGGTGGTTTAACTTCAGGCAATCCTAAAATGAAATCCCTCTGAGGCTGGTGAGAGACTTTGAAATGGCCTGCAGTCTCCTATCTTCCCCTCGTAGGGGAACGCTTTGGTCTGACTGCCTATCACTGTATTTCAGCCTTCATAATTAATAATGCCCACAAGCAACCGTATCTCTAAGACCCCAGCCGCAGCATATCAGCTCCTAAATACCTGCCTGTGGCACACCGCCACAGCCTCCCAGACACAGGCAGCACCAAGCGGATATCTGCACCATTCTCCAGATGCTTGGGTCCTTAATTGTGTTTTTTTTCTAGCAGGTGCTGGATGTGGCCAAAACACGCTATGGTTCCTGCAAACTCCGCCGAAGTCTTCAAAAAATGGTGTCACTTCACACAGGAACCAAAACCACTCAGGGAGTAGCCCCTGAGTAGCCATCCTTGTCCCCTTTGAGACATGAAAATCTGAGCAGCGATTAGCACTTCTCTTCGAGGGTATTTTTATTGCCAATGAGCCATTTTAGTTTCCAGTGCAGTTCCCTAAAAAGAAAAGATTTGGACGGGCTGTGTCCAGTTACAAGGCCGTGACTCTTGGTCTCTCCAAGCGTGTTTTCAGCACAGCGGGGCTGCCTTTGAATTCCCCTCTGGCTTTGCCTTCTGCTCACACAAACGGCGAGGAAGCAGACCTGGGCGGCTGAATCCCGTTTGTGTACTTTCCCAAGCAGCCCCTGAATCCTGGAGCCTGCTCAGAACAGAAATGTCAAGCACAGCGGGACTTAGTCTGGCATGTGGGTGGGTTTACTCAGGCATGGAAATCAAATCTGGGCCCAGGAATCAACGCTTGATGGTAATGGGATGGGGCTCAGCCTGCAGCTGGAGCTGCAGTTCAACCTGCCGGGGTAGCACAGCACTGATAGGAATACATGGCACTCCCTTTCCTTATATTTTCTTTTTTTTTTTTTTCCACTGCACTGCGTATTCTGATGGGTTCACTTTAAGGCTTCTCAAAAATTAAAGAGGGAGAAAATAACAACTGAACTCGTATCTAACATACTTTGAAGAGATGCAAAATGAGGGAATTTCTCAGCACTGCTTTTTACTCCCTTCAAAATGGGAATAAATCACATTTGTATATTTGAATTTTGAAATGTGAACAGGCACTCTGGCCCTTGGTGTTTCACTGCTATTTATTTTTAATAATGAAAGCAAATGAGAAAAGCAAAGCATCTGTCAAGCATGCAAGCACCTTTTGAACATACTCCATACACCTGCGAGAAAAAGACCGGCAGCTTCTCCCCACCCTCAAGTCCAGAAAGAAAATATACTCTGGAGAAGGCAACATCTTAACAGCCTTTACTGCGTTCCTGCCCTCACGTTTCTCTCATGACCTAGAGAGAGGAAAAGGCAACATGTGGGCTTTAGAGTTGAGCAAGAAGACTTTGCTATTATGCAAACACTGTTTCCCCCAGAGAGATAAATAAAGAGAAAGAAACAAAAATGTGCCTTGCCTAGGAAAGAGAAACTCAGGACCACCAGTATCAGCCCCTTCCCGCTGGGTCTCCAGCTAAGGCAGTTCTGCCAAAACTTGCAAAAGTTGCTTCAGGGACTTCCCAAGGAAATGTGATGTGCACTTTCTAAAAACAAGCAAGCCAAAAACTTGCTGGTTTGTATAAAGACCTACCTCTGCTTCTTCCTTGTTTGACAGCACATCTCCATGCATCATTTCATGTCAAATTTAATCTGACAAAGCTCCTTGAGACTGATGCTGTGTCTTTATGCTCCTCCTAATGGACCATGACTAGGTATGGCTCTTACATGCAAGAGTTTCAATAACAAAGAGTGCCATAGACATCAGAGATTATGTAAGGATATAAAACTTCCTGATTAGGGTTCCACACAGCTTCACACATCAAGATGAGTCCACCTTTAGGCAACTGATATATAGGCAAATGTTGGCAAAACAACAACAGTATGAGCAGCAGAAGCCGTTTTGTAGACTGTAGCATAGGTAGATAAAATTGTTCCTAGACTATTACCTACTCCAACTGAATGAATTACTGTGTACACCACTGATAATATCTTGGGACACATCAAAGGCAACATTGACTTTATACTATTAGCTAGTATACACAATAATAGGAAAAGAAGTCGCATAAGCCAAAAACTAAAGGTTATTAGGTAGCCTGCCTCCTTTCCCTCTCATGTCAGCAGTAACCCCCCAAAAGACTTTGTGGAAAGCTACCATTTGATCTGGAAGCATTCCCTTCTTCCTAGGTCTCTCACAACATCATTATAAGGCAGGGGAACCATCCCTAGCTTCCTGTAGCTCTTCCGAGCTGTGTTAGCAGGTTCATGCCCCCAGTGTCCAACCCCCAATGTTCCAACCCACAGAAGCCTTGGTGTACAGGGGTGAGCAACACTGTGTCAGCTCTTTGGATTTCAGCAGTGTCCATTCTGCATGTGATTCAGAACCACAGTCTACCCACATACATCATCTATATAACCATGCAATCCTGTTTTTGTTATCCTTGCTGTTCCTCCCACCTTCCTATTGCTTGTGTCATTAGCTTATTGCACCTCAGTCACAAGTAGACCGTAAATTTTTCAGGTCTTTTTATGCTTCAGTATCTTCTTGCCTAATGGGAAGTACTAGAACACAAATAGTCATTACAAAGCAAACATAGACCTCAACAGCTGGGACAAATAAGACGCATACATGTAATTTCAGCCCCTAGGGTCTGTTTGACCTAGAAACCCATATTCCCTTCCAGCAATTCCTCTTGTGCTTTCTGCTTTAGGTCAGAGATGAAGCTGAATCAAACTGTAAGGAAATGCAACAAATAAACACCATGATTTCATGATCAGAAAGTCTGGCATGTTTACATTCAGTTTCCTGGTCAATTGACAGCTGGATAAAGTCCAAGAATGGAATTAAAAAACTGAAGAAAAAAATGAAGAAAAACTGAAGAAAAAAAATCTCTACCAGCAGAGCTCCCTGAGCGGGAAGTAATTCATATATCACTGCTTCCTTGTAACATACTCTGTCCACAGACTGAGAAAAATACTAGCTGCAGCTTAGTTCATATTTTCAGGTTTAAACAAGACATGTACAAAAAAGAAGAAGAGGTGAGATGCCAAGAATGCATGCGGTGTCCTTCAGCATCGGCTTTGCAACACAAAAGATTGAGTGCCTAGTCAGAGGACAAGGATCCAAGGAAACTGAAGTGGGTATGTCTACGTGGTAGGTGAGACTGGAGTCTGTCTAACAGGCTGGGTTAGGGACATGTGTATTGAGTTGTGCACACCCACACAGACATGAGCCATCCTATCTATTTCAGCTTCTTGCTGAACACAACACAAAGCTGCTCCTCTGCACGAGCTGTAGCCTGTTTCTCTGATGTGGGCCAAGTGGCCTTACACTGGTGTGTAGGGCACTATGAGACCAATGGCAGAGGACTTAGATCAGGCATGTGCCCAAATCCATAACCCCACCAACTGTGCAGTACAGAGGAAATTGCTTCTCACGCATTAAATAGGATAACACTGAAGTAAAAAGGACATGAAATAGCAGAAAACTGAAGTTTTCTGGAATGCCACCCTGACCCAGCCCTGGTCTCCCCACTCACTGCATGGGTGCTTCCATGCCTAAGAAGTCCCCTGCAAAGATGTCCCTGAGGCCAGGGTTAGTGAAGATGATGCTCTGCCTGGACACCCAGTGCTGCCTGGACACCTCAAGGCACCTGAGGTCCAACCTGTGGGTCAGCCTCCTGATGGGATGTTTGTTTCCAAATGGGGTGACAGCTGTGTTTGCAGCAATGCCACTATCAGAGAGGCTGGAGAGCCAGAGTAACCCTAGCTGGTGGGTCTGCAGTCTCACACCTCTTCCTTCCCAAAAGGGTACCCTAGTCATCAGGCCACAGGCGGATTTTAGAGAAATCTTACACATATGTCAGAATAAATCTGTGCTCAAGGGTGAACAGGATAAGGAAACTCATTATCAAGCATATTGGAGATTGGAGCAATCTGCAGATCTAATTGAACGTGGTCTGAAACAGGCTCTAGACATTAAGAAAACACAACTCCATATCAGTCCTTTGTCTACATTTCAGCATGTGAATGAGGTATCAAAGCCAGTATGCCTTTGGCATGGATTTCTTTTCTTCTTTCCTCAACAATTTTTTCTCTGCTCAACGTACTTACCCAACCAGCTGCAAACCTCCCCAGAGTCGCAAACACAGTGATGAGTCAGTCTAATGCAGTCTCCAGCTCTTTGCCTGGAAATCTGGCAGCCTTGCTGATGTTACAGCATCAAATCACTTTCTGCTATCTCTCTTTGGCTTCCTTTCGCCCGTGCTGCCAGGGCCTGATTTCGCTCTGATTTGCACTCAGAAATTATTGCTCATAATAGGTTTGCAACAGTGAAAAATGACAGAAAAGGTTTGTAGCAGGAGAGCAAGGAAGTAAAATAAATGGAAAAGCCCAGACCCATCCTGTGCTGACTGATCAGTTTTAATACACAGGGGAGGTTTGCAAGAGGCTGTGACCCACGGGCAGCTACAGCTGCCGGGCTGCTGATGCCGGCCGTCTGCCCCAGCCCCGGCACGGCCGCCCCAGCCACTCGCCCGGCAGCTGCCCGACTGCCACGGCTTAGAGAGCGGCACTTTGCACTCAGCAAATAGTAATAGTGCTGAGTAATACCTCAGCACCTCCTGGGCAGCTCACGTCCAGCTGTCTGTACGCCAGGAGCAGGGCAGACAGCTGGGGAGGCAGCTCTGTCAGCCCCCTCGAGATCCAACATCATCCCCCAGATGCACCAGAGCGGGTTGGCCAGAGCAGCCTCTGGCTCGGCTCCTCCTGCCAGCAGGGCAGGGAAGCAAGTTTGCCATGGAAATCAGTAGTAGAGGGAGGGCAAGATCATCACCAGAATCTTCTTTGGGTGTCCACCACAGACAGAAATAAAATATGCGGTAAATTGACCTCCAGCAACATTGTGTTGAGCAACACCGGCCACCCTCTATATTGAAGGAGGAGACCCAGGCACATATGTCATACATCTATCAAAATAAACCTGTGCTCAAAGGTCAACAGCATGAGGAAACTTGTTATCAAAAGAGAAGGTGCTGGCATTTGTAATATTACTTGCTGTTTGCTACATGGCTTACATTACATTACATATGGTCAAGAACAGCATCAGTGATCTGCTCTACTGTTGTCATATTTTAAAGAGAAGAATACTTTTTCTGCCAATGTGCTTGTGTAATGAACAAGCATATTGGAGATTGTTGCAGATGCATCAGGTCCTGCATGTCGCAGGTCCTTGGGCAAAGGGGGTGAAAGGATAGGGAGGGACAGCCAGACAACAAGGCGGGCAGCACCCACCCCTCTGTCTGGTTGTGCTGAGGGGTCCTTGGTGGGACACCTCGCAGCTTTCTCTCCTTCCACTCTTAATGGGATTAGAAGAGCCTTGAAGGTGAGATTTCACCTGCAAAGCAATTTGAACTCAAGTTAGGCCAAATACAAGAGGTCTATCTGCAGCTTTCATCCTGAAGGTGTCTATGGCCCCAAAAGACTTTGTGCTGGCTTTCAGTGCAGGGTGAACTTCTACCTTTTAGGAAAGAAATGCTAACTCTTACTGGCACTATGCTTCCAAGAGTTAGACTCACAAATATGCCTCTTTTTCTCTTTTTTTTTTCCTGACTGAGCCCACAAAGTCCAACACTTTCTTTGGAGGAAGGAGAGCTGTGCATCGCTCTTTCACTGCCCACCCCAGCACTGACCATGCCATTCTGCCTGTAACGTCATGGTACTCCACATGCCCACTCAGCAGAGCTATGGCTGCCATATTATATATTAAACCATGTGGTTAACATTTATAGGTCATTTTGTCCTCATCTGCATTATAATTTTGTTGCGCATCATAAATGCAAAATGAGTTTCACTTCTTCTCTCTACGCCTTTGGTTTATTGCATTTACATAAAGCTGTCTAACATTTATGAGGATTTTTATAACTTTATTAAATGAATTTCTTCAACCACCAAGGAGATGACATTTCCACAGTAATACCGTTATTTCCCAAACCCCATTTTCTGGTATCTTTGGCCTCACTGAAGTGGCACATTTTTCATTAAACTTAGCAGTACATAAAGTCATTAAGTTACAGTAGTGCGCCATTATAGCTGTGGTAGCAATGCTGGTAGTGACTTCACCCTTGGGTCATCTGAAGCAATTATTAAGCAAAGTGTCAAGAGATATTGAATTACTTAGAAAACTTAGAATTGCCTTGCTCTAAGTACCTCTTCTACACAGGCAGCACAGAAAGCTGACCTTCATAGCTCAACTCATCCAGAAATAGAGAGAGAGAGAGATATGACGGAATCACGGAATCATGGAATTGTCAGAGTTGGAAGGGACCTCTAGAGATCATCTAGTCCAACTCCCCTGCTAAA
>JAOXNO010000001.1:40815251-40837219 GCA_028565335.1 Limnodromus scolopaceus
GTCTTCCACACACTCTAGGAACCTCCAGGACTGTTCCCTCTCTGCTGTGTTGTATTTCCAGCAGATATCTGGGAAGTCAAAGTCCCCCACAAGAACAAGGGCAAGTGATTGTGAGAGCTCTGCCAGTTGTTCATAGAATATTTCATCAGCTACTACATCCTGGTTTGGGGGTTTGTAATAAACTCCCACCATGATATCTGCCTTGTTGGCCTATCAAACACTGCAACCGACACAGCCAAAAATATTAAGACATCCTTTCCTTCCTCTCTAGTTTTCTTCATAAACTGCATCTTTTTTTACTCCCAGCAATATGCTTTCATTCTGATTTTCATCTGCTTTAGTGATTAAACTTGCCTGCTAACCCTGACGGCTCTGCTGATCTTCATGCATGTCACAAGCTGTCATCAGAGTCACAGTCACTCTCGTCCAGCAGGGGAAAACTGGATGCAGAGGCAACAAATAACCTCAAGAAGTGGGAAGCAGCCTGTTAACAATATAAAGCCTGCCTATTTCCTTCCCTGTACAGCATTTTAAACTTATTGGATGATTCAAAGCCTTCTAAAGAGGTATGAGTCTTGTCCTTGAGCTGTGGATCTGAGTATTTTTCAGACAAAGGTCTAAAACTACTTTGGAAGTGAGGGAGAAATAATTTTAAATTCAATACCCAAAGTCTCTGAACAAGCCTGGAAAAATCCAGAGCTACTGATATCTCTTAATACTGTCTGATCCGGCCACATAAATTACAGACCAAACTTTCTAGCAACATGAGTCAAGGTGAACATTTCATCTTGGCTTAAAAGGATGCTAATTTTTGTCATATTGGGAAAATAACAATTTACAGTCACTTTGCACAAGTGGCACAAGCAGAATAAATGTGTGGCAACCCAGCATCATCAACGCTGTAAAATTTACATAACATACACACATAGATCTGGTTACAAGGAACTTTTAAAAGTTGTTACAGTCAACATAACTTTGGATTTTTAGGGTCCAGTCTTAAAATTTGCCAGGGTTCATTACAGCTTTTTTTATAGTAGCATTCTTGAATCATCTGTTATTTCTTACATTTTGGGATTGCTGATGAGCTCCATTTTTGGATATCACTTACATGCTAAGAAGTCCCAAGCACTTGACTGTGACAAGTACAAAACACAGCTGAAACTGTAAACTCTGCAGGGCAGGAATTGTGCCTGCTGTACGATAAGTAAATGAGTTTAGGCAGGATCTTGTAATTCATCACTTTAAGTAGGGCTGATGGCAGGCTATTATACAAACTTAAAATAAAAAAACCCAAATCCTTACCAGTGCATAACAGTAAGGGTAGAAATCTTTTAACCTGGAAGAGAAGGGGGTGGTACTACCTCCAGCTGAAATGCAGCGGAAAAATGCAGCCAAATGGTTCGGCCATTTCCAAAGAGCAGCATTAGGATCGGCACGCTCTCCTCTTGCCTGCTTGTGTGAGTGTTTCCAGAAATGGTTTGTTTGAACAGCTGCAGCATCTCCCTGCTGTGCCGCAGGGACTTGAAACACGACTGGCGATAAACGGGGGGGGGAAGCGATAGCCTTGGGTTTTCGGGGCTAAAGCTGTGAAAACACCTTCAACTTTGGCCACATTATGAACCTTGCAGGTGATTTATGCGTGGTATGTGTGTGCGAAAATAGGAAAAATACACTATGCTGATGTTCAGCACCCTTACACCTGTGCCATCTCAATCACCCAATCCCCCTTCCGCCCACTCTGAACTAAATGGGGCAATTGCCTGCACCACATCTGTGGGCCACTGCTGACCTTGCTGCGGTGAGGCTGGAATAGCTGCACGTAGGCATGTTCTCAGATTGGGGAGAGGAGGGGCTGCTGAGGGAAACAGCCATCTGAGTGCAAAGCATCTGGAGAAAGAAAGAAAAAGTCATATTCTGCCTATTGGCTTGCATCTGCTTGGCCAGAGAGAAGAAAGGCAAGGGAAAGAGCCACCTTGCCAAGTGATCCGGTGTTGGCAGCAGTAAAACATCCACGGTTACCTGCCACGACTGGCAGTGCAATGAAACAATATATGTCCCGTGAAGATGTGCAGCCAGCCAAGGAGGTGCATCCAGCCATGGAAACCTGCTCCAGAGCTCCCGGACAGGTGGGGCACATTGAGTCATGCAATAAAAGCCAAATACAACCTCCTGCATGTCCATTCCCTGGGCAGGAGTGTGCTGGAAGCTGGTGTCTCCTCCTGCACCATGCAGATATCACCTCCTGTGTAAGTCAACAGCACTGATTGCACCTTTGCCTCTTTCCCCCATCACTTGGCGCTGCCTTTGGGGTGCAGGAACCCACCTGCTGCTGCCAGGGGAGCCACAGTGCCACGGTTTTGTGACTGCGGTGAGTCACGGATCCGTACTGCCCCTTTGCACAATCAAATACTTGGGTTTCATGTTTACAGCTTTTAGCAGAGGCTAAACACAGCAGTCACAGCTCAGGAGAGGCTGTCCCCCAAGGGTCCCGTGACGTGCCAGCTGTGACTAACATAAGAGCTGGGTCTTCCTGGAAAAAAAAAAGAGGTGACTGGAAGGGGTTGTGTTGACCACAGGACAAAACAGATTTCCTCCGAGTCTCTCTTCTGCTCTTCTCCAATCTGAGAAGTGGCAAAGTGCCAGAGAGGTTGCTCTAGATGGCTTCATGTCCAGGAGTAGGCTGTAGTGGTGTGAACATCTAGAGAGGTGGGCTTCTCCAGAGGTGCTGCCAGGCCATGCAGTCAAATGTGGTACCTGTTGGTGACATAGTTAATGGTGGACAAGACCTGGGCTGTTCCAGAGAGCAGCCAAGGAAGCAGACACACAACTGTGCTTAGCATACGAATGAGCCAGAATATTTCACTTAAACTTGTTTTCTTTTTAACCATAGTTTTACAGCCAGCAGAAATTTCACTCAAAACACTGGAGAACACTCAAGACTTGTGATAATGGGTGTTTTTAACATAGTTGTCACTATAAATGTTTCCTTTCTCTCCTGTCAGCCATCTTCTCAGTTGCTTCTTCCCCTTCCATTGAAGCTCTTCCCCTCACTGCCTCACAGCGTGACTATGCTGTTCTTGAGGCTATTTTATCCCATGCATGCACAGCCATATGTGTGCACATCTATATATGCTATTTATACATCTATATATAGCACACAGCAACATGCGTGCATATCTATAGATAGAGGAGGCAAGGACAAAGACTTCTACAGAGCTGGCAATGTTTATGGTGATTCCTGTGCTATCTGTTTGGACATCTTATATGTCCTTGACGTAAGCTGGCTTGCCATCATAACTCAGCTCACTCAAGTACTAGACACGTTGCTAGAGCTTGTAGTTTTTACTCAGAAGCCTCACATTTTTTGATGACTTCCCTGAAGCCTCCAGAGACCAGGGATTGCAGGAGAAACTTTGCTTTATTTTTCTCTTTTTTTTTTTTTTTTCTTCCTTTCCTTCTTTCTTTTCTTCTCTAAAGTAAGCTTCAAGCCTTTTGGCTACAAAACCATTGACTATACAAAAGACCTCAGATACCCAAAAGCGGTTAAACTTATTATCTTTGTAAGATCTCATGGGCTTGAATCACCCAATTCATCCTTTTTCAATGCTTCAGATGAGCAAAAATAGAAGTGTGTTATTTTATTGGCAGCTCTCTGTTTAGACAACCTTGTTTACTATCTACCAATTACTTGGTAATTTCTTCTGCATCCTTCATTAGTGATAATAAAGGCCCATTATGCTGCCTGTTTGCCTAGGCTGGTTTAACTCATTTCTTTGGGCCATTACTTTTACTAGTAACGACTTGTCTGGCTTTGTATATTTTTTAATTCAAGCTTTTTATTTGGTATATCATTATTGGTGTGGTCAGAAATGAGTAGTTTTTAAAGGTGTTAATTAATCTAAGAGCCTCTCTGTCACTGTTTACTTTACCTCTGATCTTTTGTGTTGCACATTTCCTGCCTTAAATAATTTCCCGTGCATATATTAAGTGGAAGTACATAGCCTCTCCCATAAGAATCGGGCCTTTTTTTTTTCAATTTGTCCATTCTTTCAAAGACCAGTTAGATAGAAAAGCAAGATTTATTCCAATTGTCAGACCGTAATCTATTTGCTATTACTGAGATCAGTCCAGCTAATTTATTGCTTCTTGTTTACAGTCTGCTTGAGAACAAGATCCTTTCCCATCAATCTTCCCAGCAGTCTCTAAAATGTACTATTTATTGCTCTTAAACTTCTGGTTAAATAATATTCAGTCATCTCTGAAGTAATTTCAAATGGAGAATGTTTCTGGGGACAGCTAAGAGTCAGCAATGCTTTTTCATTCTATAGGATGACATAAATGACAAATGATGAGTAAAGACACCATTAAGCTATATAATTTCTTTAGATGAGTCTGCCCAACACCTGTTTAAATTGAACACCAGCATTTGCAGAGTGAATACCAATTCTCCCCACAACCCTTCATATGGATTTTATAGGCAGAAGAGTACTTTGATTGCACAATTAAAAAATTCCAGAAGAAACAGCAAGTAAGAATTATGCATAAACTGTGAGCAGTCGTTGCATGAAACCAGCCTTAAATGCTCTGCAAGTAACCGAGGCAGAGTAAAAGCAGCTACGGGGGATTTTACTGTAGCCTGGACATGACCTGCGGGTCTTGGTGCACCACATAGCAAACAGCGAGATATTTCAGGTCAAAGTCACACTGACCTCATCCATTCACAAACAAGCTGGCTCTCCTCTCAGATTAAGAGGCCTTTAATGACAGCACCCTAATTGCCTCTAGCTCATTAGTGTGCAGCAGAAGTGCTAGTTCAGTTAGCGGACAGATGTCCTTTCCCAGGTCCAGCTGTGCTGGTGGAAGAGGTTGCCTCTCCCAACCTGGCCCAGGTGGTCACTGCTGCCCTCTTGCTGAACGTCACCAGTCCCACTGTTTTACCGGCCAGCAATTTAAGTTATGCACTTGAAGAATATTTTAAATTAGGTAGAGAAGCAAGAGAATATAATTTCAAATGTATTTTACATCCATAGAATCATAGAATGGTTTGGGTTGGAAGGGAGCTTAAAGATCATCCAGTTCCAAACGCCCTGCCATGGGCAGGGACGCTTCCCTCTAGCCCAGGTTGCTCAAAGCCCCATCCAGCCTGGCCTTGAACACCGCCAGGGATGGGGCATCCACAACTTCTCTTGGCAGCCTGTTCCAGTGTCTCACCACCTTCACAGTAAAGAATTTCTTCCTAATATCTAATCTAAATCTTTCCTCTTTCAGTTTAAAACCATTACCCCTTGTCCTATCTCTACATTCCTTCATAAAGAGTTCCTCCTCATCTCTCCTGTAGGCTCCCTTTAGGTACTGGAAGGCCCTAAACCTGCCCACTATTTTTAGCACTCTAAGCTTCATAAGAAGCCACAAAAAGCCACACTGCCAAATTGAGACCCCACCACCCAAAGGTCAAGGTCATCTGTCAGATTGTTATCATGATTTAATTGGGTCTGATGCCTCAAATATTTATGTTAATTTTAGACACCCCTCGCATTGCTCAGATGGGCACATACTTTTAGAGAAATCCTTGATTCAACAGCCCAGCTCACTTAAGTTTCAGTGTCCTTAATAGCAATACTGTCACAAGGATGTGCATGTGAGCATAATTTGGCCTCCAAAATCCTTGTTGGTAAGAACAAGTGAGAAAAGGAGAAATAAAGCAAGACCAGAGGCTAGATTTTCGGAGTGGACTTAAAAAAAAAACTTGACTCTTCCAACTCCATTGTGAGTTAGCAGAACATTATAGATAACACGCTCTGCCCTGTGTTGTCCTTCGTGATCAATGCAATTAATTAAAGCATTTTCTGAAGATGTGCAGCTGGGTAAGGGCATACTGGCTGCCTGTGCAGTACATAGAACAACACAGAGACAAATCTCACACAGCTCCCATGCGCAACTCCTGCCCTAGGCAGAAGCTCCTTGCCCGAAGAATGGTGGGCTTAAAGATGTGAAATAACCCCCTCAAATGCAGCGGTACTGGTTACACCTGTGAGCAGCACTATCTTTAGGAGTCTTGTTGGATCTCGGTCTTCATACTAACTTAAAATATACAAGTGACTCGTTTTTGTAACAAAAGCCAATTGAAGGGGGTCCATTTCTTTAAAGTAATTTCTATTTTCAAAAGTCCTAGAAGGTGAAATGTGTGTCACGCTAGAGCAGCTCTTTCTCTACTCATTTCCCCATATGTGGCTTTGTTCAAACTGCATTTACATGCAAAGGGGTCTCCTTGAAAAAGTTTCTGATCTCTGTTGATCCAGTGAAGCCAGAAAATTTCTCCCTTCTGGATTTCCTCACTGCAAACATCTTCCAGATCTGTCTCTCGGGAGCCAAGATTCAACAGAAATGAGTTGCCAGCTACATGAAAGCTTTACATGTGTAGCAAGAAGAGCAATGGAATGAGGGTAACAGTTTATTTGTAGAAGTAGAAGCAAGCAGTCTAAATAAATGAAGCAACTGATAATTGTTTAGATATTCAGAGGCTTTGTAAATGTTTCATTAAATTGATGGGATTTAATGCATCCTTCCAGCTTTTTACAACATAAAAATTTATGTGGATAGACCGTTTAGCACATTTCAGCATTTTGTTTCCAGCCTCGTTACGGCACTAAGACATCTAGTTCTCAATTAGTCAACCAGTCCATGACCCTTGTGAACATCAGTTTTGAAATTCCTAACCAGGGAATCCAGAGCATCTCACAGCTATGCCTAGGCAATTTATGTGCTTGTAAAACTTCTGCTGCATAGAACTGTAGTTATTTGTTGTTATTCAGTGGAGAGTCTAACTTAGGGGAACCCATAAGGATCACAAGCCATTGTCAAATATTTTTTGTTTTTATAAGGCAAAAAATGAACCTCAACATTGTAAACTAGTACCTACTTAGAAACAGTAGTGTCTAGATCCAAAGGAAACCAAAGCTAAGGGTTGGAGATCTGCTGCCTTCAACTGTTTTTGTATGAATGTGCCTGGTGATCCGAAATGCAAGATCTATGACCATCATTCAGGGGAAGATCAAATCAAAAGAAGTCAGACCACCTGCAGAAATGCAAAGCCTACGTAAATTCGGCCATCTCCACTTTTTCTGATGACAACTTTTGGGGTGATTTCTTAAGATGTCTGCTAGCAATGTCGGCACAAGTTTGACTATATTGGTGGCACAGAAAACAACAATTAATTCTCTTTAGTGAAGAAAATTGATCCTGAGTAGAGCTGTTCGGTTTATCCAGCAAAGTTGGAAAAAAAGAGAAAAATGCATCCTCCAATCATCTGGGCTCAGACGATCCGAGCACAAGCTCAGATGATCGAAGTCGGTAGTGTGAGTTTCTATGAAATGAAAATCAAGCTAATCCTCAGAAAAGGATCTACATGTTCTTCTGCCTCTGGCTTGGTTAGGTTCACCTCCTGTGTCCTTGCTGCTTGTGCGTGCTCCAGAAACACGCACAATTCAGAAGTGAAGCAAGTGCTGACATACCTAATAGTGCTGGATGTTTCCTTGTTTCCTGTAGATTTGGTTTTCAGGGAAAGGACCTAGATGAGTGAGAGAAACCTCATTATCCTCTTCATATTCAACCTGTGGTTCAATCTTTGTGTTCTTTGGATCACCTGATGCCTAAACTGGTTTCTTTATTTTATTCTTTTCTATTTTTTGCTTGATATATTAGAAGACCATCGAAAAGATCAAGAATTCATTATAAAAACCATACTTTCTCTTAAAATGTGAAGCCACTGGAAGATAAAAAGATGTTTTATTTTCACACTTTTAAGACAGTGCAAACAGTAAGTTGGACTGTGGAAAAAAATGATGAAACGAATCTAAAAGGGTACTTTTCCCCTCACCTCTTCAATTTAATCGCCTTGTTTTTAAATTAGTGAACCCAGTGCAGTATTTTTCCAGAGAGACCAGTCTGCCAATACTGACCAGTTAACACCCAAGAAGGTTCCTATTTTGGTCACGTGACAAAACAAATGACATCATTATGATAAAGCTTCCCTGTAAGTCAAGAATGTATATACATACGCTGAATGCATGCTGCTATAGAGTGTAACAAAAGCGGGGACAGAGGTGACACATGCAGTACTACAAAGGCTGAAGACAAGGCGGAAAAGGTGGCAGGGCGTGTCTGTTGTGTTTCTCTGGAGGGGTAAAATGAAGACAACACAGGATAAAAGAGGATTCTCAGACTATAAGAGTCATACTTCCATAAAGCAATGCTATCAAATGTCTAATCATTGAAATATGTGAGGAACAAAGCACAGTATCAAAACGGCCATTACGAGCCTGCTGTATCACCAGACTCGTAAACCTAAAAACATGCAAGGAGACTGCTGCGAGAAGCTGAGGTCAGTATCAGAGCTCCATCATTTGTTTAAAGATGTACCTGCAAAGTAGTATGAGGAAATTATGAGCACTAGCCTGATCTGTTCACTAACAAGAGACAGCAGTATTGAAAGGAAGTGATGACTGCACAGAGGTAGGGGGAGTTTCATCATTTCCCTGTGTGGGCTATGCCTTAATGTCACATAACGTGGTGCTAGAAGCTCAACTGTCCATCCTTGCACTACATAAGGACTATACCTGCCACTCTACTGCCCAGCCAGACAACCATATTCTAAATGCATGCTAAAACAGCCATTTCCAGCAGCTTTATGGGCTGTGCCAACAAACTCCCCCCAGTTATACAATACTTCCAAAACCTCCAAAGCAATATTTCTGCAGAAATATTTCTGTAGCCCTGTTAGTTCTGTAGTACACACAGCACAAAACACAGGAGATTAGACTTTTAACACACAATTTCTAATAGCTGACAAATAATAATCTTTGGCTTTCAAAGCTTTGGCAGGGAGCCATTTAAGAATTATAGGCTGAGCTGCGAAAGAAAAATGTGTTTTGAAATCCCATCTTTATTAGTTAAGCTATCATTATTACTACTCAATTATAGTACAAATGTGCAGCTTTCATAATGCAAAATATCATTTCAAAGTCTTTAGACAGGATTAGATGCAATGTGCCTCTCTTTATTCAGACCCAGTTCTTCAAGATACCAACATGCCCCCAAATCCCCCTGAAACCTACTGACAAGGCAAAATGGAGGGGATGAGACATCTAAGAATAACACAAAGGATCAGACAGGCCTTCCTTATAATTAACAGTGGCAATAGTTAATAATAGTCAAAAGTATCATCTCTGCTGGGTTATTGCTTGGGGAAAGACAAGTCAACAGGACAGACTCACCTTTTTACAGAAATAAGAAAGAACAACTGTTAGAAAAGAGCAATCCCCGATCAAAAATGCTGAGGAGGAGAAGAGGTGGGAGGAGAAATGAGAAGGAGCCCTCTGTTTCAGTATTACTGCCTTGTTGATCTTCCCTCCCTCCGCCATGTGGTTTCTATTTTCTTATATTAATCCGTGCTTCCCCTCCCAACATTTTTTCATGTGGTTGCCAGTTTGAGGTCAACGAGTACTAAGAATGGACTGAAAAGAATTTCCAGGATGTTTTTTAAGACTATTAATAACTTTAGCAGCTATTCAAGCAAACAGCTCTCTGTGTTCATTGTACTCCAGGGTGTAAGCTCATCACTTGAGGAGACTGATTCAGAGTTTCCTCAAGTTACGGGTTGTAAAGATGGTCAGGTGCGGTTTGAGGCTTTGGAGACAAGATGTCACTTCCAGTGAGACGTTGAAAAGGAAGGAGCCGTTACTGTAGCCATCAACAGGAGCATTTTCCAAAGGCAATAAAAATCCAGAGGCAGGACTCACAGGGGATTTTTGAGTGTTGCCACTTCCAGCACTGCAGTTCCTAATTTCAAGGCACCCCACTGTACAGCAGGCATCCTCAAAGCCCAAAGATGTGAGGCATTCCTCAACAACATGCAGTGAGATTGCAGTACCTAATAGTGAGATTTACAGAAGACAGTCAAGCCAGGCAGGCTGCCAGATGCTATGGGGAGAGGTGGCACTTCTGGAAATACGTGACTAGGTTCTGTCGGTGCTTTGCAGTGAAAGCCCAGAGCAGCATCCTTCACCACAGGGATGCTGAGAGATTCTGCTGGGACTTGAAGGAGAAAGGCGGCATCAAGCCCACGATGCAGTGAGTCATTCGAAGTAAAAGAGGTCTGATCAGCAGTGTTCAGGACAACACACTTCAAAATTACACCAAAGCCTTGTGTAGGGCAGATTGCCAACAGGATGATGACCTGTGCTTCAAACAGGGCAGAATACCTCGGCTTCACATGTCCCAGTACATTGCTTTAACCAATACAATGGGCCAAGTGGGAAGGCACAGCCAGTCCCATTCCTAGCTGTCTTCTCTGTGACGGCTGACCTGGCAGATATGCACTGAGAATGACTTTTTAAAAAAGATAAATAGAAAAAAACCAGGCCTGGAACATGAGACAGGCCATGGAGGAGATGATTTGAGAACCCCACAGAGGCCCGGGCATGAGGCAGCTTGAAGACACCAGGTGTGGCTGCTCACACATGAACAGATGTCTCCGCTCATGTGTAATCCCCTCTGCTTCCAAGGGGATCGAACATCTGACCTTGAAATGCGTAAAAATGGGGCCCAAAGTCTATTTTAAAGCTGATTTTTATAAATCAGAAGATTGTATTTATAAAAGAAAAGACTAAAACTTGCACAGGAGGAAAAGAAACACTATACCAAAATTCAGGGTGATGTATGGGGGCATAAATCACATATCAGAAAGGGAGTATCAGGGATTTGAGGGGTGAATTGAAATCTAGAAAAATACTTGCTTGGTAAAATGCACTATCTTGGAGTCCTCCAGACAGCAGCTTTTGGGCAGCCAGGGCTTTCCAGCAGCATAAGAAATTATGCAAATTATTTAAAATTTTTTCCACAAGGCTTTACCTTGTGTTTTCCTTGTTGATTTTGTATTTCAGAGAGAAAATGAAAAAAAAGCAAAGGAAAACTTAGAAGGGATATTTATTTTCTTTCTTGCCTTCCTGCAATATGAAGTGGGTTAGCAGAATAAGATTACAGACATTTATGCGTTTATTTCAGAGATGCAAAGTTAGTTCTGATTTTTATATAAGTACCAACACACTCATTCTGACTTTCAGAAGTCTTCAACACTCATTCACAAAGGTAACCAGAGCCAAGGAGTGACCCAAACCTTCAGCTGACATGGCCAGAGCTGAAGGGTGGTGAAGTGTGGCTCCCGCAGAGAGAAGAACAATGCTCCAATAAATTATGCATCTAAAGACACAGCTGAATCGTTCCTCCTCTACAGAAACTTCAGTCCTTTCTCTTTTCCAGTTTTCCTGCCAGCTGTGGCTCTGAAAAAACATTTCAGACCTGTGTACATTACACCAATTTACCCCAGCTCAACTGGCCCAAACAAAAGAGAAACAACAGAGGAATTTGTCTGGTTGGTAGCTACAGAAGGTGGCCGTACCGCAATGTACTGCAATGTCATGGGGAGACTTCTAACTCCTTTTATATCGAGCATTAAAGTTAAGTTTAGTGCCCATTTCCTCAACAACTCACACTTACTGGATACTGTTATCTCAAGAGTAATTTCCCAGTTAAATGAGTGCTAAATATATAACATAAACTAAACTGGTTCACTCTTTTACCCACTCCCTCTTCATCGTCAGAACTGCCTGTGCTCATTGACCTTCCAGGGCAGAACACCATGGCCTGGCCAAGGCTCAGAGCACACACGTCCCAGCAGAACAGGGAGAGCTATGGCGCTGAGCTGGGCTGTGGGTTGCTGGGCTTTCCTCCAGGCTTATTTGTTACCTAGGGCAAGTTATTTAACCTACGTCCCATGGGCCCAACCTTAAAAGCAAAGTGATGGTAATCCTTCTCAGCAACTGTGTTTCTCCTGGCTTTTCTAAATGTCCCTCAGGCCAGGGACTTTTTCGCACTAGAGCTTGTTCCAGCCGTGATCCAAATGGGGAACCAAAGGCTTGTGTGGCTCTTTTCTACCATATGAGGCAGCACACTCCCATGCAGAGTAGTGCCCCTTCCCCTCTCCTGGCCAACTCCCCCCTATCTCTCTCTGCATCTATGCAATGAGTGCTCCAATGAGTTTGCATTTCAGCTGCTCTGACACTCCCAACATTATTTACTTGTGTTATTGGAAATCCAACAGCATTTTATCTAGTGCATGGAGATGTTTACATTAATTGTGGTTAAATTCCACCTAATGCCGTTACACGATCCCTACCTTCACTGGCAATTGCAGGGGAGTCAAAATTGCATTTTGACTTCCTGCCTTTAAAAAGGAGACAACTGTATTGTTTCAAGTTGCTCTGTGCGTAGCACATTCCCTTCATAGTTTTGCAAAACCCGGGAAAGCTTGTGAGATATGCTAAAGGTCAACAGAAATATATTCCCCGTGGGATATCCCTAGAACAGTGTCGCCATTGAAATGTTTGTGGTGAAGCTTTGGGTTCCAGTGTGTACGTGAGCGTGAGTGTTCAGGGAAAGGCTGGCAAAACCCATCATGTTTTGGGAAGAGGAAAGAGGAAAAGCAACACTGGTGTTGTTGAATCTGGAATAGGTAGAGAGGAACAGATTTTGTATCCTCTGAGCTAAAACAGTAAGAGGAGGCCTGAGGGACACTGCGTGCAGATTTTCCATACCTCTAAAAAGCCAAACAATATTTTGGAGTTGGATGTACCTGTAAGCCAGGACACAGGCATGGTATCCTGTTCTGATGGCTGTAGAGACAGCAGCCTCTGTATCTACCCCTTAGCACAAAGGAGTGACAACCTCTACACCTATCCCTCAACAACATCATGCTCCTCTTGGAGGCACCCCCTGCCCAGCGCCTCTCTCCAGGCTGGATCTCTCCAAAAGCTCAGCCTCCCCAGCCTTTGGGAGGCAGAGTAGTGATGAAAGTCCTTCTTTGGGAGTCTTGGGGAGCAAAAAGGCCAAAGTGCGAAGTCCTCCTCCAGCAGCCCTTTACACAGCCCAACCCTCCACACGCATGAGCCCAGATTGCACCCAGTATACAGGGAGCATAGGGTGCAACCCTCCATCCTCCCTCCAGTAAATCCACTCTTGGTTGTCACAAATAAATTTTGTGGGAGGTCATAAAGAGTGGAAGAAACCTTTGTCGAGCGCATCACATTTTCAGGACAAAAGCATGCACTTACATCCTGAGTAGATTAGATTTGGATTCAAGTGGATATGGATCTTGCAGTTCAGGATGCCTTTTCCTGTTGATTTTCTCCAAGAGCTTCCACGACAGAAGTTAGATTAATGTGGTAGAAGATGTGTTTCCTGAAGGCTCGCTGTAATATTTCTCATATAGACAATGGAGTCAAGATGCCTAACATCAGAGCCAGAATGGTGCTTCATTTCTGTCATCCATGATGGCTAATCACTTCTGAGGCTCATGGACTCAGCTAGGTACCATTAACTGAGCTGTTCTGATTTACAGCTGCAGTTAATTTTATTTTAGGCAGGTGATTGCTCATTCTGTTTCACTGACTTCCCATTCCCAAATTTTGGAAGACCACAATGGCTTTTTATGCTAATTGGACTCTGCTTCCTCAGATTCTCACACAAACATTTAGCACAAAGAACAGGCTGCTCTTTCCTCAGCCATCTGGCAGAGAAGCTGAAACCAACAATTTTCCGAGTCAAAAATCAGACATCTGAAAATAATGTTAATGTATTCTAACCCCTTTGTATATACTGAACAAGTCAACAGGCAAGTTGAAATATGAAGAACGGGCTGCAAAAGGGCACACTGTTCACCTTGCCATTCAGCACCCCCAAACAATCAGACTGAGGCTGCAAGATTAGGGCCTCAAATCCACTCTCCCCTAGAAAGGCAATACTGCCTGCAGCCCAGCACCTTCTACACCAAAGATCAGGTGAGGAAACTGCTTTTTTTTAATGGACTTATGCTGACAAACAGAAATGAATCTGTATACTTAAACATACATAGAATGATAGAATGTTTTATATTGGAAGGGACCTTTAAAGGTCATGTAGTCCAACCCCCCATGCAATGAGCAGGGAAGTCTTCAGCTAGATAAGGTTGCTCAAAGCCTAGTTCAACCTGACCTTGAATGTTCCCGGCATGGCACATCCCTCACCTTTTTGGGCAATCTGGTCATTCCAGTGTTTCACCACCCTCATCATAAAAAAATTCTTCCTATATCTAGTCTAAATCTACCCTCCTTTAGTTTAAAACCATTACCCCTTGTCCTATCGCTACAGATCCTACTAAAAAGTCTGTCCCCGTCTTTCTTATCAGCCTCCTTTAAATGCTGAAAAGTCACAATAAGGTCTCACTACAGCCTTCTTTTCTTCTGGCTGAACAACCCCAGCTCCCTCAGCCATTCTCCATAGGAGAGGTGTTCCATTCCCTCTGATCATTTTTGTGGCCAAAAAATATGCATGCGCACATTTCTCTCCATCCATAGTTCAGGATCTAGATTGTTATTTGCTGTCACCACATTAGATCCTACTTGCCTTGATAACAAAGCCTTTCCAGCTAAAATAATTTGTAAGTTCCATAGTCTTTATCAGTGAGGGCTGGAGAGCATGTCTTGCCAGTGTAAGAGATTCCACTTTCCTGGAAGACAGAGGGCTTAGATAAAGCTGGCAGGAAGGAGAACAATAAGACAAATTACTGACTTGTGAAATGTTTGCTGCTTCTGTGTGACAAAGCTACCAGAGGAAACAGAGAACCTGATTTCATCTTCCTGGAGTCCCCAGCCATCCCAATGCACAGTGACAACAGGAGGAAGAAGCGACCACTGTGTTTCACATCAGTGACACTCAGAGAGGTAAACAAAACAGGATGCCTGCATTCAAGGCATACAATTCAACAGGATGTATACAATATGCAGTGCAATATATTCCCTATATAGTCCGCAGATGTCTACTGTGTGTCCATCAGGAATTCTGCTTTTGCAGGACTTTTCCAAAGAGGAACAGCCACATAAAATAGTTAATGTGACAATTACAGCAGTACTGAATCGTGAGGACTAAGAACCTGCCCAGAAGCAGGGAAATTAACATTTGGCAGAATAATTTTCATCCGAGACCAGTCTCTAAATGAAAGGTGTAGGGGATGACTTTGTAGAGTAGGGTAGATGGTTGGACTCGATGATCCCAAGGGTCTCTTCCAACCTAGACAATTCTATGATTCTATGATTCATACAAAGGGTTACTGGAGTGGAATAATATGTAAACTCTGACCATCTCACCAGCAAAGAGATTTTTTTTCTTTATTAATTTAAGCAAACACATTTCAAAAAATATTTCCTAGCTCAGCTTTCCTAAAACATCTACTGCAAGATCAGTGCTTGATATTGTCATTCACAATATGTGGCACTTTTTCACAGGGGTCCCACTTGCCAGCAAAACTATGCAGAGCAGCAAGTATTTACTGCAGAAGGAAATCCAGTCTATTCCACAATACTGATATGCCTACCCCACTGTTTCTTTATGTGGCCATACAAAAGGCTTATGAACAAACAATTACAGACAGTAGTCTCTGCATTTCCAACTTCCGTTCCCTTTACTCTGTGAATGTGTCAAACCAGCACCACGGCGTGCTGGCAGGAGCACGCAATCTCCCATATAAATCTGAAGAGTTAAATTCCCACTGAAGATGGTGGGCGTTTCAATGTGCTGGGGACCTACTGGTACCTCTCCATTATCATTGTACCCCTTCTTCGGTAACAATAAGACGACTATTGAAAGGAAACAACACCCTCTTTGTCAACATGACTTTGCTGTTAGAATGGTTTTCATAGCTTAAAAAACGCTGGGCAAAATTGATCTCAGAGGAGGGTATCATCCCTGCCCAGCCGGCAAGGATAGATTACCATCAGCTTTCAAAAGCAGCAGTGTATCTTTTCCAGCCCTGTGAGCCAAGCAGATGGATGCCTGGATGGACAGTGTGGGGGTAGCCATAGTAACCGTCATCCCGTGAAGCTCCCGCTCACATCTCTCTTTCTATCACAGCTGGGGAGAAAAGCCAACAGCCCGCCGCCGGGGTGCAGATATCCGCTCAGACCTTCGCCTCTCAGCTCCAGCTGGGCATTCCATTCCTCTTCAGCAGTTTTCTAATCTCACCTTGCATGTCTACACTTTATGGATAGTGAGCAAAATTCAGTCCTGGGGGATGACGCCTCAAGTGAGAGGCTTCCCAGCTGCTGCAGCCCATGCCGTGGGTGGATGCGCGCTGGCTGCTTTCTCCCAGCACAAAAAAGAGGGAAGACCCTCAGCCTCCCCCAAGCCGGACAAACACCTCCATCTCACTTGAACTTACCTGGAGCGCTGCATGGCACATGAAGTGAAATCAGGTTTGACCTAGTTCCCAGCCTGCACATAGCCCAGCAGCCAATGTTCATGGGGAAGTGCAGAGCTACAAGCAGCTTTGAGCAGTGTCTGTCCCCATGGGAGGTGGCTGGAGTGTGCTCTCATGCAGACACCACCCTGGCTTTTCAGGGAGGACAACAGCCTAGGATGCTGCAGCCTGAAAGACAGCTGCTAGGCTTGGATGCAGGAGAGGGCTGCTCTGCCAATGACTGATGATGTTATCCACCCTCATCTTTCACTTGAGGTTTTATCATCATTTCTATAAAGGGCAAGTCTCTTCTCAAAGCAAAATTTAGTGGCACCTGAGGCAACTCAGAAAGGTATTTTAAATTTTAAAACTTGCTTGTTGAAAAGCAAATACAGTCAATCACATGTATTAAGTTGGGCAACCAAAGCCTGCTCCTGTTTTAGAACCATGGAAGAGTTGAGGTTGGAAGTGGCCTCTGGAGGCTGTATGCTTCCATCCCTTCATCACTGTCCTTTTATGTAGTCTGTACTTCATCCATTTGTCTATGAGAATATTATAGGAAACTGTGCTGAAAGCCTTGCTAAAGTCAAGGTAAACAACATACTGCACGCCGCTCATCCACCAATTCAGTCAGTTCACTGTAGAAGGCTACTGGGATGGTCAGGCATGATCTTCCCTTTGTAAATCCATGCTCCCTACTTCCAACCACTCTCTTGTCCTCCATACATTTGCCAGTGATTCCCAGAAGGATTTGCTCCATCATCTTCCCGGGCATCAAGGCAAGGCTGCCTGGCCTGTAGTTCCCTGCATCTTCCTTCTTTTCTTTCTTGAGGAAGAAGGGACATTTGTTTTCTTTCAGTCCTCAGGAACCTCCCCCAATTGCCATGACCCTTCAAAGATGATTGAGAGTGGCCTCGCAATGACATTGGCAGCTCTCTCAGCGCTCATGGATGAATCCCAACAAGTCTCATGGACTTGTGTGTGCCCTGTTGCTTTAAATGTTCCCTAATCCTATCCTCTTCCAACAAGGGTAAGGTAAATCCTTGCTCCAGACTTTCCCCCGATCTGATCTCAGGGGCCTGGAATTCCTGAAGGCAAATCTGTGAAGACCAAGTAAGTGAATTCATGAAGACCTGAGAGTGTCTGCAGCCTCATACTGCAAACTTGCTTGAATCGACACGTGTTTGCTTTGTTTGAACAAACTCTGAAAACCAGACCTAAGTCGTGATTGTACTCGGTGATTGCCAGCTACTGCTGGTGACCTGATCTACCTTCAGGAGCTTAATTTGCACAGCAGCCACCTGGAGTCAGTCAGTATTGCTCTCTGCAACTCCACCCTTCAAACAGTTCTTGGACCTCAGCCAAAACAAAATTAAAACTCTTCCAATTCAGTTTTGCGAACTGCGAGAACTTGTTAATTTTAAAGCTCGATGACAATAAGTAGATTAGGTTAAACAGCCTGTTTTGAACAGCCTAATCCGAGTGTTCCCAGCACACAACTTCCAATACCATTGACTTTATTAGCATGCACTGCAAGAGCAGCCATAAATCACTGAACATATTACGCTTGTCACCTCCTTCCTTCTCACCTTTGTGAAGATCCGGAATTGGCTACAACATGCCAGGTTTATGGGTGGGAAGAGGGGGGTAAAGGGAGTTGGAAACCACCCACCGTCACCTCGCAGAGCGGCCGGTGCCCCATCCCAGGGGCAGGGCAGGGGTTGCAGAGCCCCCTCATCCACCAACACTGCAGTTTCATGCAGCCCTCTTGCTGCCAGCACGTGCACCCCAGCGCATGCTCTTCCCCACGGACTTAAAATTAGATAAACAGCTAAATGTTTAGATTTATCTGTATATTTACTTTGCAAGGCATTTATCTGAAATCAAGTCCCCTCACATTAATGCAATGTTTTATTGGTTTTTTTGCCTGACTCCCTGTTTCTCCTCTCCCTTTTTCACCTGAGTCTTTCAAAATTACATTTGTAAAGCACAGAGGTATTAAGCAAGGAACACTGCAGGGGAAAAAAAGCTTACAGAGAAATGAATAATACTGTATTCATAACAGAGCTTGAATGATGTCCCTAGAACCACACGCTGCAAAAGGAGGAAAAAACTGAATATTGAACAGCTGCTCATTAGAAAAGCACCAGCTATCCTGAGTCCTGAAAGACACAGGAGTACTGTGGGGGGAAAACTCTGTGTGACCGTGTAATTAAAGGCTCTATCAGAGTGTCCCAGGGGGCTGCAGCAAGGCTACCCAGGCTTTGCAAATCTGGCACTCTTAAAACACAACTGCTTGTTATTTTCTGGGGTCAAAAACCAGGAATCCAGCCCCCTCCCTGGACACAAATTGTGCTGTGTGTGGTTCCAGGGACACCTTCCAGGGGGGAGTCGAGTGTTCAAATGAAGGGACCTCTGCCACTTGAGCTGACAGGAGAGCTGGCAGCAGCGTGTTGCCATCCTCTCGCTCGTACACAGAGCTGGGGTGAGACGCTTTGTGCTGGCGCTTATCTGGGTACCTCTCCCGTTTGCTAGCAGTAAAAGGACTCTGAGGTGCCAGACACTGGCCAGCGATGGTCCCCTGTGTGCCTCACCTGCACAGGTATACAATTCTGCCAGGATGTTTTAACAGAGACAAAATAACACATTCATCTTCGGCTCCACTCTTGAAAACAGTGGAACTACTTTGGCAGCAATTTAAAAATGAAAAATCAGCTTCAGACAGATACTCAACATGAAAAATTTCATGTCTGATGGGTGTATCTGGCACAGCCATCAGTAGTTTCCAACAGAAGTTGGTAACAGAAGCATTGAGCAAATACATTACCAGCCCTGCCCTAAAATACTAGTGTTCAGATTGACAAGCAGTGATTTTACTGTTGTTTTTGTGGAATACAGGTGCTTAGAGGGCATGACTGATCTCCACATGTGTTGGAGAAGGAAGAGCAATTGCTGATGGACTGTAATCACTCCCAAAGTTTTCCATAGAGAAACACCAGAAAAGAAGGCATTTTTGTAGCCTATGGAAATATAACCATATATTTGACTGACTTTCTGAGCCTGCAGTTATCCCACAGCAATTTTAACTCAGGTTAATGGAAAATTAGCTTTAAAATCTAATAAAGCCAAAATGCCAAAGGATTCACTGGAAAATTGTTAGGAATTTAAAAACCCATAAAGCTTCTGCTGTTATTTTCTCTGTTAGTTTTACTCCATGAGGCTCTGCTCTACGCTTTTCAAGCTCTACAAACCACTGACACTTCTGTCATACCTAATCCTGTCTTCTGTGACTTCAGCGGTAGCTTTTAGCCTACGGCTTGAGCTGGGGAGGGTGCAAAGCCACCTTTCTACAGGAGGGAGTAGGAGGAAAATCATTCTTTTGGAAATTCCTCCTCTCCAACATATGAGATTTATTTCCTGCTTCCAAAGCATCCCCCACCGAGGAGCCACCCTGATGGCCCCAGAGCAGCCAATTCTTGCCATAGCACTGCACTCATCTCGCCTCTGGACATTTCCAGCCTGCTCCCGCCTGTCTCAGCTTGGTTATCCACCCTCAGCCAAAGCCTTGTCTTCTGCAGCTCGCCTCTGAGTCACCCTCGCAGCTCTGGTGCCTTTTGTTGAAGGCAACACATTTCATGTAGACATTTCTGGGTTGTGTTTGGGTTTTTTGCCTTCTTTTTGCCTTCTCCCTTCCCCTTTGTTTCCTTTATCAGCGTGAGCTACAAACCTGCAGAGATGTTCTGCGCCTACAGATTTCCTATGTGACTAGCTTTAATGTAAGGGGGCAAACACTGCAGGTCTGTCTATTAGTATGAATAACTAGAAGTGTATATAAATATATCTATGCACTAATATAATTATATGTGTATATATATAGAGAGAGTAATATAAGTACATATAATTACAAAAATGTAAATATAATGGAACAGTGTGAACCTAGTGGAAAATTTCTTTTTAAGAAAATATTAAGCTTGGAGACTTCACTAATGCATGGAACATGCAGAAAAAAGCAGCCAAAATGCTCATTTTAATACCAAAGTGAAAAACCACAGACTTCCTGTTTGGTTCAAATAGCTGTGCGAAACAGAGTTTCCCTGAGATAAGGTTATTTGCTTTTGGAAACAAAAGCCCATGTTTGCCTTGACCATGAGTGCCGATGCTGTCTCCTGGGCAGCTGATGCCGCAGCCCCGGCGGAAGCAGAGGGCAGCCGGCGCTCCCCGGCACAGCTTTCATTTGTGCCGACTGCTCCCTCCAAAATCGCTCTGCGCTGGAGGTCTTCGTTTCTCCAATGCGAGATGGAGAGTGAGGAGTGAGGATATTCTCAGATCCCACAGGGGACCAGGGCACATTCACAACCCCACCCACCTTCAGGCATCTGTCTTCACTGGGGCGCAAGGGAGTACGTTAGCATCCCAAAGGGTGCTGAAGCGAGAGCCTTCCAGTGTGACGAGTTGTTTGAGAGGCACCTTGCAAACGCGGGTGCTGCCACGCATTTATCTTCTGCGTCAATGCGTGGTTTACTGTAACCATGCAACACACAGGTGAGATCCAGCCCCAGGAGAGCTAGCTAACCAACACAGCACAAACTGTGCTGAAGAGACAGTGTCTATCTCAGGAACGGATTCTGGTGAGCCAGGGTGCCCACTAGTTTTGCATCAGTGGTTTCCAGCGATAGGACAAGGGGGAATGGGCACAAGCTGGAACATAGGAAGTTCCATTCAAATACGAGGAGAAACTTCTTTACGGTGAAGGTGACAGAGCACTGGAACAGGCTGCCCAGGGAGGTTGTGGAGTCCCCTTCTCTGGAGGTTTTCAAGACCCACCTTGATGCAGTCCTGAGTAATGTGCTCTGGGCAATCCTGTTTTAGCAGGGGAGTTGGACTAGATGATCTCTAGAGGTCCCTTCCAACTCTGACAATTCCATGATTCCATGATCAGTTCAGCTCTAGGAGCCACGAGGCTGCTGTATTTATACAATGTGAGAGTCAGATGCGGTAATTAGCAGTAAGCCTTCAAAGAACAAAAAAAAAACCAAAGGAAATTACCTGGGTCCAGGTCTTGAATAAATTACTTCTCAGTACATATACTTGTGGGAAATAAACATGCTTTCGAGTTTTTTCTAGAGCCCTCAATAAAGAGAATTTGTGTTTCGGTACAAACCAAACCAAACCATCATTACCAAATTCTAATTTTTGGGGCCCAAAATCCAAGCTGCATATCCCTTTCAAAAGTGCAAAAGAACTTGAGCTGCCCACTGCCTCACAGGAATTCACGCCTGTATTTTTCTTCCCCTTAAGAGACGCACAAGGCATATGTCAAGAACAGGAATATACAAAGATATCTCTCCTTCAAACTGTACACTGCTCTGAGAATTGCTGGTGGTGCTGGCCTCGTTTTGGTGTTATTGCTGCTTTGTACCACCAAGGCAGCTGGACACAGTCGGGTGGGTGTATTGCAGAGGAGAGCAACGAAGCTGGTGAAGGGCCTGGAAAACAAATCATATAAGAGCGGTTGAAGGAGCTGGGACTGTTTAGTTTGAGGAAGAGGAGGCTGAGGGGAGACCTCTTCACTCTCTACAACTACTTGAAAGGACACTGTAGAGAGGTTGGTGCTGGTCTCTTCTCACAGGTAATTAATGACAGA
>JAOXNO010000001.1:40837319-40854205 GCA_028565335.1 Limnodromus scolopaceus
GTAGGGTAGATGGTTGGACTCGATGATCCCAAGGGTCTCTTCCAACCTAGATGATTCTATGATTCTATGATTCTATTAATTACCCTTTAAATAAGAAGTGCAGTCATATCAGACTGGAATATCTTGCTCCAGACTCGTGTTTGGGCCCCTTTGAGGTGTAAGCTGGCTTCCAGGGGGTTGTATCTTCTCATATCAGAGCTGTTTTGTCTTTTAGAGAACAAGAAGGTGCAGTTATGAACTGTGAGTATTGAAAAGATGGAGACATTGCCAGGCTGTTGCCCTGGGAGGAGGCCAGGAGAGAAAATCCAACCGACCAGCAGTTGCTGACGTGTCTTTCCCTCAATCCCTATATGTATATTGATTCCTTGTGAGCACAAATAAGGCAATATTTAAGAGACTTACCATCTCACCTCCACGGCACCATACCTGCACACCCCTCATACACTGGATAAAATGGCAAGTCCAGGACAAGGAGGGCTCTATGGCTGCCCATATCACCATCTTCAGATCTCCTTGGGAGAAAGAGAGGTTTTCTGTCAATTGCAGTTTTATATCACTTTTTGTAATTTAAATACGATAACCTCCTTCAATGTTCCCTTTCCTGCCTTAGCAAAAAAAAACCCAACAAAAAAAATCTCCATTTTCAACCCAACCACAAACACAAATTTAGCCTATTTATATCACTTGTTTCTCAGGTGAGAAAGCAAATTCAGGTCATCTGCCCGATCCCAGCCTCGCTGAAGTTGATTGCAGCGCTTGTTAGCCCAAGGCCTGGCCCTGTTGCGCTCCCCAGCATAACTCTCAGTGACTTCAAATGGGTCCCACGTCTGGCACAGTGACTCCCGCAGGCTTGGCACCAGGCTTTAAATCACTGTACAAAGTCATTCGAGAAGCTGTCGGCAGTCAGAAATGAGTCATTAGTATGCTGCCAACACAGTATTCAGTGACAAAACCCAGCTGCCACTGTAGTCAAGAATGCAGTTTCTTTAGCACTACTGTAAGACTTATTAGCATAGAAATCAAGTGTATGTATGTAATTGAATTTCTTTGTCGCATCCTAGTATGAGATTTTCCATCAATCCTGATTGTTACTAAATTTGAACTAACAGCCCATATTTGCACTTAAGCAACATCTGAAAGAGGACTACACAAAGAAAGACTTTCCTAAGTCAACACATCATAGAAAACAGCAGCTGTGCAAAGGCAGAGGCAAGCAATATTTCATTTTCCTCCCCATAGCACCCTATCTTCTGGCAGCTCTGCTCTAAAACTCTGTTCTACTGGCAGCCTCGCATTTTCTCTCCGATATAAAGAGCTGCAACGCAGCCCGTGCGAGAGCAAGGGCTGTCCCCAGCAGGAGAGTCTGTCTGTCAGGATGTTGTGGTGCCAGTTACTGTTGATTAGGAAGTGAGATAATACCATAGGTACAGTTCATTTTAGGCCACTGATTAAACTCAGCTCCTGGAAAAGAAAGAAGTAATAAAGCCAAGAGGAGAATACCAAAAGCATTTAGGAGCATAATTTCAGGATTAATTTCACTGAGGTGGGAATGACTAAAATGAGTCTCAGAAACAGAGACACGAGGGTTGTCTCTGTGGGTTTGGGATGTGTTGGGGGTGGGTGATGACTGACTAACCTAGCCTGAACTGAGAAGACATCCACCATCACCATGGCTGCCTTTTCGGTGGTGATATTTCTCAAGGGAATATATTCATCCAGATGAACCTCATAGCCATATTTTCCTATATTTTACAAGCACAACTGTGGTCAAAACCACAGACACTCGACACAGTGGAAAAGGGTGGTGAGCAAGGAAATTAAATATCCCATCTCTGTACAGATGGTCATTGCAAACTTTAATTGGGTTGTGTTGCTAACAACCGCACTGTGAACACGACCCTCCAGCTCTGCTACTAAAGCAATGCTTCACCAAGGTCACTTATCCAAGCTATCTACAAAGCCATCAGTCCTTATCCATGAAGTCAAGGAACTACGTCTCATAACCCCCAGGCAGCCTTTCACTAGAGAGTGACAGGACCCAGGGTACGAGATGGATCCAAGCTACAGAGTCACTCTGCAAAATTTCACAGTTCAATCTACCGCAAGATCCTGACATGAACCAGGCTCCCCCCATATGGCCACAGTTTCAGGAAATGTGACTGCTATTCCTACAGCACTCAGGATTTACTTCTACAGCAAAGCAGGATTTTGCTCTTGGACTGGTTTTGGTGTTTTTTTTTTTATAGTGGTATCTGCAGCTAAATAGAGGCAATGGGGGCAGAATAACTGCTCGTGTTGGATGCTCTGTCAGTGGCGTATCATAGTCAGGTTTTTCCCAGTACCTCACAATGCCATGTGATACCACTATTATGGAACGGATATCATCACCCACTGCCGGGAGTGGGCAGACACAGGGTTCATTTCAGAGTCCAAAAGTTCCCACTGATTTTTTTCTTTTTCAAGCGATATCTCCAAGATTAGGACTCTTCTGAATCGGTTGGAAAGAAAGAATAAGCTCCTTCCTCCCCTGCCACGATGCAACAGAGCAACGGAAACCAAGAAACATCCAGGAGCAGCTAATTCCCACTATGAGCCATGGCCCCTGTACTCAACTTCCACTGTGCAACCCGGGGATGAGGGCAGACTGGACCTTCCCTTTGGGGAATCACAGGGAAGGGAGTGAGTGGGTCAGCTGTGTGGGGGTAGCATTAGCTTTTCTCTGGAGTTCCCATCCACACTGCCAATTGCACTGCCTTGGTCAAATCGTGTAACAGAGTCTCCCTTTGGACCACTATAAAACTGACTTTTGTTCCTGGCTTGATTTATCGTTATTTCATTTTTCACTTCTCCTGGGATTTCCTTTTGCTACCTTGATTTCAGTTATTGTAAGCTTGCTTCCTTTTCGATTTTATGTAAAATCTCATGTGTATAAGGTAATAAGTTAGGAAAACACAGGGATTTCAGAGAAAGGAAACCCTTATCTGATGGTTACTGCAGGGCACTATCAGCTGGGGCTAGGAGACCTCCCACGCTACCCTGTGGCTTCTTTCACATTCCTGCCTCAACGACACCAAGCATCTACCAGCCTACCCTCTGCAAAGTTGGGTGAATCAAGCAATGCTTTTTGGAGGCACGAGCTAACTTCAGTTAGCTTTTGTAGAGTGCTCTGCAGCGACTCTGCAACAGGGCCTTGCCAGGCGTTTCTGCTCGAGCATGGTCCTAGCTCTCTCCCTGAGTTGGTGTTTTTTGACAGTAAGTGATATAAATTGGGGTACCTCTGACGTCAGCGTTGCATTTGTCAGATATTAATTATCCCCAGGGACATGTGAGTGCATGTGGTCCAGCAAAACACTTAGCATTAGCTGATACTGTTGCCAGTCTGTCTCTCTTGGGGACTTTTTTCTTTTTGGCTACTTTGCTAATTTAGTAAATATTTAGAAATCCATGTTCGTATAAAACTGCAACACTGGATACCATTCCCTTTTGTCCAAAATTGTTTACAGAAATAGGCACAATCATATTAAGATTCCTATTTAATAGTCACTGAGTTAAAGGCAAGAGACACTAAGTAAAAAAGAGGTGGGGAGAAAAGAGGGAATTTTCTCCAGCAAAGTTTAACAGGCCTTGAAGCCCTCATGGCTGAAGCTCTAAAAGAAAACCTGTTTCTAAACAGCAAACAGAAAGATTTCAAAAATAAGGCAGTGAAAAATGAATGCCCGAGCCAGGATATCAAATGCTAACCTTCAAAAGGCAACAGATATCTGGCATGAGGTTGCCTCTAGCACATGGCACAGAAAGCCAGGTCGTGCATGGAAAATGTCTTTGGGGACTCATCTCTGAGGGAGAGGTCACCTTGTGCACAGGCAAGTGCTTCTGCTGAGCCCTGGCCTGCCCGCCTGCCCACCGCTGCTCCCCAGAGCACACCATTGTGCCCTCCGGTCCTTCCCCTGCCCGAAGTCTTCATGTCTGAGGGAATCAGCAAACCTCCAGCGCAGTCACTCGGTGGGGGAGAGGTCTCCAAACCAGAGCAAATACAGCTGTCGACAGAGGACAGCTGGGTTGCAAAGTCCAGACCTTTTCAAGAGGAAACTCACAATTCCCACAAATCTTTAGCAGGCCTGAAAATTAAAGAGAGGCCAGAGTACAATCCAAAGCGTCGGCAAGGAACCGTGGTGCCCTCGAGGAAACCAGAAGTCACCTTTTGACAATGGAGACAGCAGGCTTAGCTTCAGATGACCCAGCCCAGGGACTTCCCAGTGGCCACGGTTGCACAGCTTTTTCTTCCCTCTCCGATGAAGGCTTCCCAGTCCCTGCTGCTGTGGCCATGCCCTGAGTGGCACTCATGGTGGATGGTTAAAAGTCAGTTCAGGTGTGTCCACAGAAGTTGCAGCCACCTCTAGCTGCTCAGTGAACAATCCTGGAGCAGCGAAACCCCCACCAACTGCAGTTCACACCACCTTTCTTTCTTTGATAAAAGAAATTAATTGCTATTTAGCCAGCCTCTGGAACTAGCTGAAGCAAAAGGGGTAGGGGACTATGCAGAAACAGACCTGCTTGGTGGTATCCAATAATGGAGGTTTGCCCAGCGCAGACATAATGCCGTGGGACAGCAAGAATTTGTGCTGCTTTAGGCAGCAGAGGGGTTTGCACGCTCCAGCATGGAGAGGCAGCTCCAATTATTCAGCCAGCCCGCAGGCAGGCAGTTCCACCCTCAAGCATCCAGGCAGAGGTCAGTAACCATACACCCTGAAATTACTTTAATTATGGGACAATCACTTTCCTGTGTATTGAATAACCACCTATTTTAGACAGGACCAACCCCAGGGACTCAGCTCCACTTTAAAAGGAAAGCTAATCAGCATGGTTTACAAAGCACACACATGGCTTCTTTGAGCCAGCTTATCAAGATGGTTCTTTATGGGAATGTAGTTTACCTTTTCACCGTGCGAGTCAAAGCACGAGGATCTCAATGGAGAGACTTCCTCCCAGACGGCGGAGTGGGGAGGCAGCCTTCTTGCTGACTTAGATAAGGACACAAAGCAGAGAGTTAGGAATTCACATTACAGGGTATTAAGCAAGTTCCCCTTTCACCTGCCACTGCAACCAGTCAGGACAGAACAAAGAGCCAGATTTAAAGGGCTGGAGGCACCGTGCTGCTGCACAGTGTACCACCATGTCCCCAACACAAGTGTTCCCAGGGAACCCATGGTACAAAGCCACTGCCACTATCTGAAGGAAAAAGGAATAATTATATCACTCTCTTCTTTCAAGAGAGTGATATAATCCATGGGATCTGGCACTCCACAGATGCAATTGTGGATGCTGAAGTTAGTCCTGAGAGCTGCTGAAGAGTCTGCTCTTCATTCACAGTGCAAAAATCCCCCAACAGGAAAGGAGCCCTCCTGGCTAACAACACCCCCTCATATGCTTCTGCCCCTTAACATTTTCTGTCTGGTTTCCAATCCTGCATTCCTCCTGCCCTGAAAAACACAGTTTAGTAGGATTCAAACTCTTTCACCTCAGCAGGCTAGGTGTCTGCTTTGCAGGAGTCAGAGGGGGCAGAGAGAGGGCACACTGGGATGCACTGTGCGTCTTTAGGTCCTCTGACCTGTGAAAATAAAACATGACAGACCCCTGGCACATGACACCAGACTCCTGACCCCACACTCTATATCTGAAAGGAGCAGCAGGTATCCTGTGATCAACATGTAATTAATATGAACCCCAATACACCATCTCAATACACATCACCATGTGTGCATCAAAATAACATGGGGAATTGAAATGCATTAGGACGGCGTCTGTACCTGAATCTGCTGATTCAACTCTCAAAGCTGCATTAAGCAGCTGTAGTCTTCGAGCCCTGCAGATGTCTATTTTAATCATCTGTCTTAAAATATCAGCTGGTTTTATGCCCTATTCTGAAGCTTACCATCCCTCACAGAGGCTGAGTTGTTTTCTCTAAGCGTTGCCATCCAATCAAAATTGGAAACAGGCACGAAAGAGAGAAAATGAGAACAAGTTACTTTTGTTTGCACTTATTCCCACACATCTTGCACATCTTGTAGCTGAACCACCTTGGGAGGGCGTAGCTGAGGAACCTGACCCTGCCATCCGGATGAGACTAGTGGGATGCTTTTATTTGAGATCTGAAACATGGCCAGCCAAGGCTTCAATCACATCAAAAGCAGAGATTGGAGTTGGTAGACATGTCTGTTCTCCAAGCTTTCCTCCTTATCTTCTGTCTTTCCGGCTAAGAAACATGCCCCTGTACAGCAGAGAAGCTGTAAAACAAGCTCCAGGGCCCTTCCTAAGCCATACTCACAGCATCAGCTCACCAATTTCTCCACTACTCTTTTAGTTTATTTTTTATTGAAAACTAACCAAAAAAAAATTTCCCCATCAGTATCCTTCCTCTCTTGAAGGCCCTCCTCCATTTCTCTGCTGTGCTGCCCCACTCTCTGACCTTCCAAGGCACGCTGTGCTCACGCAATCTTTTAGTTGTCCCCTATGTACCTGCAATTCATGCAGACGCAGAGCCTAATATCACCTGTAATCTTGTTAATTATTGTAATTGTGGCCATTAAGGACACATTATAGAGTTCATTGTTAATAGGAGCTTCCATGGACGCTTGCAGCCAAAACAGCCAAGGCCAGCTCTCCCTACACAACGCTCCATGACTCCCAAAGGAGGATGAGTGTGAAGCGTGCGATCTCGTGGCCCTGCCCTGCACTCTCATCCAGGGAGCTTTGCTCGTCCACGGCCCACGTCTGTTACTCATCATTACGAAGCCAAGGCCTTTAGCAGGTCTCCTTCTCGTGGGTATGATAAGAAGGCAACACCCAGCAGAGAAAATCAAAGAAAAATATTTTTAACTCTTTACTTGTTCCTGGACCTCCCTCATAGAGTCTAGCTAAACTAAGTTAGCTCCAATATTTAGGCTCCAAACACTGGCATTACAGAGCATGGACCAAAGAGGTGAACATTGGAGTGGTGAGACTTGCATTTTGCCTCACAAAGTAACTGCTCCCAGCCCCTGGTTTGAAGGAACTCAAGGCGTCTGACCCAGGCAGGCAGCAGCATGCTTGCTTTCCCTCCAGTGACTCACTTAGCAGCTTCTCAAGGAAAAATTGCTACTACTGGAACAGCACAAGGAGCCTCCTAGGTGCTGTTAGGATCAGCTGTGTGGAGAGGGGCTGGTATGAAGATGTGAAAATGATGCCTGGGAGGGTGGGCAGCTGGAAGTGGGAGAGGTGGGAATGTCCTGTGGACTGTTGGTTCTAATCACCTAGAAGCTGCTCTTTGGCCTCTGCCATGAGCTGGTTCCACACTCGCCCTGGCCAGAGCCGATGCCTATCTTTCATATCACAGGAGTGGGTGAGATGGCTTCCAGCCCTCGTGCCCGGGTCTGCCTGAGGGAGGCAGCTGGCCTCTCTTCCCAGGGTGGCAACCGCAGGTTGAGGCCAGGTGAATCATCAGCTCTACTCACGGCCATCATCCTCACTGTCCTTACACCCTTCAGACTGGGGTTTTGGCTCTTCCTCTGGTCAGCCAGGCCTTCCAGAGGGCAAGCCAGCCCTTTGCAAGGCACTTGTGTTTAGATGGACGGGAGGAGGCTCGCCCTCCGGAGACAGCAGCCTCTCCTCGCGGCAAAACAACCCCAGTGAGTTATGGTTTCTCACGCGGTGGCATGCAAAATTTGTCAGGCTCTTGGCATGTGAGTGACTGTCCGTATATCTCCGGGAGACAGCTTACGAACAGATTCTGAGGGATTTTATGCTAATAAAGCTCTGCTTTTGCTGCTGTTAGTTCAGAAATCTTTATTTTAGCTGTTGTTTTCAATTTTCAAAGCCTGCTTTGTCAGTGAAAACCCTCCTAACTGTGGCATGGAAAACACTGCTGACAATTATTCCGCAGTTACAACACATCACGTTAGGTGGTCCTATCTCAATGCAGGAGACAGCTGATGGGTGGGGAGGAGAAACTGATATAGCCTAACCATGAGGTCTCGCTGCCTGCCTGGGAAATAAATGACACCGAAATATAACTGCGTGGGAAGGACTTCCAAGAAGAATTTGTCCCAAACCATTTCTGGAAACAGATGATAACATTATTTACCCAAATACAGGAAGCTTGAGATTGCAATGAATGACGAAACACAAGAACTGAGGGTGAGGGGGAGAAATGTGTCCTTCCCCCTCCCCCTTCCCAAAAGATAGAGAGAAAAACCCCACCAGCAAACCCCTGGGTAGTAAGCTGTGCACTCACGAGTTGATACATCCCTCTGTGATTGTGCATGTGCATCTCACACCCACACATTCCTGCCTGGCCCCCTAATGCCGGGGGTTCTTTCCAAAGCAAGGCACGGTATCCCACAGAGAAGAGTCCAGCTGTTGGGATCCTTCCCAGAAATCAAACGCTGCAGCATTCAAGCCTTTCCGGCCTTCCATTAGTTAATCTGGGGATACCCAGAAACCTGAAAGCAACACAGCCCCCTCCAATGAGAAGGGCTGGGAAGCGATGGGGTGTGCTTCAAAGCTTTTGGATTTATTTATTTATTTGTGTTCATGTTTATGTAAATTTTGCATAAATCTGGATTGAACTTTGGGAGCCCGAGCTCTTGAATACAGAATCCAGCTGTCTGAAATCACGAGGAATGTACATTCCCACCAGCAGCGTAAATCCAAAATATAAAAAGGCAAACAGCCCAGCTAGCCGAAGGAGGGGCCGAGGGGGAGTTAGCTCTCACAGAACGGCATCCTATCTTCTTGTGTATTTATTTTTTTTTTAATGTTGCTGCCTGCTCTGTAGCTTAAAAAAAAAAAGTTGCTGGTTAGTTTGGAATCCACAGTGATGAAAAACGTCCTCAGCATCTGCTCACAGTGGTTCTCACCCATGGCCTATGCACTCTAACCAAGTGAAAGCAGCACAGACCCAAGGTGTTTTATTATGGTGACAGCCTGACTGCTCTGAATCCAGCAGCATTTTATTATCTGCCAATCAGCCCAGCCACTGTGAATCTGCTGGAAGACCAAGGGGTCCCTCCTCATCAGTGACCACAGCTCAATGTCCCCAAGACCGGCTCGGCTCTTCTGGGGCTTAGGAAAGCTACAGACTGCAGTCGCTCTGGTCTTAGTCTCTTGGTGCACTGACAGCGTTCCTGGTCCGGTGGTGGGATGCCAAGCAACAAGTCAATACACACTCACCATTTTGATTTGTCTGACCTCAAAGCAATTCAGCTTACTAGCTTTGTTTTAAGGAGCTTTATGTTAGCTCAGGTGTCATCTGTCGTCCCCTCCGCCAGCATCAAGCCACATGCTCAGCACATGCTCTTTGTAAAATGCGCTTTGTAAAATCTAACAGCAATGTCAGGACACGCACATGCACACCTCTGAGCTGGACGTGCTTGTATGATGGGGCACTCCAGTGCTGAGCAGCTGCAGTACCAGTGACTTCTGAGGCTCTGGCTGCCACCCCTTGACTTTAAGGTAAGTTAGATCTGTCCCTTAGGCATAGACATGTATATAGGACCTCTGCAGAAGACATTAAAGTGTCTGCTACAGAGATCAGCCCTCCCTTCCCAGCTATTACTTTATAAAAGTGGGAGAAGTTAACCTTCTGAGTCTTTATTTAAGCCCTAAATAAATTATTGGCTTTTCAACAGAGTTCTTTTAGTGAAATCTGTGAACATTATAGTTATTATTATAATAAAGATTGCAATAAAGGTTTTGACAATCTGCTTTGACACCTAAATGTGGAAGTGGGATTATAATGTAAAAGCCTCAGCTCAAGTGGGAAAAAAAATTAATGCATCCTTAGGGCAAGCATATACCTAGCCTTACACTCTAAATAAGCTATGCAGTAAGTGCAAATACATGGATTAGCAGGTCTCCATTTTCTACAGATAGGCATTTTTATACACACACAAAAATGCACTGGCAGAAAGGCATAAAGCAAAGGTGAAGTTGGCAATTCAAAGGTTAATTACTATCATTAAGAAAAAAATCCCACTTCAGGCACATCAGCTTTAAAGCTGGTTGGAAGTGGCCCTCTAAGAGGTGGAAGCAGCGGACAGCCATAAATAGAACCTCTTCAGCCTATGATATAATAAGTGTGATGTGATACAAAGTCTGTGATAAAATTTCACTGTAAAAGCGCCTTACGAAACAAGAGAAAGGGCAAATCAGTTCAATGAACTCTAAGAGCCCCTAAACCCAAGGGGATCTCTCACTGATGCCTAAGGTATTTTATCCCCTGGCCTGGCGCAGGCCTGGGGCTGTGACCAGTAAGCTGGCCTGGTTTACACCAGGACTCCAGTCAACAGTAATAGGTGAGCCCTGGTCCCTGGAACATTGCGAGTCTGGCTTTACCACTACAGAGAAGTCCCTGAATCATGTACAAACCCCCTGCAGTTTGAGGGCTGATGCCACCCACCTGCCTACTCTAGTTTTCTCTCCTCCCATTTTCCAGACAGTAGCTGAAAGGGAGCAATGCTCCCCCAAAACTCCACTGGTGGCCCTTGGTCCCTTCAGCATTCAACAGCATCTTCCCTAGTCCTCAAGCTGGTCTTTGCTAGTTCTTGTTAGGTGAATAGCTGTATCTGAGCAGAAGTAGGGACAGTGCTTGCTTGTGGATACGCTACAGGGACAAAGTTAAGACTTCAGATGGCATACACAATTGCCTCCTGGTGACTCCGATGCATTTCAATGTCAGACATCACGTATTAGTGTTTGGGTGACAGCTTTTTTTTACAGAAACAATGCCTGCATTACATTCATACCCCTCCAGAGCCCACTAGTGACTGAGTGCTAGTAATTAAAATGATTCAGACCATCCTTAAGCAGACTATCTATGCATTTATTTTATCACGCCTTTATTCTATCATGCCCAGAGAAACTGCCTTGATGACACTTCCCTTAAATGCTCCCATGACACCTGCCACTGCAGAGATCGCTAAGGAATGAATTACAGCCATGATTAACTTTCAGCTAAACAGAAAAGAAAATACTTGAACTAAAATCCATCACCTGTTTTGATACAAATTAAAAACATTGGCTTTTTCAGTAAGGCAAAGCTCAAAACATTGCAGCACTCTCAATTAGTGTTAATTAAACACAGCTATCTGCTGTTACTTTTTCCTCAGCTAAACAACCGTGCAGTTAACAGAAGTCATGTGAAAGGGGCTGACATTAGATAGAGAATGTCATTAATGTTATGGTTCCAAAGAAAAGTGAGATTTCTTTTATATTCGTTCATGGCTGCGGCTGATAATTGCTTCCTGTCTTACACCTACACAAAATCCATGAATATAATTACAGCAGTGCAGTGCAGAGTTCAATCAGAAGGGAGTATTGATTTGTGTATAAATCAAAAGCCGTTTTCCTCTGGTTGTGCTTACATGAAAAAAATAAGAGGACTTTTCTGGAAAAGCTGCATAATCAAGAAAGACTAATGCATTGCAGAAAACCTCACTCATAGATTATATGGCCAGAAGGGAACGACGTGATCATCTTGATCTGTCTGCATATGCAAGCCACGGGATTTCCCAAATTAATTAAGCTTTGATCTAGAATGTTGGGGGGGGGAGTTGAAGAAAAAATAAATCCACTTATTTTGGTAGATTTTTTAAGTGCACCATTTCATTTATATGCACATAAATTATTACCATGTTATCCTGTGCAGCAGGGCCTGTCGCCTGGATCAGAACCAGATGCCTCTGTTCTTGGGGTGCACAGCCAGGTGACCATCACTCACCGGGAGGCCAGGTAACACTAGGGTTACTAACAGGAGTGGGCAGGAACAGCTGATAATATTTTAGCTCCCTTGCCTGCTTCCCTTGCTGAATCCTCATGAAGTCTGGGATAGGCACCGTGAACAGTGCAGTAAAGACAACACCTGAAAGAGGGGATGTTTCCTTGCTTGATAGGCAGTGTACTTTGGGGAGTCTTGGCTGTAGGGCTATGAAATCAAACAGGAGAAAGCAGAGGAAAGTCTGAATTTGGCATTGTGGAACCAGATCCAAAGCCCAGAAAAGCGCATCCCTTGCACAAGCTGAGGGTTCCAGCCGGGGAGGGTCCCTGTCCAACACACAGTACCTGCAGAAAAACAGCAGACTGGCTTTTTGCACCTGAAGCCACCTGAGGGGGAGCACAAACTTATTTTCAGCTAGATCTGCCCTGCTGAGAGCTCCCTCCTACACATCGGTCTTTAATAAAGGTTGATCTGTTCTGCGCTCTCTTCATGAGCAAATGGCATCCTCCACTGTAAATGCTAACCTTGCCCCAGAGAAAAGGGTAGTGTGCTCCTCCTCCCCCATCACCCAGGCTTCATAAAGATAACTTGCTCGCCTATATAATTCTCTGCAGTTTGTCTGAAGGGAGCCTTTAGGACAGGAAGACTGAATGGAGACATTTCTACAGCTTCCTCATTATTTGAGCTGCCAGCATGGGATTCAGGAAGGATGCAGAACCTTGAGGTCTCATCTCAGCATAGGGCTTGCACTAGAAAGAAGCAGAGGCACATACTGTTATGAAAGCACTTACACAGCTCAGGTTTTTCGAGGGAAGTGGAAAAGTGTGTGTAACTGAAAGATCATTTGAACTCAGTAGAGCTGCCGCTTCTTCAGGAGGTACAATAAGATCCATAAAAACCTTCCTTTTCACTCTTTCTCTGGCTACACCAGCACAAAATGAGACCACATAGGTAGCTCTGCTACACATCCATCATTGAGTACTCAGCTCAAATTAACTTTTTTTGGGAACACTTGCAGCGCCCTGACTTTGCCTGGGGTGAATTGCAATTAAAGCTCATTTTTGTCAGCCGAGAAGGAATCAATCAGAACTGATGACTGCATTAATATTATTCATCATCCCTTGAAGATTTCTTTCTAGTGAGCCACCTAAATAATTAATATTAAAATTGATTTTGTGAAGCATTCTCAGATGTTGTAATAAATGTATACTAACAGTCTATTTATGAGGCCACAGTGTAGAAGGATTAAAACCTGAACATGCCGTCATTTTTGAAAAGGAGACTGTTTGAAGAAACACAATCTATGCAGAGTATAATTACGTGTGTTAAGTTACACCACAATCCGTTCTGCTGCTGACTGACTGGTGTTTGTTAGACTAAAACACTGCTAGGAAATGGCTAACTAATTAATCAAACTGGCTCATTTCCAGCAGCTTTCATTTGATCAATTGTGCCTCAGATCTATTTTTATAGAAAGTCAACTGAGTAGACAAAGTTACTGCAATGGAAAGACAAGAGCAGTGGTTTAAGAAATCATGGTAAAGAGTGAATAATACTTTTTTTTTCATGGCTCTAACTAATCAGTCAGATTATTTATTTATCTGAGTCAGAAATTTAATAAAATGTGTAAATATCTTATTTCCAAGTATCAAGGAAATCTGAGGGGTGAGGAGGAGCGCCAAAGCGCAGCGTCTATATGCATATATACACTATCTATCCTGTTTGCCAAATACCATCCTCCATAGATAAAAAAATCAGCATGAAATACTTTAAGTCTTCTTAAGACTTAGGAAGATGCATTGTATTAAGCACTTGTGTCGCTGAGCTTGGAGAAGATACACAAAGCTGTCCTTGTACCTGAGGAATTGCTTTAGCTCAGTAATTAAGGACTTAAAGCTATGGAAAAGCCTTGTGGGATTTTCCATGAAGTTTCATTGTTAGGAAGACTCTTGCCAGACTCTCAAAGACCTTAATGTTGTATTCCTGTGCCTAGCAAGAAAATGCCCAGCTCTGCAGGGGTAGTCCATGAACTAAGGTTAAGACAAATTCTCACTTAGGAGAAAAGTTTAGTACCTCAAAATGGGATCTTAAGCAGGCACCGTGTAGCTACCCAAGAAAATACTAAAAGGCAAGGGATGGCTCCTGCTGCTTTTTCAGATGTAGCACCCCATGCGCCACAGCAACAAGCCCTTTCTGAGGATAAGCCTGTTGTCCCATGGGGCATGGAGGGCTACATCTCCATTTTCTCTGCAAATAGAGAGCACATTAGCAGCCTTGTTAAACCCAGGGTGATCTAAAGGATGTTAAAAGACAAAGGGGAGGATAACAATAAAATTAGCACTTTTTGAGCAACATTTCTACGTTTCTATTAAATATTTTATCTGTTAATAAAAGAATATCTAATGAAATTAAATGTATGACAAAGCAGCTAATACAAAATACTGCCTCAGAAAGCACTATCAAAATACGTGGTAACCCCTAGCTTTTGGCCATGAAGCTAGAATACTCATAGAGAGACCCTGGGGAAACAAGTTCCTCTCATCCCCTTCCTGTGAAGCAAGAATGCTGGGCAGACGGGGCTGGGAAGGTAATAAGGCAAGGCAGCAACTAAGCAAGAAAATAACTTGATTATGTAAAGTGAAACCCCTGTGTATAGACCATAAAGAAGACAGTCCCCTTGTGAAGACAGTCACAGATACGCAAGTTCTTTTATAAATATATGATTTTTCTCCTACTGAATCCAAGAGAATTTAGACAGTGAGCCTACTAAGGTGCTTTGGAAACTCACTCAATAGCATATGTGCATATTGACTTGTCTACCAGCTTGAGAAATTGGACCCTGACTGTTCACAGCATGACAAAGTTGCAAGAAGGTGACGCTGTCTTCTGCGTACAGAATTAGTTAATCCCCATCTGCTGGTGTGCCTACAGTTCTAGTCTTCTCCTGAAAATAGATTAAAAGCCAGGCAGATAATTAAAACACAAAATGTTTTTAAACACAAAATGTTTTATTTGGGTTAGCAGCCGAAATAATTTTTGCTGTTATGTCTTCTTTATCTTCTCTTCCCCAAACATCTGGTGAATTTGCTTTCTGACAGGGATGTTCACCAGACATTCACATTTTATGAAACTCTTAGAGAATATTTATAAAAAGCAGATCTCAAATATGTCACCATCAATGTTTGCATTATGCAGCCTACACCTTGCCAGCCACGAGCCAACTATATGTCCCACATACTCACCAATGAAGTGGAACACAGCTGAGATGTCTAGGGATAAAGAGAAACATCAACAATTTAAATGGGCACAGTATGTTTCACAGAAAGACAAACAGCGGATTCATCTTCAAATTTCCATAATTTGAAGATGTCCATTTGACCAGGCAACATCATAAGCCTAATCAGCAAACAGGATCATTAATGAATGCATAGGTGGAGAAGTACCTAGGTGAACATAGAATGGTAGAATCATAGAATGGTTAGAGTTGGAAGGGACCTTAAAGATCATCCGGTTCCAAACCCCCCTGACATGGGCAGGGACACCTCCCACTAGAGCAAGTTGCTCAGAGCCCCATCCAGCCTGGCCTTGAACACTTCCAGGGATGGGGCATCCGCAGATTCTCTGGGGAACCTGTTCCAGTGCCTCACCACCCTCACAGTAAAGAATTTCTTCCTAATATCTAATCTAAATCTCCTCTCTCTTAGTTTAAAACTATTACCACTGATACTGGTAAAACCAGCTCAGAATACAGTCCACCACTGATACTGGTAAAACCAGCTCAGAATAGTACAGGCTAGAATCCCTGGCAAGACCATAGCCCAAGAATGGGCAGCAATTTGCCCCATCCCCTCCAGGGACCAACATCAGCCATTGTTAGACAAGGATGTATGGCCAGGCAAGTCATGGGTCAGAGCTGGCTTGGGTCCAGCTGGCTAGGAACACGCCACTGCTGGCACATATCCATGCAGGCACTCCATTGAAGACCTTGCAATTTTAGGCACCTCTAAGATCAATCAGCATATTAGCAAGGGCTTTGAAGACTGCATTTCTCAGCTGATGGTCCTACAGTGGTACTGTAGTGGTTCCTGTTCCCTTGTCTGCCTAAACCCCAATTATTTGAGAAAATATTCCTAGTAAAATTACAAGGAGTGAACTTTGTTCTTTGTGCACTTAACACATGGCTAAATTTTGCTAAAGCCACTCCTAAACTCTATAGTCCTTAAAGGCCTTGGAATTTGAATCATCATACCAACTAATTACTTAATATCTGTGGCCCAATTTGAAGTAATTATGGTAGTTTCACCTTCATTTACTTGAATTAGAGTTTATCCTGAGTACAGGCTATGTAAAATGTGAGAGCCTTCCAAAGATTAACTGGGTTACAAATGCTTCCTGCATAATTAAATTTTGTTCAAATGCTTACCGAATTACACGTATATTCCCCTAATAAATGAAATAATTTCAGAAATTTCATCTCCGTGGTAAAAGTGTCCTGACGCAAGGACAGTTCATGTTCCCCAAATGCATCCATTTTTCTCAGAAGAGATCTCCGGTTACAGCCTCCCTCTGAGACCCTCCTCCAGCACAGGACAGTTGAAAATGTCTCCATTTCCTAGTGAGAAGGTTTTATGACCAGGAAATCTGGAAAAAAAAAAAAAAAAAAGGCAAAGCTCTTATAGTCATTATTTTTCTTGCTTGCAAAATCTAATAGTGGAAGTCACTGTATAGTAACTATTGTCTGAGCATCAAGAAATGGAAATAGTGTTCTTCTGTCCCTTTTTTTTACAGGGCTGCTTTCCCACATGAGATTGGATTATGCTGTTACATGTGTCTATACAGACAACCATTCACAGTGTCCACAGGAGACTCGGTACATGATGAGGACATCAGGGTGAATGAGACAAATCACCTATTAGCACTACAATCCTGCCTTAAACAAAACATCCCAAAATATGGGAACCTAGGCTTGACTCAGTTGTGTTGATGGCAAGGAACCTTCACCTCTCTCTGCCACTGCATGTCTGTCACTCCGGGTGTCACAACATCATTTCTACCCTTCTACTCTGTGCTCATGAGACCCCACCTGGAGTACTGTGTCCAGCTTTGGAGTCCTCAACACAGGAAGGACATGGAT
>JAOXNO010000001.1:40857968-40921231 GCA_028565335.1 Limnodromus scolopaceus
GTCCATGTCACCAACAAAGATGTTAAATAGTACTGGTCCCAGTACCAACCCCTGAGGAACACCACTTGTTACTGGCCGCATACAGATAACTCCCTCTCGCTTCCACATCACCATGGAAGTTAATAGGGAAGAATGTTCAAAGACAAGACTGAAAATGAAATCCGAAAAGTAATACTATATACCATTGGTAAGTAGTTAAATACCATTGATAGTCTTTCCCCAGATTATTATAAACAGAAGGCCCACCTTAGCTCGGGCTTCCAACAGCATGTTCCTTGGCTTTGTCCTCTTCCTATAACGAAGTGAAGGGGAAATTTACTTAAAGACAGCACATGAGGGAGGTTCCCAAACACACAGACCAGTCCAGAGTACAGTTGAGAGCTTCTCCTGCAAACTCTCTGCTTCCAAGGACTGAATTGACACTCATCCTCAAACATACATACGTGCTTTCTGAGGTCAGTTCTTAAGACTGCAGCTTTTCAGATATTTCAGATGCTAATATAGAATTAGTTTTCCTGTGTGGCTTAGCCAACAACTTTTTTTTTTTTATGGTAATTAATTTTATTGGAAGACTTCAGCATTTTCTATCATTCTCAAAGAATCTGAATTTGAAAAGCTGAAGAAATTCTTCATAAGGTGTGAGATAAAATATGGGTAAAAATTCTCCAGCAGAGTATGTTCATATGAGTATTGTAGGCCCCTGTATATGTCTGCATTTGTATGCAGGGGTCTAAGCTCACTGCATATTCTGATTCATCTCCTTGAATTCATACTCTTCCTTCTGGGTGTCTACTGTTTGTCTTGTTCACATCCCACCAGCCCACCCAGGTGTGCCTCTGCTTTCTCCTCTTTGGCTGGCAGGCTGATCTCAGGCACTCATAAATCCTCAGTACCACAATAACAATGATGCTGGAGCCTTTCAGGAAAGGTTTTGTCCCACGGTGGCCACCACAAAGACAGGTAGGGTACATGAGGCAGGAGAGGCCACATTTGCACCACTGCTACAAAATGGCTTGAGTTTTCTCTATAGGCATTCCTTGAAGGCTGTGTGCTTTTGTCCCTTGATTATGGAGTTGCATCAACACACTTTGGAAGCAAGGCAAGTTTAAATGTACATGTGAATGAACATAACAATGGTGAGGCACTAAATATGTCAAAGTAGTTGATATTACAGAACACTGGTATGCCTTGAGTCTTTCTAGCCTAACTGCATAGTACAGATGGGCTTGTTTCTTCCACCCTTCCTTTAGCACTTTACTCCTCCCGCTGTATCAGGACTTACAGTGTTATTTGAGGAGCTAGAAAGTGGCTCAGAAACTCACATATGCACGCACGTGTGCAGATAAATATATGCACAATAATTTAAAAAAAAAAAAAAAGAAATTAAAAGTTAGGGCATTTGGAAGTGCTGCCACCCCACTCCCTCTGCAGAAAGTGCAGTCACTGGCCTTTGGGATGGTGCTGAGGCAGGAACACCCTTCCCATTCCACGGGCTCCACACACACACATACACATATATACAAGAGAAGTGAACATAAAGAGGTTCTCTCATGGGCCATGCCAATTACTGTGATATTCTCAGGTATACCAGATTCACTTTTAAATGAGGCTCACATTTACTGAACACAATGGAAACCATGCAGTATTTCCCCATGGATGGAGATGTTTTCTGTGTTGATAGTATTTTCCCGATTGCAAAAAGGTCAGAGCAAAATCAGATATGATCGTAACTCTAAGTTAAACACTAACCAGCCATAAGGCTGCAACAAAGATGTAGTTATGTGCTTAAATATTGGTCTAAAATGGCAGAAAACTGGTTGTCTCTGAAAGATGCATCATACATAAACAGTGATGTCTTTAAGAACTCAGGAGAAGGCTTAAAAAATGATAGATCCAGCTTTGCAATAAAGCAGCCAAATTCTAGTCACGTTTCAAGGGGAGGTGGGGAGATCAGGACAGAGACAAGCTATGAAATATTCAGAATACTTGGAGGCTTGAAGCAGTAAAGCTTCCTTGTCAGCAAAAGATATTAAATCATAAAGGCGCAGATTATGCTGCACTGAGTCTGGCCCAGGAAATAGATCCACAGAAATAAATAAAATGAAAGTAACAGGACTATTCAAAGGTTTCATTATTGTTCACCAGAAGGATGTCAAAATCTCATCTCAAATAAAGTCGTTTCTGTTCCTTCCCTTTACTCATCTTATGATATTATTTGCCAAGCTATGATCAGTCACACGGGCCAGTTTTTAATTAAAACCTAAGAATTGTGCTAATATGAATACTGGTCATGACCTGAGTGGTACCAAGATCCAAAATAAGAGAATAAATGAACAGTGACGCGTTAGATCATTCTCCAAATAAAATCTAGGCAGAAATGTTAAAGCACTGTGAAGGCCAGGCTCAAGGAGGGACATACAGATGTGTTGGCAGGGCAGGCAAAGCTCTGGCCACCAGACACGAGTGAGCAGCTCTACCTTCAAAGGCTGGCTACCGACTGGCTTCCTTCAATCCCAATTTTGTAGCCACTTATGGAGGGTCATGCACGAGTAAAACCCGGCTGAAAGACAGCAAGTAGCAGAAGATCTTTCCTAGAAACAAGTAATGTACTATTTTGGCGGATTGTTGTTGAGACTAATGCCTGATGTACAAGGGAACAAGCGTGAGATAACGCTTTCAAAATAGACCGCGACACTTTTGCCGCATCAGGTCCATGGCATTCTGATGAGTAATGTCCGTCCTTATCAATGCGCCGTGTGATTCATGCCCAGGAGCCGCGCAGCCGTTAGCAGGGTCCAAATGCCAGCCAGTGCCGCTGCGCCTGCCCATTACACGGCGCAGCCATCGTTAGCGATGAAACCTAAATTTTCTCCCTCAAGAACAAAAAAAATTGTTTGCCTTGTTTTCACAGCTCTCCCTGAATGAGACACCCCAGGCAAGAGGGCTTCGAGGTGCAAACATCTTCTTGGGGTGCCATCAGCCCAGCCACAGGGTCAGAGCAGCACTGGTGAAGCCTCATGGGCGCCCCCAGCACCAGACCCGTGTCCCTCCCCTCCACAAGGCTGTATCCTGACAGCACAGCTATTGCTGGCACCAGCACAGGATCCAGGAGGTCATTTCTGTGTTAAATTAAAATTCCCTTACTCTGGAGACATGTCAGCTCTTCCATGTTGCCAGGCTGCCAAGCACATGGCATGAATTGCTGCGGGGAAAGTAGTCAGAGGCAAGAGGTCTACGGAGAAGGGATGCACAGCTGGAAGGGTGAAAGCCATATCCAATAGGATTTTGTTGACCTTGCCTTGATAAGCTCCATAAAAGGTCTGGCACTAAGCCCAGCTGGCCTCATGTGAAATGCATCTTGATGGAAGGTGTAGTGATGCTGAAATACTCGTAGCAGCCCACATCCCCTTCCATGAATGTAAAGAAGATAATTCAAGGCATGAAAAAAATCATGGCATCTTCTGATTAGAAAGACGACCCATGTTTTCATTGCCATAGTATATATGTTCTTGTAGCCAAAGTTTACAGTAGCAACGGAAATGCCTTTGTCACACAAATAATACTTTACACCAAAAGAGTTATTTCTTTTCTTATTCATTTCTCTAGATAGATAGTACATGTCAGGCCTTTTTTTTTTCTGAAAAAAAATACATTTTTTTCTTCAGCCAATCCTAGCCTTTTCTCCTCCCATTTCTCCTTCATTCCCCTACCCTAATAGTAAAAAAAAAGTAATGTGGAAAATAAGGAAAATCAGATTATGTATCTAAAGAGATGGAGAACTCCTCGGACCCTTTCACAGCCCAGCCAGGATTTTGGAGTAGAGTGAAGGAGGAGGGAAGCAGCTCAGCCCAGGTTACCCGTGTTGCATTATGCTCAGGAATTACTTTTTCTTGCTTGAAAGAAATTCCTAGGTAAAAGGAATTTCAGGGTATACCAACAGTCTTTTCAACCAGATACTCTCCTTTATGAATCATTTCCTCTGAAGTTAAGGAGATGAGGTACACAATCGTATCATTGCACACGCTTGTATAAAAGGTACAAAAGGCCTTTTCTTTTAAAGTTAATAGCAGGAGAATGAAATAATCTCTTCTTTTTTACAAGAGAATAGTTGCATTGTTCTGCCCACATACTTTATTTGTTGAACTGACATCTGTAATAGTGAAATGGAAGAGGAAAGGGAAGCGGATGAGAGAAGTAAGTGAATTAAAATATTTGGGATAAGCTTTCGGAGAACACTATACGACTATGTTTGAGTAAACTTGACATGATCTAAGCAATAGCACAAATAATCAAACACTGAAGAAAAAGGTCCACTCTAATCTGGTTGCAAACATTGACCTCTCTCATACATCATCCTTCCTACAGTGTTGTTCTAATTTGCTTGTAAAGCTGTTCCCTGAAGGCCCAATTCCCCTTTGTGCGTAGACAAAGTTTCCACTGCGGGCTCAGAGAGTTGATTTTTACTATAACATGTTCATTTCCAACAGCAGCTCACTGTGCTGGCTTAACTCTTTCAACTTAAATTGGGTTTCTCGGTTTTAGATGCCACATGGGGTTCACGTTGTACTTCTGTGAACAGTGCAGAAGATAACTGTTCCTCAGCTGAGCTGAGCAGTCTCACCCTTATCTACAACCCAGAGTCCAGGCGAGTTGGCAGCCCCATGGCCTCGCAAGGTATGAACCAACACATGGGTGAAGAGAGCCTTTATGTCCCAAGTCTGCCAGAGAGGACCGACACCTGCATCCCCAAGCCACCATTGCTAGGAATGAGGTCCCGCCACCACGAGCACCCTCATCAGGGGGATAATTCATGCAGAACGGGGCTGTCTGGAGGGCCAGCAGACATCTGGCTTGATGGGTCTGCTTCTGCCACCAGGCACTGGCATTTGTGCTGGAGAGAAGTAGGAGGAGGTTAAACTGTAATGGAAAAAAAACACCCCAAGTTTTGCAATGTTCTGTTGATGAAGGCAACAGTCCTTGCTTTCCTTCCTTGTGCCGAGGATCTTGCTGAACCAGCAAGACTGAGGACCTCATGTAGTGAGTTAAAAGAATTTGGTGCTGTGCAAGGAACCACCCCCAAATTTTGCCAGTATTCCTCAGCAACGTCTCTGCTAGTTAAATATTCTCTGGGTGTAATGCGAGGGATAGGTTAATTAGCACGTACATTTTTATGTGGACCAGCTGTCCACTCTGTCTGTTGTCAGAAATACAAAGTCCTCTGGGAATCCCTATGAGAAAACACACTTTGTCTTCTAGGAACAGAGTGGTTTTCTTTTAATATCCATTTCAACTGTAAGTCATTCAGCTTATAAATCTTGACAACAGATTCTGGCCACTGATGTATTGTTTTCTTATGCTAAGCCTTTTTTTCCTCTCCTTCCTCCTCAGATACCTTATACTCTGTGTTTAAATGTGAGACACAGCTGTCTCTGCCAGCAGGAGTTCACATTATAAAAATCACCAAGATTTACGCAACAGGTGTTCTACCAACCCACTGCACTAACATTTTCTCCATGCAATGAAACAATATACTGGGCTGGGATAAAAAATAAATCAAATTAAACGAAGAAGAAAACATTTGCTGGCTGGAGATTAGACTTGGCGCAACTTCAGCTTAGCAACTTCATCTGAGCCTTTATTTTTCTCTTACAGGAAACTTAAATAGCTTCCATAAAAGTGGATGGGTGAAAATAGTCAGAGAAACTACACATAAAGGAGTGACAATCCTGGAACAAGGCTTAGTAGAAGGAGGATAATTGGGAAGAGTCTTCTTTTAAAATATATGCATACCAGTTGTCCTGATGCCCCTGTGTTTCAACATCTTGCAACTTTCAGTCCTGTAATGTTTTTCCAGTCCATGATGTGCAGGCCCTGGGGTAGAGATTTTTAAGCCTACCGGCTTTTGTTTTTTTCTTGTAGTCTCTCTTTGAAGATCCTTCAATTATCCACAGACCACAGGTTTAAAGCCATTGCTCCAGCCAAACAAACGTCATCACTGATGAGAGCTCCTTGTAACCCTCAAAAGCTCAAAATAGCTACTAATAGTTTTAAAATATATGCTGCATGTATTCAGTATACACATATATACAGAGTCTATATATAATGTAGAATGTTATTATATTTAGACATGTGATACATAATATTATAGCAAAATGCCCCTGCTGCCAGGCAGTTGCAAAGAGAGGACCGCTTTAAGTGTTTTATTCAGTACAATAAAGAAGCATTCAAAATTGCATACAGTATGTATAGAAGAGACACATTGACACTTGGTACTCAAGCTTGCGACTGGATCAGATTAACCGTCCCTCAGGAGGCAGGGTTACGAGCTCAGGAAATGCTTGAGCACTTATCTGCGTGCTTTATTCTGACAATGTGTTGGGAGGCAGAAAGTGAGGACAGCAAGAAAAACAGCCATTTCACAGTAGAGAAAATGGCACCCAAATTCTGGGAGTGGGATCCTGCTCTTCACACTTAAAGCCAGATTTGAAGGCTCAAAAGCCTTTACAAAGAGAATTTCCACCCTCGGCACATCTCCCCATCTCCTGCCTCCCCCCATGGACAACACCAAGTGCTTGAACTGGCTTAGTTCACACTCAGGAGTAGGACTATGCTCCCCTGAGAGCTCTGTGGTTTTAAAGACAGGTGGAGTGTTTCACCCTGCCATCTCCTAAGAGAGTTTTCAAGCAAAGAAAGAAGACAGGCTGAAAAGGAAAGCTGAAAAAAAATCACCGTTGGCTTACACACAAGATGGTTGATCCAGAGAGTGATCATACAGAAAAGACGAGCCAGTATACGTACGTGTGTCCTTAACACTGTTAACATATTTAAAGTACAAAGTCTTGAACACTGGGTCCAAATCGGAGGATTCAATACCAAAGAATGTAAAGAAAAACATTTGCTATGACAAGGGAAAAAAATGAAAATGTGGAAAGATTTTTTGAAGTACAGTCACTTCATGTCACTGACTTGTGGGTACCCAGCAGGAAAACGGGAGTGTTAAGAAACCGGGCATGGTCCAACCTGAAGAGCATTGTGCAACTTCAAAATTATCTTATATCCCTTCCTCAGTCATTGCTGACCTGCTCAGTAAGATAAACCCGCTGCCTCTCAGTCGGCACAAAGGAAGCAAAACCTCCAAGAGTTACCGTGCACTTGAACAACAGTAACGATAAGCTCCTGAGGGAAATAAAAAGAAGTGTCTCCAGCCAAATGTTGACTGTGAGGATTTAAAACTCTGCTGAAACATGTGTTTCACATTCAAGCTTTTCCTGTGAATTACAGATAGCTGTTCTGAGGATATTGAAGATATATGAGAGAGTCCTAAAGTAAACGGAGGGATTATATTTGTTAATACTGTGCCACAGAGCTCTAAATCCCTGAGGATGAACAATACCTTACTGCATATGTGACAACTGCCGTTGCGATTTAGGGGTGCCTCTTTGCTAATTGCGATGCAGCCATCAGCACTGAAAGCATCCAGCACAGGACGCTACATATTAAGACAACCTGTGTCTTTCTGTACAGTGACTGGACGTGGCTATGGATTGCTTTCAGAGGAAACGATCTGGCCTTCAGATGTGTGAAATGCTGAGACTTCAGGCTGCCAGTTATTTTAAAAGTAAGGAAGTGTCAGTCATGGTCAGCCGGGCGGCAGCAAAACCCACTCAGCTGGGGGAGCTGCTCTTCCATCACCCACCGTGCTCGCAGGAGCCCACAGGCGGGTAGTTTGTTTTGCCTTTTCTGTTCTTAAATAAAGCCTCCTCTCCCTGCTACGCCTCTACAGTTACAACCATGGACCAGCTCGTACCACCAGCTGTGTGTCGGCCAGCCAGAGCCTGCCAGCAGCCAAGCTCCACATGGGACTATACTGAGTCAGTGAGCATTGTCCCCGTGCAGGGGTATGTCACAGAAGATGCTCCTGCTTTGAGCCCCGGTGCAGTGGGAAGGCTGTAACACACAAGCCCAATGCTTTCCTGGGCAGCCCCCAGCATTGCTGGCTGGGGGGATCCACAGGCAGGCTCAGCCGGCAGCATCCCATCAGTAGCAATGCAGACCCTCTGCTGCCGGGGTCCTCCCCCTGGCCGGCAGCCCTCAGGATCACTGTAAATGGAGCCACTTTGGCCAAAGATAAATTATTCCTACCGGGAATGTATTCCTACACAGTGCAAGGGCAGCCAGGGGCACCATTTGCTGGCGGCGGAGCAGGGGTCAGCATGTCACTGCCTCTGTGGTGGAGAGAGGCTGCTGGTTTCCCCCCGAGCTCGCTGCAGCCAGCGCAGCACGCCTGGAAGCAGCCTCGGCAGGAGGTCGGAGCCTCCCAGCCCTCCTGTGCCTCAGAGCAAGCCCCGGGAGCAAGCCCTCCCCTTCCCTGCCCTTTCTGTCTGCTGAAAGTGAGCACACCATATGTTATCCCCGTGTAGATCATTCCCCCTTTAATTAGATTTCCTGTCTTACGTTGACAATTAACCGTTGTAGGGCCATGGCCTCATGGCGGCGGCACAAAAGGCTGAGCAGAAAGCCTCATGTGGCTCCGGGACAATGCTCAGATGGATGCCCTGTCAGGGGAACAGCTGGGAATACTATTTGAAAACAGCTCACCCAGGAACCACCGTCTGCCGACACGCTCCCCTTCTACTTTTAGCCCTTCAAACCTCTGCCCTCCATCCCGACAAGCGGGGAGATACACGACTCCAGCTTCTGCGGGGAGGGGAGGGGGTGGGCACGTGTCCCTCGCAGATGTCTGACAGCCGAGAGGGACCAGGCATCTGCAGCACGGGCAGCGCTGGGGCCGGTCAGGGTCCATTCGGCCAAATGTGGCTGGACCCTGTTGGGCGGCCAAGAAAGCCCAGCTCCAGCTCCCTCCACCTTGTCCCAGTGCTTCCAGCCACATGCAGGATGCAACAGAGCCCTCAGAGGGATCTGGTGAGGAAGCAGCCTGACCCACCACTGCAGCTCCTAATAGTCCTAAAGGCAGCAATAGAGAGCATGAGGGGAAACAGGGCAGGAAAAATAAATAGCTCTGGAGGAAGTATTGAACATTTTAGAGCTTGCAGCTGGGCAGCTCTTCTGGAAAACATTTTAATACAGGGAATTAAATGTTTTCCCTGAAAGCCTGCACTAAAACTGGATCTCTTGAGTGAGAGGATGCATCCTTTGGGTAGTAATTTGCTGATGCTATTTCTAAAGTGTTGAGGTGGGTCACGTACAACCTCTCTCAGCATCTTAGTCCTTTTTGTTCTTATGCTCTGCATGGTGGGGATGGGCTTACTCCATGACATAGACAAAACCCTGCGGCAGCATCACTTCTGCACTCACATGGAAATTTCATTCTAAAGGGAAATCAGTCCAGCCTCAACTACTGGCTTTTATCAGGTTACTCCCCTTAGGAGAATCTTTCCCCTTCCACAACAAACAGGCATTTCAAACAAAAGCCCATCTTCCAAACAGAGGAAGGCGTGCTAGGTTTCTCTCCATCTTTTCACTATGTGACACTTGATTTGCCATCCAGGCAGTCATACACGTGAGTCCTTGCAATACTTCCAGGAGAAACAGGTTCTCACATACATGGTACGTGATACCTACAGAAGCCACAGTTATAAGTTATAAGGTGACCAGGGATGTGAAATGGTGACGGTAAGTTGGCTGCAGAGTCCAAGGGTCACTTAGGACCTGATTGTCTTTTGCTTGGAGATTGTCGCCGCTCGGGGCTGCTCTTCCATGACTCACTCTGCAAACCAACCTCATTGCCACAGCCAGGAGGAAATGATTCATAAATACTGACCTTTCCCCTTGCCACCCCTGCAAAATGAGGTCTGTGTATAAGCACTCGCAGAGCTGGAGCCATGGGAATTACAACTAGATAAACCGTTCACTGACAACAACATCACGCAAATGCTTCTCTGCCTGTGCTAACGGTAGAGATGTTTGCTGTGAGCTGGGCACACTCACAGAAGAACAGATTTGGGGCAAAACAGAACAATTAGGCAAGGAGAAGGTGTATCAGAACAGAGGAGACTGAAAAGGAAGGGTCAGAACTAGACGAATTCCCTCGGTCTCCTCTTTGCAGATACTATGAAGTCAACGTCTCGTAGGAAAATAGACATACTTAGAGCTAATAAAACTGGTGTCCTTCATGCCACACTCAGTCTGTGGGATTCACAGTGGCAGATCGAGAGTCATTAAAGAATAATATTGCTTTGTTATTATTTGCAACATCCTTGGGACATAGGATGCCCAATCCTGGGTGACCAGCCTGGCGTCAACATGCTACACAGACACATGGTGATGAGGGCTTGTGACCCAAATTGTTTTCAGCCCACGCTTCTGTCTCCAGGGGTAGGTGCAGCAGATGGGAGGCAAATACGAGGGGGAAGGGCAAATTCCTCTTTGTCTCCCTTGTGAACCACCCTCATGACCTAGGAGGTCCTTACCACTTCCAGGAAGACCTCTCATCAAAACTTCCCAGTTTAAACATCCAAGAATCGACTTCAGTCTGAATAAAAAGACAACCAAAATGAATCAGGGGTTCCATTTCTTTATCACACCCTGTTGGGTTTGACCACTGCCCAGCTGAGCCATATTCCCAGGGCTTGCAGCATGCCTCATACAGCTATAACTGGAAATAGCTAATTAAACTGGCAGGAATGACACCAGGAACTGGCAAACAAGAAGACTTGATCCTCAGTTTTAAGCCTGTACTTCTACAAGGAGCTGCCACAGAGGAAAACAGTAGTGGTAAACCATTCACTCTCCTTTAGTGAGCATTGCCTTTGGTGACTAGGTGTCCGGGTATAAGTTGTTCTTCATGTACCATATATAATGGACCCTTCACCTTTGGACATGGAGATTGTGGATGGAGGGCATTGCAACCAACGTGCACGTTTAGGGAAAGCATCAGTCTTTAGAGGTGTGAATTTTCTTCAAGCTGAAATGATAGGGCTGTGGCATGTAGCTGTGGCCCGCAGCAGGGCGGGCAGCTGGCCCCCAGCATGGCGAGTCGCTATGGCCATCGTTGCAGTGGGGGTCAGGGAGGCAGCTTTGTCCTGACGTGCCCAGAGGCAGCCAGCCCCCCCAACTGACCAACCACACAGCCACCGGCGTAGGGACAGGGACGTGCAGCGAGGGCAGGGGGTGTCGGACCATAGGGAAACTTCACCCCGTGCAAAAGCAGATTGAGTGCCTGCTCCTGCCCCAGCACCCCATGATGAATTTGGCCTCTCACTTATTTCCCCCAGGGCCGGCAGTACCTTTGCAAAGGAGGAGGCAGCTATGATACCACCCTAAGTGCTGGGTGCAGGGGGTGCTGGCTCTCCTGGTGCAGGCAGACGAAGGGCAGAGCATCCCCCAGGGCAGCCGTGTGGGGGTACACTGCCGCCTCCTCCATGCCCTGCTGCCCAGGAAGCAGCCACCCCACACAGCTCTCCTCACCGGCTGCCTGGGACAGCGTGTCAGGGCTCGCGGGCAACCTCCGGGATGGATGGCATAAACATGACCCTGGTAGCGGGGGCTGGATCAGAGGCGGGGGGAGCAACAGAGGAGAAGACAGCTCGGTAATTATTTACACTGCACAGAGAAAGGACTTATTAGGCAGCTGCTGGCAAGCAAACGGAGCTACAGAGATGAGCCACGCTTCATGGTCGAAGAAGAGCAGCGTCTCAGCCACTCGGTGCCGTACAGCACCCACCTCTGCCAGCACGACAGAGATTTACCTTCCCCTCCGCCACCCTCGAGAGGCGTGTTCCCAGCTGCTGGCAGAGCGATACCCTGGCCCCGTCGATGCCTGCCAGGTGAGGGTGGCTTCTGTGGGGCCAGAGCTGGGGTACCATCAGCCTGTGAAGCCTCGGCAGGGACAAACAGGCCCTTTGGGGCAGCCATGGGTGCCTTCCCCCGAGGGGCTGATGAGGGCAGCCCTGGGCTTCGCTCCCACATGCGTGGCAGCTTTGCAACACAAGAGCAAACAGGCTGGAGCAGGGATGAAGCTCTGCCACAGTTGGGAGGCTGGGGCGATGATTTCCAGCCTGGGGGCAAATTTTGAGCAGGTGTTGGCAGATCAGGATTTGCAGAGATTTCACCTGAGCAGGAGCAGCCTGGGTCTGTTGTTGCAGACTGCCCGTTCTCTTTGATGCATGCCCTCTCCTAGGATGCTATCTGATTCTGCCACACTTGTTTTTCTTACATTTTTCTTATCGGTAGCATGAGAAACAGTTCATAAAACTCTGTTAGCAGCCCTTTCTACAATGTCATTGAGAAGAGGCCAATAACTATTCCTCCTGCAGAGGAATGTAAGTAATGAGAAAGATGGCAGAATTTGATCATTAATGACCAACACCTATTTTGTTGCCACTGTCCATTTTCAAGTTCCCAAAGACAGCCAGGAAAGTGGAACTGTGTTGAAATGGCTGCTACAGACTCAGGGCCCAGGCCAGCTGTCCTTTCAAGTGTACACAAGTGAGGACTATGTGTCAAACAAGCTCTTTCTTCAACACCTAAACAAGCACTGGAGATTCTTCTGGCACCTACAAGACTCAGTTGTCAGAAATCACCCTATCAGAGGGTGAATACCTGAATATCTGAAGCTTTTCCTTTCGGGTGCCTGCTTCTCCTTCTCCCAATAACCTAGCAGCTAAAACAAATTATGACAAATGCAATTGAATTATCTCTAAATGCCTTGCTCATATTGGCAATTTGTGATCCCAAACTTCCTATTTCGATTTTAGATTTTCTAAAGAGACAAATCCTTCACTGAAGTCAGTGAAATTTTGTCATGGATTTCAGCGGCCCCACAAGCTTTACTCTGCATTTTCCTGAATGCCCCGTTCACTTTAGATGTTCCTTCTAAATTTTTGGAAAGGTTTAAGCAATGCTGTTACCACAGCAAAGGCTGCTGCACCAGAAGGTCCAGGAGTACATTTGCTCCAGGTTGAAGGGGTCCCCGAGAGGTTGGGTGGCATTCAGTCAAGGAAACCCAGTTCTGGTCTTTGCTAAAGCTTCCACTAACACGTTTTGAAGTCTATTAGAAAGACTGCCTCAGATATGGGCCCAGTATCTGATTACAAGGCCAGGGAGCGGCAGGGATGTGTCCCATAGCCTCAAGACCTTTACTTGGAGCCACCACTTTTGAGGTCACTGTGCTTCTTAAGCCATTTCACCAATGTGTCGCTCCCACTGACGGACCGAAGCTTTCCATGTGCCATTGGGTAATGCTCAGGCTGAAGGGCAAATGCTAAGGTATGGTGTGCCCATCCCTCTGGGCAGCCTGCGTGATTAGGAGATCGTGTTGCCCAGGAGGCCAGGCAGTTGATCAGGGGAAGGGGTGTGAATTATGCAGCCTCCTCCACTGTTCGTTTTCCATTGACACGCACAGTGATGGCCAGCAGCAAATCCATCCTCCGCAGAAAAGCCTTGCAGGGTGCCCGGGGACCACAGAAGAGGAATCCAAGCTATTTCTTGATGTCTCCACCAGGGACTCACCTCCTTTGTAGGCACCTGGGCTCTGATACCTGCCGAGGAGTCCTCAATGCCCCACCACTTCCATGACCCATCCTGGAGGTGCACACATTTCCACCTCTGCGCACACTTCCACGCGCACAGATGTACAGGCTTTAATTCTGTAAGCAGAGCAGACCCCAGAGCTTTGCAATCCTCAGGTAAGAAAAATTCTAGTAACAAATGCTCCCCACATCATGAGCTGCAAGATGTAGGCATATGACAGCTTCTTCAGGATAGGCAGTTAATGATCATTTCTGGCTGCTCAACAGAATAATTTTTCCTCATTTCTGGTACTTCATTTGTGCACGTGTCTCTGAATGTGAAAGATGTGAACTCTCCGAGTAGGTGGTGTGCAAACCTGGGGGCTGGAGATCTCTTTGAAGCTGCTGACAAACTTAAGAGCAAGGTTTCTTAGAGGAGGGAGGGGACATATACAAAAATTAGGCTTTCCTCTTCAAAAAGCCATTAAAGGATGTGAAAGGAGAACGGCAACAGGGGTTGTAAAAGCCAAGGATTTTTATGGGGTGGGAGTGGGCAGCAATTAAAACAGCTGACTGCAGTTCTGAGCTCTTTAGCCCACTGACACTGTAGCATCTATAGCAACGCTCTTAAGTAGGCCAACAGCAGTAACTTGCAGATACAGCTTTCTAGTGTCATGTAGTCAACATCTGGGAGATGAAAACAGCTGTATCCTGATGTCCTTTGTGCACGGGAACAGGGGTGTGACTCATGAGGGCCCCTAAATCTGGGCTAACTCTGCCAGCTCCAGAGAATCCATGCTGTAGGAGTTAGGCATAAGAATCACTCTGAATGAGGTCCTGGTGCTCTAACATGGATTTCTCCATGAACTTGGAATTCTTTAGATTATAAAAGTGCTTTTCTTTTCTGAATGGTACATACAAACCTTGCCACTCTGAGCCTGCCTCTCCCAGGCGGTGGGTCAGGGAGCTACTGGATTTTACAGCAGCTGCTTAAAGTCAAGGTTAAAGAAAACCCACAAGGCACAGGACTGGAAGACCTGTTAAAAGTATGATGTAAATAAACTGTGCTTTTTAGGTCTATCCCTGCTTCCAGCGCACCTTAACTCTTGCCTGTAGCAGAAAGACAGCAACGACAGCAGCAAAGGCAAACCAGATTTTACCTTAATCAATCAATCAATCACATGCAGGAAGCACCATTAGCAGCTGTGAGAGGGGAAGCACAATCCCATCTCCTTAATGTCTGTGAATGCTTTTCCAGGACTGCATCAAAGGTGTGGTAATAAAAATGACACCCCTGAAGGACATCACTGCGGGATTGCCATTGTAGGGCTTTTGCCTGCTAAGTACCCCTGGGCCAGCTCAGGGCAGGCTGTGACAGCTGAATAAAGAGCAAGCCCCAGCTATGCCCAAGTTTCATTTTACAAGAGCAAACCTAACAGATGATGGCTGCGTCCAGACCCAGCAGAGGACATACCTGTGGCTGCTGAAGGGCTACCAAGTCTTTACAAGGCACTGGCCCCATCAGGGAGGCAGATAAAATGGATGGCGGAACAGCTGCCGGCATCCCGGTTTGCAAACCTCTCCCACTAAGCACTGCCTGCTAAACTCAGAGATGAGGAAGGGAAAAGAGGGCTGGAGAAAGACTAAGCATATCCAGAGCTCAGCAAAACTAAATTACTTCTCCCGAATTCAGCTTGATTTAAGGTTTCGAGTTCATTTTGAGTGAATGCATTGGGGGAAAAAAAAAAAACATTAAGTGAATGCTCTGTAAATTAACCATTAAATCCACTCAGATTCAGTTAAATTAAAACATCAGAAAATCAAAGCCAGCAAAATGATCTTTATAGCCATGCCAATTTTGCAGATATATATAATATTTCCTTTTATGCAAGCTTTGCATTGTGTTAGAGCCCTGCCATTGCCCAGAACAACAATTAAATACTACATTAAGGCTACCTGCGTAAGCACTTACTCTGGCTCACTGAACTTCAGCAGCAAAATAAATTGCTGCAGATTTTTCAACTAGCAAGAAAATGACCAAATTGTTTAGAATTACCTTTGGGAAAGGAAAATACCTTTCGATAGCTGGCTCTGGGGCTGAAACATGCAGAATTAGGGAAAACCTAGGAAAAAAAAAAAAAAAAAGAAGAACCCCAGCCCTCCAAATGAAGGTGCCAAGCAAGGGTGCTACACTCTCATACGTCTGGGATGGCGAGCACTCTGCTCCCAGGGCAAGGGGACCTCTGCTCTAGAGACACGTTTATCTCGCACGTTCAGCTCAGAGCACTTTCCCACCCACCCCCACTTCAAGACAAGTCAGTAGAGCTGTTTCTGAGGTTATTAACAGCAAGAACGCAGGGTTGAAGGTGTTTTGGAGACCCCTCCTAAGCTTTCTGGAGAAGCCCTCGTTCAGCTGCTCGTCCTCAGTGTTAGCACTAGCACAACTGCGGCAAGCACTGGCCGCGCTGGTTAAGCCACCAGTGAGGCAGTGGCCAGGCACGTCCCTGGAGGGCTTTTACAACAAAGCCTGTTCCTCTTCTGTGTGCACAGAGGACTTCGGATCAGGAGGGGCCCAGGAAGGCTTCCCTGACCAGAGGTAACCAGCACCAGCAGGAGGGAGACGAGCCCCGAGCTGCCCCGCTGCCCTGAGTCACCCCTCTTTGGTCCCCCTCCCAGATGACTAAGGATGATGGCAGGGGGGGATGGCAGAGAGCTGAGCGCCCCACGGCTGTGGTTTCACAACACGAGACGTCTGTGGGCCATGACTGCGAGCTGCTTAAGCCCTCAGGAAAACACGGAGGAACAATTTCCAAATTGTTTGGGAGTGATGGTAGCAGCTTCCCTGGGGCGGCAGCTAAGTGCTCCTTCCCAGCTGCTGCTCCCGACTGTCTCCGGGCTAATTCTTAAACACAGGAGCGGGACCACGGATTAGCTGCAGAAACCATCTCAGTTTCACCCCGGACACATCCATCCAGTGAGCCATCATCCTCCCTTTGATGCAACCTACTGCCTTTTCTCTAAGAATGAGGATGGAGGAAAAAAATGGCTTATTGTTGAAAATTATCACCATTTTATAATGTCTTACTGCCCTCCCAGCCGTCAGATACCCTTCTCTCTTCACACCCGACCACTCAGCTTGTGTCTGCAGAATCACAGCAATCGCTTCGGGCTCTGCAGCTTTGTAGGTCTGACTCCACCTCTCCTCGGAAAGGGGTCAGCCGACCACCCTCTCCATCCTCCTCAGTTCCAGAGGGACAGTCGGTCTGTTTCAGAGACACCCTCCCTGAAACAGCAGCAGCCTTTTCCCAGGCCGGCCGGGTGCCCCGGTGAGGAATGCTGACAATCTGCCGGCCGGGAGCGGAGCTGTCAGCGTTACTTCCCTACTGCTGAGCCCTCAGTCATCACTCGCGGGCAGGGTAAGTATGCAGCCCGCTGCCTTGTGACAAAGAGCTGTGACTTTGTTTAGGAGCCAAGCACTAGGAATGAGTACCGGGGAAATGTGCCTTAGTGGAACAGGAAATAGTAACAATCGGTGATAAAAATGAAAAAAAGCGGCCAGTACCCAGCTAACTCGGTTGGAGGCACCACTCCACAGCTGGCTAAGAGTGGTGACAGCCCCCCAGAAAAGCCAACAAGGAAATAGCTTTTCCACTTCAAGGCTGACTTTTAAAAGAACGGAGTAATTTCTCTTATGTTTGTCCATGTACAAGAAAAGCCCCTACCAAGGTCATCTGCATATTGCAGTAACTGCTGGCACAAAAAAGGGCACAGAGGAGTTTTCAGCTCCGCAGATGGTTTAAGGGGCTGTTGCAAAAGCCCACAAAGACAGACTGACACAGCTCCAGCAGTGGGTTTGGATAAGACAGTTGTCTATGAGCTGCTATAGCCTTGTGCATCAATCAATTTTTTCCGGTGAGGAAAACAATATTTGATGGGGATAAGTGATCCTGGCTAAGAGAATTTCCTCTCAAAACTCCTAATTTCTGACTTAAAAGTTTAAGTGATAGTGGAACGCTAGGGAGAAGAAAGTTATTCCCCTCTCTTTTGTTTTTCACGTGTTTTAATTAAGGCAGTTTGCAGGCTGGAAAAGCTGCATTAATGCCGGATTCATATCTGTACAGTCCTTTCAAGTTACTACGGGGCTGATAACCTCTCTTTGTCCTTGTAATCCACAGTTCATAGAGGAGCTTAATCGCTCCGGAAATGGGTAACAACTTGCAGATCCCTTCGCTCCTAGTACGCTGCTGTTTGTGTAACGCCTAGGGCTGGGAACGACCAGGACCTGATTTAATAATCTGAAGACATCCAAAGACTCTGCTAAATCCCACGTGAAATGTAAAGGTTTTGTATTGTTTTTATCTCCACCACACATGTATAAATTTTAGTGATTTTTATTTCTTATTTATTTCTTTGTCAGAGTTAGGTTGATGGTTGGACTAGATGATCTTTAAGGTCCCTTCCAACCTAGACGATTCTATGATTCTATGAAATCATGCGATTTAATATTTTTTTTTTAAGGCTGGAACTTACCTGGCAGAGCAGTCACGCATTTGGGTCTCCATCCAAGGACCTGTGGCACTGGTGGGGTGCTTGGACACTGTGTTTGCAGTTGGCTCTAAGGAAGGTCCCTACCAAGCCCAGCAAACGAAGCAGCCTGGGCTGCGAGAGCCAGGGCTTCTCACGCAGGGACAGGGACCCTGCCTGTGGGTGGAACACTGCTCTCCCTCTCCCAAGGCACGACCTTGGGCAGGCGGCACGGGCTCTCCGGTCCCGAGTTTCCTCTTCTCCAAACCAGATATGATATACAAGTGGGCTGAGAGCCCTGCAGAGAGGTGCTATCAGTGGTACAGGGAATTATCATCTCCAGGCCCGGGTCCAAAGCACACAGCAATATGAAGGAGCGCTGTTCCCCTCAAAGGACCCTGGCCCTGGCACCCAAGCCAAGAACAGGCTGGATTTGTTCTCCGAGTTGCAGGTTCACTGCTCTTACTACATGCCGTGCTTTTACCTTTGTAAATGGCAGTAGGCACAAAAGATCCCGAAGGCTGAGCGACAAAACCCAACAAAAATTACAGTTAATGAAATAATCCCCTCCTAAACAGTATATGACCCAATTCTTAAGCCTTCTGTGAGTTATAATCAAAACCATACATACAGTCATAAATATCAGAAATATTTACAAAACACTGACAAGATCTTAAAAACAAAAGCAGTGATTTCCTCATCGCGCTGGAAGCTTTACAAAACGTGGGGTAAATTGTCTCATTTAAAATATTCTGCTGACCACAGAGTGCTGTATGCTTCATTGTAATGGTTAGTCATTCTATACGTATTTGCTGGTTTGGTTAATCTACTGCGGCTGGTTATGAACTATTGCAAGACAAAGGTTATAAAGTAGGGTCAATAAAAATTTTGTTTATGCAAAATCCACTGTTGTCATAGCACAATTTTACACAAAAGGTAACTCCATCCAAACAACCATTTCCCCCGCACTGGCAGCTGGCACTGCATGAGACATCTAACAGAATGACTTGGGGCTGTAAAATTGGCCAACATAAAGTGTCTGTGATGAGTCTATACGGGGGGCAAATGCCTCTGCTTTGATGTTTTTCTAAAAACCCCCCCAAAAAAAATCCCAAGAACTTAAGAACAGAAGCATCACCTCTGGCTTTGCCTACTAAGTCTCCTAAGGAAAACCTGTAGATGCTGCAACCAAACCAGGCTGTTGAGGTAGAGCACAAGCTCCAGGTGGGTGCCAGCAAGCAATACAGCCTCATTTCCCAGCGCTTTCACCTAGGAGCTGACGCCCCTTTCCTTGTAAGCCCATTGTGTAGCATTAGGCCAAGACCCCACAAATAACCGAGCCCCATTGCGAGGTCCCAAGCAGCTCCCAGGTCCTTCGAGTGTCAGGACACCTCAAGGGTGTCCATCTCGCAGCAGGACGCAAAGTCACCATCTTTTGCTCTGCCCATCTTCAGCACAGAAGGCACGCAGCAACGCTATGAGTTGTGTGTAACAGCTCTGTGATGTTTCCAGCGTCCTTACTTTACACATCAAAAATCGCCCAGTGGCAAGACAGAAAAAACATAATCAAAACACCCATAATACTATTTATAACTTTATAAATTCAAAATAGGCTTTTTTAAAAAGACTTGATAGTCTTCACAACAGTTAATTTTTTTAACAAAAATATGGGTAGGTGAGGAAAGTCATTTAGTCGCTTTCTAGGAAGGACTGAGACGTTTCTGCTTAGAAACAGGTAGTCAAAGAAGTAAAGGCTTTAGTTTAGCTCTGATTTGGCTTCAGTTACAAAGAGAATTTTTCCGTTTCTGTTGTGCTTTGAATTCAAAGAAATTGCAAGAAACCGTTCTCGTCTAGATTTCATTTCACAGGGGAAAGATGACAATTAGATTGGTGGTCTTTCATATTTTATTTTGCTTGGAAAACATAGGCATTATTCCATCTTCTAATTCCTCTCCTCCTCATTTCACTGGAAAAGATGAAAGACCAGACTGTCCATATTATCCTAATCACACACCATCACTACTGGCACAGATGACAGGCAAAGGCCTTGCCTCTGGGGTTTTGTTCTTGGGTTTTCTAAACACAAAAAAAGAAGCAGCCATAATTTTTGCAAAAGGTCAAAATCCGACTTTAGTCTGGAAAAATTCCTGTTGATTTCAATGGATTTTGAATTGGGCCCAGGTTTTTTCCCTGTACCTCGCACTGAGTTTCAGCATTCTTCCTATCCTACTTTGGATCAGAGAAAACTTTTGAGAAAACCCTATTAAGACAATATTGCCCACTAGGAAAATAATGACCCCGTTCCTAGGACCATTTCGTATGTACCACAAATATGCGAGCAGCCTTATTTTTATATCCTCTTATTCAACACTTAAAGCAGGAAAACATGTTTTCGATACGCTTTAAAGATATCACCATTGATGCAGGAGCAGAAACGACGACAAATTAAGTTCTTGTTCTACTATGTTTAAGCCCTTATAGAGATACTTACTTATCACTGTTGTTAAAAAGCTCGTAAGGGACATCTCAAAGCCGTGAGCAACGGTGGGCCCTTGAATAGACAATAAATCCACAGCTGCTTAATTGGCTTTTCAAAGCCGCCGAGCACCAGTGCTTGTGAGAGGTCAGCTCTTTAAGCCATCATTTCTGTATCAAATATTAAGTTCAAATGCTACATTCTGGATGCTTGCTATTGAGAAAGAGAACTTGTACTTTTTACAGAAATAGCCACCTTATGGAAGAGGTTACTGACATCTCTCTAGAGACAACAAGTCTAGGCAATGCACACTGTGCCACTAAAGTTAATACACTTACAGAAGATGCTTAAAAATGTGGACCTGCTGCAATACAAACACACCTCAGGGGAGTTCAAGGCATCCAAATGGCTGCAGTTCCATGGAGATCCCAAAGCAGCAGAAATCATCACACATTTTTGTTTTCGTACCTCCTTTCGTTTCCCACGAAGCTGGAAGAGACCGGGTCAGAGGATACGCCGAATGGTGGGAGTATTCTTTCTGGACTACTTTCAGGTTACTTGAAACTCAGTCACAGCACTTCAGACACACAAGACAGAGCAACAAGGCACATCTTATGCTTCATTTTAGATTCCTAATGTCACGCAGTGTGAGGCATTCACGGATAAACGTTATGAGCCTGAAGACTCAGTGCGGGTGCTCACACATGACACACAGCAAGAAGCAAAACTGAGGACCCTGAGCCTCGTAGTTGTGCTATGGATAAGGATTAATTGGAGCATCTAAGTCGGTCTTTCCTTTGGAAGGTATCTACACAGGTTCAAGGTGTTCCTCTTAGGCCCTTGGATTGAGTTTAAGACATTGGAAAAGCTCAGATCAGGCTTTAACCATAACAGATAGCCCACCAAACAACCAGTTCTCCAACATACCGAGAGCTCTTTCAATAGATACCTCTTTATTTGAAATGGAATGCATCTTGAAAAATATGAAAAATAAATCACATCTCTCAGAAATCATTTATGAGTCATATTTACACACAATTTTTTTTTTTGATGACACTGATATTTCTGCTCACAATAGGATATGCTAGAAAACATTTGGTACATCACTGCAGCTATAATTCAGAAGCTGACATTTGCATATCATGAACCTTAAAAAAAGAGAAATTACTTCAGGATGTCACAGAGACAACATCCACTTGATCTTCCTTTTCACCCAATTTCTAAAATTTCTTGGTCACCACAGCTTGAATTTTCTTCCTGAATCTGCCCCTTAACCACTTTTTCTTTTATTAAGAGTTTTATTATTTAAACGTGTAGTTTTGACCTCTTCATGAGTTGACTGCCCACACTTTTGTTATCTATACCAAGCATTTGCCCGTGTATGTTTTCCTGGAAATTTTGTTTATTCTCCAGTGAATTTACTTCAGCCACATATTGTTGGCTTTTTTTTTTCTCCCTTCTTTTTTTGTTTGTTTTGGTTTGGGTTTTTTTTTTGTAAGGGGGTGGACCTCATTTCTTTACTTCCAAAGCTCCAGTAAGTTGGAGCATGATATGCTGGACCTACTTTCCTAGTCATTGCTTACAAGGCAGCGACAGACAGTATTTAACCAAGTAGCTCCAATGAAACCTATGCAGTAGTAGAGGGCAAGCCAAAAAAAGCCCAGAACTACCTCATTTATAATATCAAACAATTTCTTGGGCTAAAATTACTATCAGTCAAAAAAAACCAAAAATTAACCCGTGGAATTTAGAGCATGAGAAAGTTGCTGGATTGTCCACATCAGACAATTTAGCCTTATTTATACTGACATGGCATGAGCTACACGGCCTGACTGTCCCCAGGGGACCCCAGCCAACTTGTTCCCATTCAGTTTCCAGGAGACAGCCTGGAGGCACAAGGGGGAGGTTTGATCCCTACACCCATCCCACCAACTCAGGCTGCAGGCACAGGAACAGCTCAAGGTGGATTTTGTGACGTGACCATCTCTCATACTAAGCGTTTTGGCCAACACCAATGTTTTTAAAAAGGTAACACAGTAGGGAATGACAACGGGCAAAAGTTTGTTGGTGAACTACATCAGTCCAAATGGTTTTGAGAGCATCCTTCAGACCAACTTAAAACAAGAAGCATAAAGTGAAAGCGGGACATTGACCTTGAATCGGTGAAAAAGAACAGCAAATTCAAAATGAAAGCTCTTTTCTTAAACCTTAATGTCAATTATATCACTAAAATTATCATATTTCATTTTCAAAGTAGAAATACTTCCAGAAGAGCAGTAAAAATTCAGCTTTAGACCAGATCCATAGACTTTTGTGGCATTCAGGGGCCTGCATCCACCAAGGACAGGAATACCTGCCTCTCCTAGAGAGATACATGTCTGCCATCACACAGGAATTAATTTTCATCAATTACATTTATCTTTCAGTAGGCTAAAACACATTTTAGTAGGTGAGATACCAGCGATATGTCTGTACATCTGAAAAGGTGGATTAGTTAATCAGCAAACTGTAATTAATGACTCTAAAGAGAGGAGCCAAATTACAAATTACAGCCTATTTTGTGAGTCTTTGACTAGCTCATTAGAGAATCCCCTTGCAGCTCTAACATCCAAGCATTAGCAGAATGATAATGGCAGATGTACAGAGACGTGGAAATTGGCTATGATGATTGCCAAGACAGCGAATCTAATCCTAGAAGACGCAGGGCACCTTCGATTTCAATTAATCTCAAAGTAATAACTTTGTTAGGACAGCTGTAATCTACCACCCCAAACTCGTCACGCAACCTCGTCAAGGGCCAGATCGGAAAGAAGTGCTTGGGAATAGCCATGGAGGACCAGCGAGGTCTGGCTTCAATTCTGCACCACAGCATGTTTTGCACTACCTGGTCTAGTGGGAGGTGTCCCTGCCCAGGGCAGATGGGGAGGGACTATAGATGATCTTTAAGGTCCCTTCCAACCCAAACCATTCTATGATTCTATGATGTGTGACTTCGACATCTGGGGGCAAGGAGGAAAAGCAGAGGGCTAAAAGAGATCTCTCCTAACAGGACTGAGCTTAAGCTTAGGGTGCAGAAGTCACAAAGGGACCATCACGAGCAGCAGCCGATTGTGAGATCTTCCTTTGAGGGTCACTTCAGTCTTTTGCTTTAAACACTTACAGAAACAGCTTGAACCAAGAATGCGGGGCTTTTACAGTCAAGCTACACCTCAGTTACACAAACAGAAAAGTCCTGGATGCGTGGCTTCAGAAGATTTTGTTTACATTCACATAACTTGTAAAGGGGCCAAAAGCCGTTTTCCTCACCGCGCTACTTAAAATAAATAGCTGGGAGGCTGCGACTTGTTACCTTGAACGGGAGATAACGGGCCACGTCGCTCCATCCCTGCTTACAACCTCCCCACTCTACAGAAACCAGTGAACCCGGGTGGTAGCCACACACAACCTGAAGTCACCCATCACCTGAAGGGCCCTGTCCCAGAAAGCCCACCGGCCCGCACCCAGCTCCCTCCTCCGCTCCGGGGCGAGCAGCTCCAACCCGCTCTCGCCAGCATCGACAGCCAAACTCCCACTGACTTCTAAGAGGCAGAGGAAGACGCACCAGCTGTGCAATTAGCCCTTTGTTTTCCAACTTCATGGCTTCGTCAACGTTTCTTTAGAGGCGAGATCGCACGCCCCTCTCAACATCTGACAGCGCTAAACACCAAAATTAATCTAGTGTATCTCAGCTCGGGAGCAACTTCCAGCTTATGAAAACTGTGACCAAAATAATCCGTTTGCACGCTAAGACGCAGATAAGATGGATTTTACACTAGGGGCTACTTTAATGCAAGACATTTTAAAACCGCCACGAAAATTCAACGCAGGTGGAGAGCCCAGACCGCTCACAAGCCAACCGTGCGGGAGGAGCCCTGGACTCGGGCACTAAGAAACGTCCCTCGGCGCCGCTCGGCTGCGGCCCCCCAGCCCAGGAGCGAGCACATCCAACCGGGTAACTGGAATCCAGCTGCGATTCCTGCACCGCAAAAGAAACGGGTCAGATTCCGCTCCATTCAGACGTTAAGCAAATGGGTTTTACTCTGGGAGTATCGATCGACACCACTTTTTAGAATAACCAAGAGTGTGTAAGATTTCATCATCTTCCACCACATGTATATTTCAAAAGAAAATAATTTAAAACCCAGATTATAATTGATATTCTCACTAAAGAGAAGAGTTTTTATATGCAGAGTGTGTTTCAGCCAAATTTCCCAAATCACACATCACATTTTCCGTACTAGTGTCATACAATGTATTTTGGATAAAAATGAAAACCTCTTTTGTCAGATTGCACACAGCTGAACTACACAGAACTTTTTCGTTCCTTTAAGGAGCTAACGTACATGGGTTTTTTTCCTTTGCTTTTTGGATACGGCCTACATTCAGAAATGTCTCGCAAACAAGCCTTTAAAAAAAAAAAAGCAACAAACAAAACAACCAAAAAAAACCAAACAAACAACCCTAATAAATAAAATAAAATACATTAAAATAGAGTTACAGTACGTCATGTCTCCTGGAAGTCCCATCACACCAAAGGATCCTTTCCAAGGTTCATAAATAATAGATTTGAAATGCTTCTTGGCACCGAGGGCGGCAAAGCAGCAGCAGGAGCAGCAGCTCGCTGGGGTTCAGGTTGTTGAGCCGCTTCTCTCCAGTCTACCTGCATCTCTCTGGCCTTCGCCCAGTTTTTGATCAACTGAAGCACGTCCCCAACGAACGCCCTCAAGTCCCGCTTCCCCGAAGCGCTTCGTTAACTTCACCTGCAATTAGAAAGGACAGCACAAAGGGCAGCCGGTGAGCCGAAACCTGCCCGCAGCAGGTTCTTCCCCGCCGGGAGCCGCATCCAGCCCCGGGGACACCCGCGGCGCCGGGGCCGGGCGGGGGACCGGGGCGGGCTCCGAGGGCCGGAGCGGGACGGGTCGCGGGGGACGGAGCGGGGCTCGGCCGCCCCGGCGGCGGGAGCGGAGCGGGTGCCGGTGTTCCTACCTGCCCTAGGCGGAGTTGGAAGCGCTGCGGAGGCGCGGTCCGTGGGTCTGCCCCAGGTGCTGCTGCTTCTGGCGGGTGGAGCGGACGGCGAGGATGGCCTGGCGGTTCTTGTACTGCACCATCTGCAGCGTGATCGCCGCGTTCCAGCCCTGCTCCTGCGCGCACCGAAAGTCGATCTCCTTCCCCTCGGCCATCACCACCGTGAAGTACACGTACTTGCCCTTCCGCTCCACGCAGTCCACTGTCTTCATGTTGGAGAAGTGAAGCTCCTTGATCTTGGCCGCCGGTTCGGCCGGCAGCGGCGGGGGTGGCTGCTGCTGCTGCTGCTGCGGCGGCGGCTGCTGCTTGGGGGGGATGAGGAGCAGCCCCTCCTCGGTGAGGATGCAGCGCTTCTTCTTCCAGAGCTGCAGGAGCCCGTCGCTCCTCTTCTCCAGCACGCCCTCCTTCACCGCCTTGCAGCCGCTCTCCAGCATCCTTCTCGCATGGGCCGGCGGGGCCGGGAGCCTCCGCCCGCAGGGGCTGGGGTCGGGGGGCAGCCGGCACCAGCCGATGACTCTCCGGCCGGCGCCGGCTCCGAGGCGGAGGGCCGGGAGCGCCCCGGCCCGCAGGAAGCGGAGCGGCTGCCGCCCGTACCGCGGCGTGGCGGGCTGCGGCGGAGCGGGGCTGCCGGTGTGGCGGCGGGCTTTTCCCTCCCCTCGGCTTTTGAAGGCGCCTGTCCCACCCCGGAGTGACACCCAGCGGAAAAGGCGGCTCCTCCCGACGGCAGCGGGGAAAGCCCAGAGCCCGCGACGTCGTGGGAGCGGAGCGGAGCGGCCGCCCCGCCCGGCCCGGCCCGGCCCGGCCCGCCCCGCCGCCGGGATGGGGCTGCGCTCCCCGGCGGCAGCTCCGCCGGCCGCCCCCCGGCTCCCCCCGCCAGCAGCGAGCGGCGCAGATGCTGCAGGAAGGGTCTGCTCGCCGTGTTGAGCTACCGGGGGGCTAACGCAGGGATTAACGGGACAAACGCCCGGCAGCGCTCGCTTGGTTTCACCGGGGTAATTCCGGCAGCGTTTCTTTAGTACTAATTTCCTTAACGTTCCCCCCGTGGGGAAGAGCAGCAAAGGGCTCCCTTCTGTGCGTTCTCCATTCAAGGCCAATAAAGCCGGTGCCAGTTTTCAGCAACACCCTGGTCTTTTGGACGATCAGCGCTCCCTTAAACAAAGGAGACAGCCTGACGCACAACCTGTACAACAGCTTCACCCCTACTCTTCAGCATTGCTCTCGACCCTGCTTCTCACACACACACACCCCTCCGCTCTCCGCAGCACCGAGAGCGATGCCTGAAGAAGACAACTATCTGTATCTCACTTCCCCAAGGAAACACTGCAACCTCAGTGCTGGAAATTTTAAATGTAGACCAGGAAGGAGCCCACCAAACCGGCAAACAGCTAGGACAACTTTTCATGTTATTCTTTGTTCCCACACATTCGCTTATTGTTTGGATTCTCCCCCTAAAGTTCACTTCTGAATTCGTTTATTTGAATAGAAAAGTAAAGTGACCTAGGGTTAATATTAAACTATTTAAAGTCCTTTGATGTATTAGATTGTAAATCAAAAGCCCACAAAACCGAATTTGGCCGACAACGCCACTATCAGCTAAACGCTGAAAATGTCATATTAAGTTTGAGAGCGCTAGGGTTTTTTTAAACACGTAATTTTACATGGCCATTAAAAAAAAAAAAAACCAAACCACCAACCCCCCCCCGCACCTGCTCACAATAAACTTGGTAGCTAGGAAGGAAGCTGGTCACACTATAGCATAGGTCAGTGGCAGCACATTAGGAAAAAAATAATCAATAGTAATGATAGCTTTAATGGTGTTTATCTCTGATAACATTTTAAAAAGGATTTCCTCTTATAATCTTTTCCTTTTGAAGTTCACAGTTAATTTTGATAAATTGTCGAGAGGTAAACAATTAAGGTAAAGGCAATTAGAATTATTTAGCTGGTTTACCTTTCCTGGAGGTAACAGGAAGACACTCAAATCAGTAACAAAGGCAACTTGCTAGCCACAGGCTGAACAAAAAAGGGGATTAACATCTTAAACATTGATTTATTTAAAGAATAGTCCCTTCTCCTTAGAGCTTAATATATACATGATAAGATAAAGCTCATTCCCACAACCTACACCAATTTTAACAGAGGCACATGCTAGAGATCTGAACACCATTTGTGATTGTCTCAATCTGGAGTTCGTTGACATTTGAAGCTAAATTCCCCAGCACAAATACCTGCATCTCCAGCTGCTGGTGCACACAGAAGGAGCCTCACACATGGCTTGAGCAAGATAAGAGAACTCCTTGCTTTTCAACTGATGTCTTTTGCATTTGCTTCTTCACTCCTGATTAAGCACATCTCACATGAGCAAGAGACTTAAATTTGAAATTGTCAAACTAAAACATAAACTGGTTGAAATGTATTCATCTATACCAAACAACTTAAAATACTGAGTTGATGGAAGGCATAGGACATCGAACTAAACCTACAAAAGAGCAATTTCTAGTAAATCACCTGTTCAGTTTTGGTTGCTGCTCCATTGCTGTAAGCGAATCGCCATCTGCTTCCACGTAAATGCACTAACCAGTAGTATGGAAACTTGCCTTGGACTTAGGAGTCCCCCATGTTATTCTGTAACAAGCATTCAAGAACTTTTTTCCACCATGAAACCCTGCACTGTAACACTTAAGGACATTAACACATAGTGCATATATATATTTCAATGTGAGGGGTTTTTTGCTTGTTCTCAGTACTAGCACTAATTTGTAATAAATCAAAGGAAAAAGTGAGACTGCTGCGAAAGGCCAAATATTTTCATCAAATATACAGGAGAAAGGGACTAAATTCTAAGTTCATTCTACTTTGGCCTTCTGTGACAAAGTTCTCTGAAGTGTTGAATGCTGGATTTTTAACCCAGCTCTAAACACCGATAGACATACTCTGCTAATGTATAGAACTCACAACAACAACTGTTTATTCCTGGTGAAATTCACCTAAGCATGTGATCAAAAGTCAACATGCACAACATCCACTTAAACTTGTACTCTGTGAGCCAGCAAATATTTACAGCCATTTAGAATACACTTAATTTGACCAAAACCATCAGGAGACGAGGGTAAGAGGAAATACTGACAGTTTCATGGTAAAAGAACAAGCTATCCAAATTTAGTTGTGCAGAGTTTGGCAGTAAAGGATAACAAATATAATTTTCCTAGATGGAAGTCAAAACTGAACTTCCAGAAATGTTTCTTACATTAGTATTTTGAAAAACCACATTCACCACAGCTACCACAGCACACTACATATCCCAGTGAAGTTTTACTTTATTTTTCTTTAAATATATTTTTAAACCACTGCAATTTATATATAATACTCCATGTTTGCTACTTCTATTGAAGTTTCACTAAATCCTATGCAAGTTCTGCATCTGTGTCCTGAAATACCTGATGTGCAGATGCCTCCTACTGTCAAACCTTAAATACTACAACCTGAAAAAACACTGCATCTGATCCCTGAGAGTCTCTACATGTAAAATCCATTTATTCCTCATTGAATTTTTCTTTTTTCCCCACATACAAAGTTGATATTGGTAACAGAAATGTTTGGTTGTTAAATACACAGCTCTCCTATATCATAAGCTCCCTAATTTAGGTTCAAGTAGTTGAAGTTTTGCATGTGTAACCTTAATTAAGGAGTAATTATGGAAGAGTAATTAAAGCGTTCTTTTTAAGCCCCAAGGGAAGTTAAACATTGTTTTGGGAAGCCACCGTGAAAGACTAAAAAAGCCCGCAATTCTACTAGTGTTTTCCTGGGTAATGAGTCTGCAGACAGCAGCTTGACACCAACTATTAGTTTCCAAGGGATGCTAAACCTACCCTGAGTGACAAACTCTTAGCATCATCATTTCTTCCATTACTGAGAAGTGGCTAAGCCTGGAAAAGGGTGAAGAAGGAAACCTAAAAGAATAATGAGCTGGTCACTGCTAGACAGAAGGAAAATGAGAAAGAAAAAGTAGTCAAGGGTTGAGAAACACATGACAAATAGATGTGCTGCAATATGCAATTAAAGCAATTAGACGATCAGCGGTTACTTCTTAAAACTATTTTCTTGACCTTTACCATCTTCCAGTAATTTCACTGGAACTTGCTGCCGACCAAAAACTGAAGCACTGAACCTGTAACCCATGGGGCAGACTTCTCCTTTCCCAAATTCCATCTCACCAATACGTGTGTATACTCCACAGTAAAACAGGTCTAGACGGATGGACGGATGGAAGATTTACTATAACCATCAACCACATTTCCCCAGGCCTTTGCATTCCCTGTAACCCACAGCAGCACCAAATGAAGAAACTGGGCGCAATGCACAGACTATTGGCATTACAGCTGCTCCAGCCTGGCTCTTCAGAGATGGTTGTCTTCCAAAATACTAAAAAAGCACTTAAGTGCACATTGTAAAGCAAAGCCAGCCTGTTACAAGTTTTAAGTGACCTGATGTTCCTTAGATTTGATCACCTAGCGCCGAGTAAAACACGCTGTGAGTTCAGAACATACTGACTGCTTCTCATCAGCTCCAGGGTAAACATAAAAAAACATAAGGTTGGGCAGATACTCACAACACTTAAGCATATAGAAGCACAGCTCACAACATCTAAGTTCAGGAGCTAAGCCCCTTCTGTAGCTGCAGACACAACTCTTCTTGTCTAAGTTAGATACCTGTGAAAATAAGAGCAGCCTTTCTGCTAAACATCCACACTCCTTGCGCACCCACTTCTGGCATACACCAAACAGATCCAAAGGTGGAATAGCTTATCATAGAATGGTTTAGGTTGGAAGGAACCCTAAAGATCACCTGATTCCAACCCCCCTGCCATGGGCAGGGACACCTCCCACTAGAGCAGGTTGCTCAAAGCCCCACCCAGCCTGGTCTTGAACACTTCCAGGGATGGGGCATCCATAGCTTCCTAGGGCAACCTGTTCCAGTGCCTCACCACCCTCACAGTGAATTTTTTTCCCCTATTATCTAATTCAAATCTACCTTCCAGCTTGAAGCCATTAACCCTCACCCTATTGCTACACTCTTTGATAAGAAGTCCCTCCCCATCTATCCTGTAGGCCCCCTTCAGGCATTAGAAGACCACTTACAAGGTCTCCCCAGAGCCGCCTTCTTCAGCCTGAACAACCCAAACTCCCTTAACTTGTCCTAATAGGAGAGGAGCTCCATTCCTCTGATCATTTTCGTGACCCTCTTCTGGAATTGCTCCAACAAGTCCATGTCCTTCTTGTGCTGAGGACTCAAAAGCTGGACACAGGACTCCAGGTGGGGTCTCACGAGAGCAGAACAGAGGGGAAGAATCACCTCCCTCGACCTGCTGGCCACACTTCTTTTGATGCAGATGGCTTTTTTGGCTGCAACTGTACACTGCTGGCTTGTGTCCAGCTTTTCATCAGCCAACACTCCCAAGTCGTCTCCTCAGGGCTACTCTCAATCTATTCTCTGCCCAACCTGTATTTGTGCTTGGGATTGCTGTGACCCAGATGCAGGGCCTTGCACTTGGCCTTGTTGAACTTCATGAGGTTTGCATGGGCCCACCTCTCAAGCCTGTCTAGGTCCCTCTGGATGGCATCCCTTCCCTCCAGCGTGTCGACTGCATCACACAGCTTAGTGTCATCAGTAAACTCAATACTACTGTCCATGTCACCAGCATAGATGTTGAACCGTACTGGTCCCAGCACCGGCCCTTATCTTTTGCTTAGTGTGCTCTGTCTTGTCTGCTTTAGTTGCTCTAGTTTTCCTACAAAAGCTGAGTCACAGACTACTAGGTCTGAGCAGAGGTCTAACAGGAGGATTTAAAAGAGTGATGAGACAAATCTTGTCCAACATACCACATGGACAATCTTTGAACTCCTCTTGATAAGTGTACAGAAGTAAGACTTACTATTTCCAGTAGGTGGATTTACGTTCCTTTTCAGTAAGCATTAGCAATTAAAAACTACTTCAACACCCTCTTGGAAACTTGCAGGGAAACAGCGCACCTCAGACAGAACTAAGCAGTTATTAAGAAATGAAACAGAAGGTGTGGTAGCAACGACTTCTCTGACCTGTACAAGAAAGTTTTGGATTGGAAGGGGCTACATTGGCACAGAATGAAGGAGGAAGCGCTGCAGAGCTGAGTCTACCTACTTCAACATCTGTGCAGCTCTAGCCCCAACCTAGCAGGCCACCAAGGCTGTTACATACAGAAATGCCTTCATTATTACTGTCCCCTTTGTACTGAGGAGCGTAGCATTTCATCTCCTTAAGCCACTGAGAATGCCACAGCACAATCCTCCTGCCCAGCACAAGGCAACTGAGAAACAACTGCTGCACGGACACCTTTGGAAATAGGAAACATCTGGCAGAGAAGCTAATAATCCATTTGTATATAAGTTCCCTATCAATTTCCTAATCAGGTCTACCAACAATGGGACTTAAAACAGGAAAAAATTAAGCACCAGCTTGAAGGCAATGATGAACACATTTGATTCCTGCAGTGTTCCATATTCTGCTGGTTGGTTTTTTTTGTTTTGGTTGGGTTTTTCTTCTTTGTTCATTTAGCAAGTAAAAACATGTCAAAATTAGAATATCTGCTATATAGCTTGGGAAAAATCAGTTCCAAGAATCCAAGCTTACGTAGCTAATTAGCTGTAAGAGATACTGGTAAGAAGTGTTGCTATGCCTAGCATTTAAATAACCCAAGGTAACATTTCTAACTGCACCTGACATCACCCTTCTCCAGAAAGTAAAACTTAATAATGCTAAGCTTAAATCTGGCCTACTACTTTATTTTAGGAAACTGTATTAATATTTTAATTTTTCTACCATTAACAAAGTTATACCAGACAGGAAAACTCTTCAGTGCTAATTTAATCTAATCTACATTTGCTGAAAGTGTAAAATTACAAAAAGCATCCCTCTCCACCAAGCATAAGCTCTAAGCAACCTTCCCTCTCATCCAAAGTCTCAGCTAATCCTCCTACCTCTTTCCTCACCAACTCCCTACCTTCCCCCTAAGATAAGTCTGTCTTCAATGCAGCAACCAAAACTGGACAGCAGAAATCATTTACGCAGGTTTAAATTTTGGTGCAGTACTGCAAAAACTGACCAAAAAATACTATTTCAGTGGCACATTTTCCTAGCCTGAACTTGTTAACAACAAGAATTTTCCCTCAGATACTAATTGAACAGTTTTCTCTACGCCTGGTATAAATCCATGAGAAGTGAAAAGAATGACTCACAATACTCCATCAATGTTGAAAGTTTAATGTTCCTGCTACATACTGCCTTTCAGAATTGATAAGCAAGGGTGTCGTTGATCACAAAACTATGTTAAGCACCAAAACAGTTTTTATTTAACCAATGCCATAAGAACTGGCACCTCAATTTATATGACTATATCCTTCCTTTTGCTGCCACCTGGAAAGCACAAGAACTGCCAATTCAGAACTAGCAAGTCAATTTAGAGAGAAGCTTACCAAAATCTGTCAGAGGTGGATTCATGGCTCTGGATCTTGCAGGCTGCAGGTGAGCTTTGACATCTACCAACTACCCTTTACAAATATTGCATCCCATTGTACGATATGAAGATATTAATGAGAATGCAATTGAAACACAAGCCAAATTGCTCAAGAACAGTGACTTCTGACACTCATTGGATAACTTTTAACAGTGCTTTCTCTTTTTAAGATGCAGTTGCCAGATGCCATTATTAAAAATGGGCTAGATCTAAGTAAGGACTTCAGAGACTTCTCACGTCCAAAAATATGAACCCCAAAGCCCTGTATTAATGACTGCTCAAACTCAGAACGTACCACCAGTTTGGTCTCCACACACCCTGAGTTTAAGTTTCAACTTAACCCTGGGAGACATTCAGAGACGACACCAAGTGAAACCCACACACCTAGCGGGGTCAGTGCATATTCTGTCAAATAAGCATATTCTGTCAGGATTTATATCACAAGAACACAACCACATCTACTTAAACACACAGCTAACAGTGAGTGCAATGTTAACCTTTCATTACTGTATATTTTCCTATGCATTACCTAAAAAGCACCTAAGAGCACAGCTTTGACAGTACTGTTTTATATACAGCTATAGATTACAAGAGCTCCTTCTCCCAAATCCATAAATACCTGGAGGGGAGGAAGATGAAGCCTGACAGGGATTCTGACATGAAACAGTGAGGTATTTAAGCATTCAAGGAATTAAAAAAAAAAAAAACACAAAAAAACCCAACCAAAAAACAGTTTAGTCTGAGAACACTAGACCTTCTTTCTCCCAGGGAGGGCTGAGAATTCAGAGGAGTACTTGGGATAAGCTTCATTCTGTATTACTTACCCTCCAGCAAGAGACATACTAGAGAAACTCTTCTACCAGCCCCGTCCTCACATGACTGTTGCCTTCTTGCCCTGCTCTTTTCAAACTGTTAACCCTTTATGGCTAACTCAGTACATCAGTGCCAAGAAAAAAAAAAAAGCAAAAGAGTAGCTACTGCAGAAATGATCCATGGGTAGGCTGGACACTTCTTTCCAACCCTATGAGGACCTTCCCCTCCCTCAAAAAGTTATCTGGTTACTTAGAAGATCAGAACTTCTGTAGTTATGTGAAGGACAAGACTGCGCAGAGTACAGCAGCATCTTACTGACTGGGTGTCCTGGTTTGAGATAGAACAAAACCAATTTTCTTTCCAGTAATTAGTTTTCAGCTAAGTCTCTTGGAAATTAACTCAAATGGAAGACATCAGTTGATAGCCTCTTCAAGCCGAGTGCATTCAAATCCACATCTCAAGAGCACCTCCACTGATATACTAGAGGCAGGGTCAGTATGAGGAAGACCTTCTAGCCCATAGGTGTCAACTGACAATGAACATCCAATATGGACAAAATATGAACCAGAATGTGCAAACGTAAGCACAGTGAACAGAACATTAGGTGAAGAGAGGAATTCCCTGGGGTTTGTTTCCTTCTCTGCAGATGCTTCATACAGTGAGTACAAACTAGAATACAGCTACGTGTTCTTGCACTCCCTTAGGCTGCAGGGCAGATTTTGTTCAGGACAACCTAACAACAGACTGCAAATCCAAGGCACCTTTCTTGGCTCCAGATTTCATACTAGTAACTGATACTTTAGAGTCAGGCACAACAATACCGAAGTCCTTTATCAGATCTAGCCCCACTTCTAAAAACCTGTCTTCTCCAAAATGGCAGTGTTGACCAATCACTGAAACATCTAGCTCAGATCCACAAGTATCACACTGCAAGTGGAAAGTATGGATCAAACTCTCCAAACTATATGAAATTTACTTTTCAGTAACTCTCAACTTTTATTTCCAGTAGAAAGTGAACTGCAGCATGAAAGATATGCCTCACCAGTTTACACGTGCAGATAACACATCATAATAAAACAAGACTAGCTTCTGAAAATACTAGGTTTTATTCACACCCCAGTGGTAAACAACAACCTTAATATGATGACTAGGTTTCTTTTGTAGATCACTATGTCACATAAAATACAAAACCCATAGCATAAACAAGCTGACAGTTATGAATGTTTAATGTGGTCTCGTTGGAAATTAAACAAGTTATACTAGTTCTTCTCAAGTAGTCAAATTCAAAACGCACCATCTCCTAGTTAGTACAAGTCACTGCCATTTCTATAACAAAGTAATGAAGGCACAGCTAGTGCAAGCAGACTTAAACCCGTTCAGACTACTGGGCTGAAAAATACTTTGGTTGGTTCTTCAGGAGAGAGTTTTCTCTAAACAAATATTGGTCTCAGTTAACCGTTCTGATAAATCTTCACAGCTGCAGTCTAATAGCTACATGACAAAGACTTCACAAGAACCAAACTATGTAGCAATGAATTAACATTCATGCTTTAGGGAATTTACTGCATTCTACATATTGGCAGAAAATTATACTGTTAAAATGCTAGGTAGATTGAACCTACATTTTAAACTGGTTCTTATGTGTTCGATTTTTTTCTTTAACAAATTGGTTACTTAATTCTACCAAGATACAAAACATAAGGCTGTAAGTAACTAATAGTTGTGTTTAGGCTATTACAGTGCAGGTAATCCTCAAGGCCACATACACACTGCTTCACTGCTGCTTGCATTCTGCTGGGTTTTGATCCTTCTGTTGAGGAAAAAAAAGGAAATAATCAGTTTACAGATATCAGTGTTTTAAAAGAATTACTAATATTGCTAAGCATACTTTCTTAAGTTCCAGTAGAGAGATTTTTCTTTCATCTTTTCTCTTAAACTAATTGCTTAGTATTAGTAGTAGCGCTGTCTTTGGACATGGCAACATCCACAATGTATTTATTTTGGCTTTATTAGGGAACAGGTATATGAACCACAACAACAAAAAAAAATCTGTTCAGAACTAGTGTGGTGGGATATTCTGAAAGACACCAAACTAGAAAAAAGGAGGAGAGTTATGCATGGTAACAAACAACATAGCTCAGAAGAAGCATCTGGGCCTTCTACACAGTTTGAGGCAAAAGAAGCTTCCTGTGGTCAGAACAAGGGCACAGCCTTGCTCCAGAAACCACTGCAGAGCAGTGCAACAAAACACCAAATCATGGTGCATTCTTAACACTCTGGAAACATCATTTGCAACAAATTCCAGTTGTTAGAAAATTCCAACGTGGAAAACTTATTCTGTTACACTGAAGCAGACAACCAACAGTATCTCACAGCAACATGGGAATTTAAGGAAAAGGCTTTCTCGGGGCAGAGCTTAGTTTTAAGTTTTACTCCATTACCTTGGTCCAGATAGCTGGTCTAAGACCACAGCGCTTTAAGAAATTCAGCTGGCTTTCAGTCTGTGATCAGACTCTTTATTCTTGTGTCAATACGCTATAGTACCACTACTGTCTCTAGCCCTTTGGCAGTTCAGAAACTGAGCATACAGTCTTGCCCTTTCTCAGTTCTATTCAGCCCAGAAAAGCAATCTGAAGTGGTAGAAATAAGCCCATCTTGCAGCTGTTTCATTTTGATTCCAAAGCTTTCTTTAATAGGAAGCAATTTGAATACAATATACCAGATGAAACATCACCAACAGGTTGTAAATTCTAATTAGTAGTTCTATACCCTACATCTTTCTAGGTACAATGTTAATATGTAATTTTTTCAATAGTTCTTTGATTGTAGGTCAAGCCACTCCTACTGAAAAATATGCCACCTCCTCATTTGAAATTGCAAACACATTTTGCAGCAGACATTTTTTAGTTCACACAAGCTTCATGTTCAGGACTGCAACTTTCACCCACCACCATCAGATACTTTCAGATGGCCACACGTGCCCTTCCCTCAGCCAGGAAAAAGCTATGAACTGAGTGGCTCAAATATTTTTCCAGCAAACTGAGCTGGGCTAGTCATTCATTTCCCCTTCCCATGGAATAAGAAAGCTGCCAGTTGCTCTTGGTTGTTCACATTTTAGTACTCTGGTGTTGATGCATTCCTGAACCTTGACTTCTGCTACCTCAAGCAATAAAAGACTTGCTATTATCTACCCTGAAAAAGCTTGGTTTGTACTCTGCTGTGTGACAGGTTGCACCCAGCTTGTGACAACTTTACACAGTTCTCTTCATGTCCTTACAACCATTATAGAACATTTTCATCATTAGCAGCAACTTGCTGCGAGACAAGTTTACAGAAACCCAAGCCTGATTAACTTCAGTGGTCAAAGCCAAAAGTTACTTTTACTAGGACTGAAACAGCCTCAGCCAAAACATACTCACCATAGGAACTATTGATTAAATACTTAAACTAAAAAACAAAATTTAGCCTACATAAAATATTAAGTACGTTTATGCATATCCAAACTTCAAACATCCTTTTTCATTCCTTACTTTTGGGTCATACTCAGGATCATTTTCTTCATCTGCTTCTTCTTCCCCCTCCTGAAAGAAAACACTTGTTTATATTTCTCCAGCTTATCTACGTTCAGCTTCCAGAGTCATTTTCAAGAAAATTAAGATTAAATTCTACTTTTAAATACTTTAATTACACTAAGTTATGCATACCGTATTAGTTTATTCTCCACAAAGCATATAATCTTTTGACATCAGTTGCAACTAAATTTGTAAGATACCTTAGAGTTGTCTTTGTTAGGGGTTGTTTTGGGTTTTTTTCTCAAATATTACCCCTAGATCCATAAAACAATGTGTTGTATCTTCCATTCATAAATAATAGTTAAACCTACTGTCCAGAGCATTCAAAAACTAAAGGACCTCTGATTCCAGACAACAAACTACAAAAGGAAAACCACTTAAATCAAGGCCTTCTGTCAACTTACCTCATCATCTGCCTCTTCACCTTCTTCATCATACTAGAAAAGAAAATAAATGGTTCTGAGAGTGCCATAAAGCCACAAATGGCTCAAGTACAACTCAAGTAGATGCTAGAGACCACACTGGATTGTGGTCTAGGAGAGCTTCCTATATGTGACAGATATAAAAATGCTTTATACATCAGCATGTTCAATCTTTTAAGCTATGCTCAGGGACAGAAAACTGTCTACCTTAAATTCCTTCCATGAAATACTGGAAGAGCTTAGACTGTGATAACACTTCTGGCCAGTAGGGTGTCTCAAAGCCTAAGGCAATCTGTACAGTCCCTCACTTCACTCTTCCACTTCCCCAGGCCAAGGCTTTGTACTAAGGGCTAACATTTTACATTCTAAAAAAATGAATTTTAAGGTAGGACTTATCTTAGTCAAATCAACCTGTCAAACGGTTGTTGTTTGTGCAGAGGTAGGGGAGAGAAAAATATTTTAATATTTTATCCACATAAAGTTCCATGGTTTTGTTGTTTGTTTTTCAAGCTTAGCTCCTTTAAAGCACTTAATTCAAGCTTTTGCAGAGCTTGCTTTGAATATTTTGGCATGCTTTGAATATGCTTATCTATATTTTAAGAGTGCTCTCCTGAAAGATCAGGCTTGAATCTCACGAAACTTTATAGCCCAGTATCACTGTAAGCACAAAGAACAGTCTCAGCAGCTAGATAAATAAGACTAATTTGTCCTCTGGCAGCTCATTACAGTTCTACCGAAATATTGGGTATGCCACCCCAGGAATGCTTCATACACAAAATTCAACTCAGACATCCCCTAAATGTTCAGTTTTTACCACTACTTTTGCCACAAAACTCTGAAGCCACTACTTTGAAGATGAATTACCTTCATGCTGTTCTTTACTGAACACTCAGGAAGGTCAGCTGAAACTAATGTTGCTACATTCCATTCTAAGGATACCAACATTATAAAAGTCAGAAATCACTCAAAGTATTTAAGCCACATTATTTCAAAGTTTTTAGCCTTTTGAAAGAACATTATACTTACATCATCATCATCATCTTCAATAGCTTCTCCTGTGAAGTACAATACTGATCGGGGGACTATGCGTTCACGCAAGAAATGACCTATTTCAAAGTCTGCAGCCAGAATTGCCTCAGCATCATCATCCTGCATAAAACAACATCATTTCCTAAACAATTAACTGATTTTTTTTATATTTTTTTTTCTTTACACAAAACCACAATTTGCACAGTCTGATATGGTCAGATTTATAAAAATCCCATGTGCTGACTTTTTTTGGTTCAGGACTTGCTTTATAGCATTGAAATTGTGGAGTCCAGTTTTACACTTGAAACAGCCTACCTCTATTATGCAGTGGGGGGTTGCTTCTACAGTAACCTCAATTATACAAAATTCTGGATTTTAAGTTTTCTTCTTCCCCCACCTCTAACTTGCTTTTATCCCAAGTAGAAAAAATTGTTTTAAGACTTCCTATAGACTCTCAGTTCCCATGCACAACACCTTTAAGAAGTAAACACTAGCCAGGTGAGCCTAATTAAAGATTTTACAGACTGCTTCTGATTCCTACAGTGCATCACCTCTATGATTCCCATTAAGCAAGCCATTGTGAAGCACATGAACACCTAAAAATGCTCTCCAATCCAATCCCAGGTTTTCGCTCCTTTCGTTTACACATCAACTGTTCTACTGTCTCCCATCTGAGACATTATCTTCAATTCAAAAAGCTTGATTTTAACATTTAACGTACAGCTTTTGGTGTCCATACCAACTGGAATTCTAACAGCATGCTTCTGGAGGCTTTAATCAGATTTCTCACTCACCGTTCAAGATGTATTCAGCACTACAGCACTGCTAGTGGGTTTTGTAGTTTTCCTCCTTACAAAAACATGGCCTATTGCCACAGAGTTTTCTACTAGTAAGCACACAGAAGAGTGGGTTCTTGTAGTATTATATTTTTGCTTTAATACTTTCTCCAAGAGTTAATGGCTTAAGAATTCTTTAACAGCATAAAATACAAACCAGATACATGCAGCCATTAGAGAAGATCATCCAAGTAATGCCCAAAGGGAGAGACTTACACCACCCACTAGATCAAAGGCTAACAAAAAAAGATCACTACATTTGTACCACTGTTAACAATTCACAAGGTAACTTTCAGCAAGGATTAGCTGTTGAAATTCACTACACTGAACTCTACCATCCAACTCAACAAATACTTCCAACAAAGAAAATGCAAATGCATACTATTCATCATCAGTATTCTCAGTTAAATGCAGAAACAGCTGAAGCTGTTTAATAATTCCCAATTTGACCAAACACTTTGTATATAACAGCATGAACTCTTCTACTGGTGTTACCCCTCCACCCCTTTATTTTAAATAAGCCAACTTACCAGGTCTCCACTTTCAGGAACTGTAGAAAGAAGAAACAAGAACGAGTGAGCGAAGTACATACTACATTTAGAGTTAATGCAGATAAATTAATGCTAAGTTACCTTCAGGAGGACTAAAAAAGTTGAAGAAAGAGTCATTGGAAATAGTTTTTGTCACTGTTCTAACTGTTCCACGACCCTTATGTTTCTGCTTCTTCTTAATGGTTTTCAAAGTAACATTCTTTCCTTTTTTCCAGTCTATCTGGCAACTGAGAGGAAAAAAAAAGAAAAGAAAGAAAACAGCTGCAGCTTAGTATCATTCCGCTTGTTACAGGTACCTACTGAGACTATCACAACTACAAAGGATACAGTGAATATAAAATATTAAGGTAGTATTTACTCACTGCTATCTTTTCCTTAGTTTAAACTTTTGAGAACAAAAGTAACAAGTTCGTTGTAGGACTGAAGTTTTTTCATCCAGAAGTCTCTCCTTCCCCACTCAATCTCTGAAATACTAATTTTCATCTGCTACTAGTTTACTATCAAAGAACAGTCTCACATAATTTTTAGTGCTACCTATCCATTAAAGTAATGTCATATTTGGTCATGCTAGTATATGCCAAGGTTTACCACACCTATCATTGTAATCAAGAATCCCTTAAAATAATGCATCAAGTTTTTCATTGGCTTTTAGTTGTTTGTGAATTTTCTGCAGTTTGGGTTTTTTTAAACTCTGTCCTGCTAAATGATATCCACAGGCTTGTCTGACCCTCACACGGAATTCTGGGTACGTGTAAATGAAGAAGTCACACCAATAAGACCATCAAAACGTGCAGAAGTTTCTGATTAGATTCTTTTAAAGACTCAGAGGCAAGTTGTTTTGGGATAAGAAGAGACTGTCTTAGTTAAAACACAAAACAAGGACAAAACAATCATTTTCACAGAAGCAGAGAATCTTAGAGCAACCTCTGCCAGGATTTATGCTTTTCAAAAGCATAGTTTCAAAAGCAAGCCGGAGAAGACAAAACAGCTTCAATAAAGCTACTCAAGCATCAAAGACTAAATCCTACAGGACATTTGCAGAAATATATTACATTAAGTGTCTGGAAAATGAAGTGGTAAATAAAAGTCAGTATCAGAAACTGCACAGTAACGTACGGGTAAACCCAAACCTGACTATGCAGTGATAGGCCCTCAATTAGTTATAATCACTCAGAAGAGCAGTCAGAACACTAGAGACATTAACATGAAAGCAGCTGAACTGGTCATGATCCACAGAACCCTGATGTACTCATAAGGCTAATGATGTACAATTCAGGTTTCTCTTGTCCTCCTGTTCACAAGAAAAGGGACATGTACAGAACAAAGATTTAGTTTGAGGAATAACAGCTAATTTAGAACAAAAGGCATCAGAGAAAGGAGTGTGACAGATTTTTAAAATCATGAGGAACCTGGAGTTAATAGGAGATGACTCTCTACATTTCTCTACATCTCACATAAATCAACTGAAAGACACTCTGAGACAAACATGCAACAGTTACAAAACTAACTGGACAACCGCAATACAGAAAGTAAAACTGTAATAGATTTCCCAAAATGCTACATGTCAAAAATACAAAAGGATTAAAACAAGTGATCAAACAAGTTCTGAAAAAAGCTCAAGGCATACATAAAGATAATACCATCCATCTTCCAATTCAGCTTTAGTGATCACAGAATAGTAGTTTTAGATGAATACCAATTAGATTTTTTTTTTTTTATTTATGTGCATATATAATAGATATACCATCTATACTTTAAGGATGTTTTCCATAGAGGGCAGAAGCTCTCAATTACCATGTGTAAGAAGTCAGGAAAGGAAGGCAAAAGCCCAGCATGGCTGAGTCGAGACCTGCCAGTCAAACTAAAGGGCAAGAAGGAAATGCACAGGCAGTGGATGCAGGGGACCAGTATTCTGGGAAGAGTATAGGGACATTGCCCAGTTGTACAAGGAGGAGGTCAGGAAGGCCAAGGCACAGCTGGAGCTTAACTTGGCAAGGGACACAGATAATAAGAAGGGATTCTACAGATATGTCAACCCGAAAACAAAGGGCAAAAAAAGTATATGCAACTTTTGAACACAACTCCTAACAACAGATGAGAAGGCTGAGTTACTCAACAACTTTGCCTCAGTCTTCACTGGCAATCTCTCTAAATTGGAGAAATATCGATTTAATGAGTGGACTGTTTGGTAGATGAGGAATTGGTTGGATGGTCCCATCCAGAGGGTAGTGGTCAATGGCTCACTGTCCAAATAAAGACGGATGACAAGTGGTGTTCCTCAGGGGTCCATATCAGGACCAGTAATGTTTAGTATTTTCATCAATGACACAGACAGCGGGATCAAGTGTACCCTCTGCAAGTTTGCCGATGACACCAAGCTGAGTGGGTTCATTGACACACCTGAGTAAAGGGATGCCTTTCAGAGGGACCTGGACCAGCTTGAGAAGTAGGCTCACGTGAATATTAAGTTCAACAAGGTCAAGTGCAAGGTCCTGTACCTGGGTCAAGGCAACCCCCAGTTATCAATACAGGCTGGGAGATGTAGGGATTGAGAACAGCCCTGCCATGGAAGACATGGGGTACTGGCGGATGAAAAGCTGGACACGACCTGGCAATGTGTGCTTGCAGCCAGTGTGTGCCTGCTAAGCCTGTATGCTTAGCAGCTTTCTAGCGTAAGCCTAGAAAGCCTTATAGTTACTGAAATACAGTAAATAAAAAAATAAAATCAAGTCAAACCCAGCTGTTTACAAGTTATTAGGCAGCAGTATCTTTTCAAGCACCTTCCCAAAATGATGTAAGTCTACAGTTGGATAATGTTAAAGCAGAAACAGTTACATTGCCTTAAAAGTTATTTATTAGCACTTACCCTGTACAACCCATGATTTCTGGTCCATCAAAGGAAAAGGGATCAGAATCATCTGGCTCTGACCTCATTCTATATGTCTTTGTCAACACTTCATTTGTGAAGTAGTCATTTGGTTCAAAATGAAATTCTAAGGTGAAACTCTTAAAAAGAATTGCAGAGAGACAACTTCAGCAATTTAGAAGTTAAAAGTATGTGTTGCTAAGTACTTAAAATTCAAACCCAAAAATACACATGCAATGGAACATATCCATCTCTACCAATATTGAAATGCTGCATATATGTGACTTATTCTGGAATTTGCTGCCCAAGTTGTACAATAAATCTTCAAATGTTTTTGTTTACCATGTTGATATTCTGCTTATTACCTAATATACTGCTTGCAGCAATGACACAAGATCTCCTGGTGTGCAGCTTTTCTGGTGCTAACATACAGAGGTAACTTCTAAGTTTAAAATACTAAAACTTAGCAAGCTATCTGATTTCTGACAAGGAAATTATATCCAATTATAACAGTTATACCAAAAGTACCTGAAGGTATCAAAACTTAAAGGTGAAACTTAGTCATCAGATATTAAGGCCAAGTTATTAACTCACAAGAATTTGAAGGTTAAATTAAGTATAAATTCATTCACATGATACCACAAGAGTAGTACTGGTCCTGGTACTGTTTTTCAGAAGACAAGAAGCAGCTATGTATTTCTCATGATTTCCATAAGACTATTGGCTATCACAGACCGCACAACTAGTAAACAAATAAAAGTCTAAAGATAACACAAAAGTAATCTTGTTTAACTAACCATAGGCTGTCCAACTTCTGAAAATTTCACTTTTATATCTTTTAAGTGTTTCAGGATAGGTTCATCATGTTCCTGTAAAGGAAACATAGTTTATTCAATTTTCATAACATTAAATTGTGCACATATTTAAGACCCTGCAGAGATAAAAAGCCCTATTTAAAATGAGTTTTACATAAGACAAGAACCTTGTTGCAGCACTGAAACATTTTCAGGAACATGACCAGCAGATGGCAACAATGGCTGTATAGGGTTTCCAGGGCAGTATACAACCTAAATCCATGCAAACACCAAGTGCAGTTTTTAGCAATATCTAATACATCACACACACTCCTATAAGCACAGAAAGTGTATTAGTAAGGTAAAGTTAAACAACACAGTAAGAAAGTATTTCAGAGTGCTCTGTGATCTCAGTTGAATAAAGTGCCAGAGATTACATCCAACTAATTGTTCTATTTTTGCTCTCTTCACATTAAGTAATGTACTTTTTCTATTGCTTTCTTAAAGACTATTGGATTAAAGACTCTAACACAACTTTAAACAAGCCTGGACCACCACCTACCTGAACCATATCACTGAGCAAGTCCACATTCTTGAATACTGTCAGCCAAAATTCAGGAATTCCTTTAGGGTCTTCTTTTTCTTCATCTTTTTTTTCCTCTTCAAGCTTGGTTTTGTCTTTCATTTCCTCCTTGATAGAATAAAAATGGTAGTTTTTCTTTATTATAAAAGAGTGTCCACAAGGTTTGCTGATAGCTTCATGCTTCATGTGCATGCTTTAAGCAATCATTAAGAATTATTATCATTACTACAAGTACTCATTATGCACACAATTTTTTTGTACTTTAGTTATGTATTCAATCTGCTTTCATGCTAAAGCTAGATATTGATGAGAACTGATTAAGATACTCACTGAAATTTCTTCTTCGACATCTGCCTTCCATTCGCATTCTTCCTCTGTAGGTTCATAAATTGCATTGATGATTTCACTTCGCTAGAAGATTAAACAAAGAATATTTTCACATTTCCTAGTCATTGCAACCAGCAATGCCCTAACCAATAAATTCCCAATCCTAAAGTTACAATTAGTAACACATTAACTACATATCAAAACCTCTTCTCCTAGCCCTAGAAGACAACTTAGCAGTTACGAGCTTTTCAACACACTAAAATAAGCACCACAGTACCCGAAAGGTTACCACACCATCTGACATCCGCTCAATTAACAAGATGAGGCCTGGTATATTGAAGTGATTTTGGTAACCATGGAACAGAGTGAACCTTTCTCCCCCTTAAACTTAGTTGATATTCACATGGACAGTAAAACAGTGGTGTCAATTGAATTGAATGGGCACATACAAGACCAAAATAATTTAGAACATGCATAAGCTTTCAGTTTATATTCCCTTGTATTTTAGCTAAAGCTTTTAAGTACAAATCAGATTAGCATTAAAATACCTTGTCAAATAAGGGCTGATAGAGAGCAGCATACTTTCTTTCCAGCTCATGGACTTCCTCATAGAACTTTGCTTCTATCTGTGCACACTGAACTTGAAGGTTCTTGAGAGCATTCACACGTCTTTTAACAACTTTAGGCAAGCTGAAAAATTCAGTGACAGAACTGTTACTAACACTGCATTCTAAGCACGTATTGACCCCTCCTTTACAAGGCCGCTTGCAAGTTAATTAATTTGCATCAAAACCCCTCTTACACTCTATTTTAAGCTTTAGAAAGCTGTACAAATCAAAACTATGACCCACTGTACCATGCAGATTGAAACTGTTAGCACAAGCTCTTAAACTGAGGCTTAACCTCAGTTAGAACCACAGTATTCCAAAAACTTGTGTCAATCATGAAACAAACTTGTGCAATAAAACTTCATACTGTAAACAAGTTTTACATTACATATAAGCAGCATAGTAAATTCATACAATTGAGCATAATTAAGAAAGGTTGTATCACTAATTGGCTTGGTTTTATGAAAGTTCGAGACAACCGAGTTATTCTTCACTAAGGAAGCTAATCTTCAAAATTCACAATTTTGTTTCACTGAGGAAAGCAGCTGCTACTACTGTCTTCTAATATATTAACTGTCACTCCCAAAGCAAGCCAGAACTGTTTTGCTAGATGAGCCACTGCTATTAATGCAATCTTCACTATAAAAACTTGTCAGCTACCACTCTTTAACATGAGTTTCACTTTAGTAAAATATGCTAACACAGACTGTTAGCAGTTGGGAGAGAAAGTTATCTACATCAATCTACTGTTGAAATTCAAAGGGTAGATTGCTGATAGCCTCCATTGCCTTGTGAGGTGGGCCAAACCCCAGCATTTGGCTACAGAAGATTATTATGTTAGCTTCCCGTATTTATTTTATTTAAGCAGTTGTGCCACGTTATTTAGAATACAGTAGTAAACACCTGCTCTTAATTGTTAGGACCAGCTTCAGGTTAAAGGAAGTAAGCAAGAATACAATAGCTTAGTTAATACTGAAGGTTTGTATTAATTACTAAAGCTGTCTTACCTCTATTAGGTAGAACAAGCACTTGTTCCTACATCCCTGTTCACTTTAAAATGCAGAACCTTTCTCCCAGACAGCTTTATGCTCAAGATGAATATACTATTACTCATTACTAAGATAATATGCATATCAAGATTTTCCTTAACCGTCCAATGCATGTGCTACATAACCTACCAAACACACTTAAATTTAGTCATGTATGCTCATAAAGGATCAATAACAGTCTTGTTACTCTGACATTTTTCCAGAAGTTAGTCAAGTTAATAATTTGCTGTAATTTTTATCTTCAAGTACAATATCAGAACTAACAGCAACTTAAGTATCAGGTTCAGTTAGTTCAAGAAAAAAGTTTTAAGGAAGAAAATTAATATGACCGCACAGATACAACAATCACCCACTTAACACCACATGCATGTATCGAGACTAGAAAAACTGATCCTAGCAACAGCATATAAAGCACTATGAAATTTCGAAGAGGCAGAGCCATACGTGCAGCTTGTCCAACTCTTAGTATGTCAAAGTAAAGTTTTTAACCGCTTTATTGGAGAATCTAGAATCTTTTGCATGTGTCAAAGCTATGTTTCATTACAGTCCATGCCAACTAGTAAAAATTGTGAAAACTGAACATCCACTACCTTTATAAACTCTGTACTTTTAAAAAAAAAAGGTAGTTTCATGAGAGAGACAGCTCTTACAAAGTAAATCCAAAATGGAGAAGCAGACCAACAAATCTGAACTGGATGCACAAGTACAACAGTGAAAAGTAAAACCTGTTGCTCTGAATATCAGCCACTGGCAAGTGTTACGATTACACAAGAATACAACCTCCTGCAAGCAGTTGAGGGAAATCCTATTCTATGAAAACAATTTTCATTAAAATAATTGTGGCCAGGCACAGGTGACAAGGTAAGTTATTGGATTGCTGCCAAGCAATTAGCAGATTCTAAGCCTGAGCAGACAGATGTTTTCCTGGAACCTGTTTAGTTTCCTACCAGCTTATGCGTCTAGTTCCTTGACAACCCACATAACAAGCATTTAAGATCCCTGACTCCTGACTTTCATGCCATCTCAGTGTCTAGACTCTGTAGATAAGGAAGCTCAAAATGATATTTGGGAAGACATGTAAGAGGCACCTGTAAAGCATGGTTAAGTCAGCATGCATACGTAGAGAAAGTGCGGACTCAAGTTACACACATTTTCCAGTTATTTTTGTACTGCAAGCTAGGTAAGCATTTGGTACACTGGCAAAGTTGCAATGCTTTTGTGATAGAGAATGCACTACTGTACTTGGAACTGATGAAGAAATGGCACAGTATCTTAGAGAGCAGCTGACTAGAAGAATGCCATGTAAATCAATGTTACCACTTTTGTTCGCTTCTTAGATCAAGGACCTGAAAGATTAGTAGAGGTTAATCAACATCTGTTGAAAAACAGAAGAAAAAAACCTTTGATATATAAAGCTTGTAGTGTACAGTATCCCGAAGAGAAAGAACTTGGGTACCCTTTGACTCCATGCTCTTTCTTGGGCCAGTATTTATTAGCGAAGGTTGTTAGTTAAATGGGCTTTTCTCCCATGCTATCATCTTTAACAGGAAAAGTGCTGTGAGTAGAAGTAGCAGCAGCAGCGCCTGTTATTCAGTAGCTGTCTCAGTTGAAGTCAATAGTAATGTAGAACCTTATCACAGGACAGTTGTATACGTTACAATTGCTATGGATGTCATGAAACATTTGTACACAATCAGAAAACACATAAGAGCCACAAAATTCTGTTAATTCAGATCAAATAAGTTTTAGGAAGAGATTGTTATAAGTTTTGACACATAAGGAGATCACATGAAGTACTGATACAACATTCCTAATTTTATTAGTCCCTGGTTACATTCAAACCAAAAAATGACTACAGTAGAGACAGTAGGTTTTTAAGTATTTGTGCATACTTACCATAACTGATGTTTCACGATTAAGGCAAAGCTACAAAAGCCATTCTAAGTAGCAGGAAAGTATCTTCTTTTAAAAGAAGTGTGCCATACTGTAACTGCAGGCTACAAGGTCAGCCGCTGTAAATATTTTAGCATTCTTTTCTTCATAAAAGCTTGAATAAACTCTTCAATTCTGAGATGCACTCCAGATAGCAGGAAGACTAATACAGTCTATCTGGGCAGCACAGTGGTTTATGACTACTAATGCTACAAATAATACTGTTCAGAAACCAAAAGAACCATTTATACCACTCTGTTCATACTGAACAAATACTGTACCTTTCTATATATCCTGTAGATGTTCCTACCAGACCATCAAGTCTCTCCTGAAGGGCTGCGAGAATCTGAGGATTTTGCATCATCTGCACAGTCAACTGCCGAGCTAAATTAAAAAAAAGACAATTACATAAGTGTGAAGTGCATCTTTTGGAATTAATCTTGAAAGAAAAGTTACTACGATACGACAAAAGAGCAGTATATATACACTTTTAAAAAGAAACATAGGCAAAGAAGTATTTCAAACATTTCTCCATTTTGGAAGCATGGATCAAATCCATTCTATTCTGAACACAGAAACAGCACCTGGATTAAAGTGGCCACTATTCAGCGAGCTTTTTTGTTAAAAGGGAAGGTTTTATATGATGTTCCTAAAAGCATCAGTTTTGCCTTGACTGCTTTTATTTTGAAATCATTAAGGAAAGGCAAGGTAGAGGAATTTGTGCTTTTACTTTAAGAAGTGAATAAAAACTGGAATTGGGATTTTCATTACAGTTTATGCAAACGGAAAGAAACAAGATAGTTTCAACCTGGATTTAAAACCACTTTACAAGTTTATGTTTACTTAATTTTTCCTGCAAAAGAATAAATTATTCATTAGAATGGTCTGCCACATTGACTACAGAGATCAGTAATAGGACCTTGAAGTATGTCATCTACATCATCTTTAGGAAGTACTTTGTCCCAACAGGAAACCTGTTTCAAACTACAAGGTGGAAGTACCTTTAAAAAACACACAAATTCCTAGCCTAAGTGTTCTCTTTCTCCACATTAACATCATCTCTTTTCCTTCTGCTCAAACTCTATGCCTCAACCTGCAGAAATCAATTTCACAACTTCATGTTTTTTAATAAGAATTTATGATCAGTTTTTATCATGCTGTTTTGCCTTCTTCTCCCTATCCTCAATATCTCCAGATGCTACAAGTACTTATTTTGCATTCCTTATAAGATGCTAGGTTTATAGAGCTCTCTTCTGACACCTTCAAATTAGAGCGAAGCTTCTGAATCCTTCCTGATAGAAATGGAAGCTCTGTGTATGTCCTTCCTTACAGTAACTACATGTGATTCTCTTCCACTTTTATGTCTGTCCTGGTTTTACCCCAGCCAGCAACTAGGATCACGCAGCTACTCAGTGACCACAACCACCCTCCGCTTCACAGTGGGGCAGGGAGAAGAGGGAGAAAATGAAGGGAAAGAAGGTTGTGGATTGAGATAACTGTTTAATAGAACAGTAACGGAAGAGGAAAATAACAATAATATACAAGATAAAGTGATCCAACACAAGTTGCTCTGACCACCTGAGGACTGATTAGCCAGCCCACCCTGAGCAGTGATGACAGATTCCTGCTCCCAAGCCAATCGTACTTATGATGTTCATGGTACGCAATATTCCTTTGGCCAGTCTGTCCTGTCTGTGCTCCCCTCTCAGCTTCTATGGAAAGCTGAAAAAGTCCTTGACTAATGTAAACATTACTCAACAATTAAAATAATGTGTTATCAACATTATTCTCCTACTAAATCCAAAATACAGCAGCTACTAGAAAGAAAATTAACTCTATCCCACCTGAAACCAGGACAACGCCCTAGCACTGAAATTACATGCTGAGAAGTTATGTTTCAAGCAACACTGTTGTTTCTCCATACTGATTGCAATCAGTTTATACTGTAGCAGTAGAAGCTGTAATTGCTTCTTAAAGGTACTATCCCACATTAGTCAACACTACTCCTCTTGTCAAAGTATTTAGTTTTCTCTGGTCTTATTATTCATTAATCTCTCCCATACACTGGAAAACCTACCCAATTGTGCCATTTGAGTATGTTGCCAGTTATTCTTTAGTATCAACCAGTATATATATTGTACACATGCTATGCTAATGTCAACAGCCACATCCCCTCAAACTGAAATCTAGCCACATAGTCTGTTTTGTAAGTTCTTGGATCCCTGAGCATTATTTCTTCAAAGAGGTTTTTCCTAAAAGCATGAGTTCTTTACTTGATGTCCACAGAAGGACCTGTGACATATTTAAAAACTGAATTATCTAGATTTTAAAAAAGCAAAACAGTAAAACCTAAGGAAAAGTTGTGTATGAAAAAAATAGAAAATTAGACAAACAAGAGTTATAGATGCAAAAGAACTGCTTAAAACCGTGTCAAGTTTCCCTAGTACTGAAACATGGTTCTGATTTATGAAAATCAATCTCCCCCTGAGATTCCTATCATATAATTTCCCTCAGATCCTCATCTACAATAGCTGGGATTAATCACTAAACACACACATTTATCTCTAGGTTCCTCTGGGCATGTGAATACTTGTAATTATTTAAGCTGTTCTTCAGCTGACTCCGCGTTCCCTGGAATTTTGCAAGCCAGTTTTGAAAATATTTTTTTCAATAGATATAGCAAAGCCTCTAAACATCATCTTGAGCAAAATTATCCTACCTTTTTTTAGTTTTATTATTCTGTTCAGGCAGTCACATGATGTGGTACTATCAGCAGCATGGAGAACAAGAAAGTTGGAGATGCACTGCTGAGCAAGAGCTTGGCAGGTGTTCTTGTGTTGATGGGAAGGAGGCCTTGAGATTAGTAAAACAATGTCCTTATATGTTGATGTGTGTGTGTTATGAAATGTAGCAAACAGATAGCAGTGTACCAAAATAGTAATGTTTTGTTAGCCTAGGCGGGATAAACATTTAAATGTAGCCAATTGTATTGCTCACAACAGTATATGGACAGTCACTCACAACCTATCTGTAAAAAGGGCACAGCATGTGATCAAAAGACAGAAACTATACAAGCTGAAAAAGTGAAACAATAAATGTCTTTGCTTCACCCCCCTGTGGAGTCTGTGCCCTGTGTCTCCACAAATGGTGCCCCGTGTGAGGAGCACTAACCGGGTGAACAGACCGGCCAGCGGTGAGCCCTGCGGAACTAAAAGCTGCTGAAAGGAAGCAGAAGCCGGTGCAATCATCTCGGATTGAGTGAGGTGAGCCATGGGGAACTGATGGGGAATACCATCGCTAATGAGGAGTCAGTCCTCAGATTAATGGAAGGAGTATTGCAGAAGCACAAAGTAGCTATACATCCTCAAACCTTGAAGAAAATTTTAAAATGGGTATCCGTGAGTTGTGAAAGAGTGAACGCTACAACCATGTTTACGAAAGAGATATGGGATGCAGCTGGTGTGAACCTCTGGGACAGAGCCATGCATTCAGGTAAGTTAGCGGCAAGCTGCAGTAATGCCACCCCCCCTCCTGTTGCCCTTCCATGTCAAGACGATCAATCTGAGCATCCTTTTGATCCAAGGGGGATCGACCCCGACAAACAACCAAATTTATTTCCCCCTGACCCGCATGACCACGGGGGAAAGGTTCAACAGGAGGCATTAGCAGCCAGGGACTTAAGCATAAGATCGAAGCTTTTCGCACCAGTAATTTACAAGTCCCATCAACAACCAAAGTGGGAAGGACTGACTTTTGCTATCATCAAAGAGCTCTGAAGGGGAGTGCTCAAATACAGCCTTTCCTCGCTGTATTTTATGAACATGTTGGGCTCAGAGCGCGGGACGGACGGGCAGGCAGGCAGCAAGGGGATCTGCGGCCGCCGAGCACAGAGCCGGGGAGGGGAGAGAAAAGCGCTGGCGGCAGCAGAGCCAGCATCCCAGCCCTGCAGCAGCAGCAGGAGGAGGAGAAGGGCAGCAAGGCGCCCCCCGGCCCCGCCAGGCCAGGCGGACTCGCAGCGCAGCGGCAAGGACTGCGCACCGGGAGGAGTCTCCGTGCCCCAGCAAGAAGCAGCAGCGACCGCGGTGGACTCCAGCGAGGTGTGTTCGTCCATACCGACAACATTTGAATCAGAAGGACTGAATGTGGTATTGTGTCTCAACTAAGAGACAAGCATGATGTACATAGTGTAGAACAAAGAGGGTAGGATATAAATACCCAAAAGCTAAAGGATTGTATGTGCTAAAAGACTGTATGTGTAAAAGCTAAAAGATGCATATTTTGAGATGCACCCAATTCAGCGCTGTTTCATACAATAAATTTTTAATCTTTGCTTCAACGACTTTGTTCTCTTTAAAATTCTAAGTGTGAGCTGGTGTTTCTTGCAAATCAGGGGCTCATCCAGGATCAGCTCTCCTGTTCCTGAGAGATGGGACAGCAAGAGGAGAAGGCAATCTCCAGTCTACTGTCTTGTCCCGTAAAGGGCAGCGGGTCCTATCCAGATGGAGGACTCTAGAAGCAATGAAGGGGAAACTGATTGATCTTTTCAATGATTGGGGCTTAACTGGTTGGATGCATTCAGCCTTACAAATTGTGCTTTTCTGTATCATCATTTTTCTGTGTATTATGATCTGTATTCCCTGTTACAATGTGTGCAGCACCTGATTAAATAAACACTAGCTGTTGCTTTGTTAGTAAATAAAGAAGGAGGAATTGTGGAGAACAAGAAAGTTGGAAACACACTGCTGAGCGCCCACAGAGTCCATGCCCTGTGTCGCCGCACAGCAGTCCAAATCATTTTATTGCAGAGATTACTAATTATTTCTCTTTTGGCTACTTGCTCTTCAGATTCTATCTGTACCCCCAATTTTTAACTACAAAGCACAAGTAAGACTGTTCAGCACAGAAAAAATAAGTATTCTGATACACATTAAGTTCAGTTTTTTAAGCATGATTTTTGTTGTGTGCACAATCAAACAACTCAGCAGCAAATTACTAAGTAACTGATCAAAAAAATAAGAGACACACACATATATGCACCTGATATTTTTCTATCCAAAGCTTCTCATTTTAAAAGCTTTTAAGTGTTTTCAGTTTTGAAAGAATCTAGTCCTATATCCACAATAATCCTTTCCTTTCCAATTACATATCCTTACAGGTGGCCAGCACTGCCTGAACTGGCACTAATCACAACTAAATTGAATGACTGTAGACAACCAAGAAAAATAATCACACAACTGGAAAAAAATGCCCTTGCTTCAGAATTTAAATACATACATAAATATAGTTATGCATCAGTGGTTATGTTTTACCATTTCCTATTACTTTAAGCAGTAAAATCCTTTCAACACATTAATTAGAAAGCACATATTAATTAGCAGCTACTTAAAAATCCTTGTTTACAACATTACCTTTGCTGTTGGCATCTTCACCAGTTTCTTCTTCTTCTACTTCTTCAACATCTTCCATATCCTGTTGATCAAGTTCAGACTGTTCTTTGCTGTAAGGAATATTCAGAAACAGGAACAAGTAGTTAGTTTTATAAAATACTGTAACGAGCTTAAAGAGCTCAAGTTAGAGATAATGTGGGTGAAGCAAACTGTTGCCTCAGTTTTGATCTATGACAAACTTAATAGCCAAACAATTTTGTCTTCAGAGATTCAAGTTTCACATTCGACAATCTCAGAAGAGTTTAAAGAACTAGCAGCTTTCCAGAATTTTGAAGATTCCTTTTTAGAAAAGAAGGTAAGTTCACCTAAATTATACTTCGAATGACATAAAATAAGAGCATTCAAAGTACAGAAAAAACTACATACAGTGAAACAATAGTAATGGGCAGTGCTATCAGTTCTCCCCTTGAATTCCAAATAACATACTAAGTTGACTGCTGCCTTGTCCCAGTTTTAGATTTACTTACAATTAAGAACCCAAACCCATTTGGCACGAGCAACTCAAGCTTTTCTCCCACATGCTATAACCCTCACATCTTGCCACAGTGCCAACACCACTACCTAGACTCTGTCATTAAAGTATCTGGAAATCATAGCCATCTGAAGTACAGTACAGTTCACAGACAGTGCATCAGTACTTACTTGTCTATGTCTGCCATTCTACTAGATTTCAAACCCTAGAAGAAAAAAAGAAAAAAAACCAAAGATCTAAGAACAGCAGCATTACACTTCACTTACACGGACTACAGGCAAGTGCCATAATACTAAAAAGGAAAGAAACCCAAACCATGTCAGCTTTAAGAAACAGGATAAATACATATTACAGTTTGCGTAGAGTGGCACATCTCCCACACACTTTTTGAGCTTGCACTCTAAAGCATACAGAAATACTGAAAAAACTTTCTTCTGGTTTAGAACCAATAGACCGAAGTTAGATCTAGGTACCAGGTTAACAGTTGATGATCTTAAAGGTCTTCCCCAACCTAAATGATTCTATGATCTACTCACGTAAATTTAAGTACCAGCAAAATGCCATGTTGCATTTTGTATGTACTAATATCACAGATTGAAAACTAGTCCTGTCTAAGTATAAAACTGAAATATAATCTGAGAAAAACTGAAGCAAAAAGGGTACTAGAACCCCTTTGGCAACTGTTTACTCATGTAATTACTGCATGTAATTTGCAGACACAGGATACTTACATCAACTTCTTTTAATACTAAAGACACCTTTTTGTGGATTTAACTTTTAATCCCAACTTTACAAAACCAATATGTGTAGTTCCTCGGAATACCCAGAGAACAGCAACATTTAAAAAAAAATTGGGGCCAGGTGCCAAGGTATTTAACATGATTAATTTCCATGTCCTGAATGATCAGAATTTTCTTAAGTATCTCAGTATCATCATAAACATATTCTAGCCACAGTAACTAAAAACATTATACATTGAGACTACTGCAAATCTTGCATACCATGAAGCACCTATGTTCTCAGAAATATTACAAGGTGAGTAACACCTTTCACCAGCAAAACAGTACTTAGGAGTCTAGTCTCCAAAAGATGTTTTGGATAGCTTGAAGTCAGACAATACTATGCACAAGAAAACACTGTCACATTACTGCTATCTTAAGTCCAATGGTTCAGAAGACACCAAGTACTAAGAATAATTCACTGGCCCAGGAAGCATGGAAACCCCTGCTTTAGAATCCCCGTTTTAGCTGCTATCCAGTAAGCTAAGCAAATTCAAATTTCTTTCAGAAAGTTCAAATCCTTATAATGTGTTCCAATGAGCATTTCAGTCAAAGTGTTGGAGGTGTGTGTTCCATAAAAAATGAAAATTGCATTTGACCTCTTCAAAGTGTGTACCACAAGAAGTGCCAGTAAGACCAGGACATTAACAGTCAATATGAAGACACATGTTAGAATCTGAACTTCAGAAGTTAACACCTACATTCTATGCAGATGTAAACAAAATACATTCTTCTGGTGTCATAACTACCTCCCAACAATTACATGCGAAGGAAGTATCTGATGCCTTCATTTAGGACCACAACTTTACAGTGCCATAAAGTATGTAGGGAACCGCACATAATCAAAAAGGTTCCAATTCCCAAGTATGCAGACAAACTAGAGAAACAACTACTTGCCAATTTATTTCAGAAAAATAATATAGTATTTTTTATCAAATAGAATGGCAGCATTACTGTAAACTAAAGGACAATTAACAATTCAGTAAGAAATTGAGGAGTTCCAGTAATATTTTTGACTCATTTTAAGTTTTTTTTCTAAAAGAGGACATGAGATTGGCTATGCCCAAGTCACGCCTAAAAACTTTCAGAAGTATCCATCCCATCTCCAACTCTGGCCATTAGCAAATACCTAGGAAAAAAGCAATGACATGGCAAGAATTCCTCCAGAAGCTCTTCTAGCTTTCAATCACATTCAGAAAAAACACTCTGGTTTAGGATGTGCAGCTTTTGACAACCCCATAGTAATTTTTATTTCACAAACTAGCCCTCATCTTCCCTGAAACCATGCAGCTGGCTGATGTTATCATTCAAGTATCAAAGCACTAATATCCTGTTTCTGAGTCGCAACATTGAGATCAGAGATCATAACTAAGCCAGATTTTTCTACGCTGGGCAATAGTGTGGCAGAGAAAGTTTTACCAGCAGCCCGCGTTCTCAAATGCCTCCCTCTCATCACAGAAGGCAGTTACTCATCCTCTGCTTCCTGGCTTTTAAACAATCCATGCAAGCACTGTATGTTTTCCAACTATGGCCCAGTTTACTCAGACTTTGGATAACATTCTTCAAAGATTTTTTTTTTAAATTAAAATAGACCGTATCAAGTAGCTGTCAACTTCAGAGCCTCCCTCCAGTGTGTTCTTATCTGCCTCATCCCATTTTTCCTACTCTCCTTGCATCAGTCTTTTTCATGCCTCATCCTTTAATCTTCACTCCACTTTTTGCACAATACCAGAACATTTGCAGTTGGAACAGTTCTTCTGCAAACTGAGGAGATACTACTGTTTGTCATGACACTGTCATCTGCCAGCTCTAGACAACAGTTCTTGTGTGAGGCTACAAGGCACTACGCCAACAGAACCACATTGGCAGACATTTAGACTAATCTGTGCAACCCATTAGCATGGATATATAGCTGCATCACATTTATTTTATTGTCATTTACTTAAACAACCATAAGCTTCTCAGCAAACACAGTTCTACCAGTAAAAATCCCAACAACTGTAGAGGCAGAAAAGCACTGAGAAAATGCATTCCTTAAGAGCCAAGAGCCTCCACTATTTTTGCACAAAGCCTGACACAGGTCCCAGTCTAGTATTCAGACCTTTGGATACAATAATACCACAACCAGTAATAATAAAACACATCACTGCAGTGTTTGTTTTGCAGTATCTCCTCAAAACTAAATCTTTGGATAGAGTACTCAATCACTCAGCTTTCCACAAGACAGACGTAGCAATCCTTCCCAATTTGTTTCATAGGTGCATTTAGGACTGTCAACAGCAGCTGCACCTTGGCATGTGAGCAGCAAAAGGCATTCACTCCTTGAGGTAGTCCCTGGGAGACACCAGTTCACCAGTCATCAGTACAGGATTATAACACACCTGGCTACCTCTACAGCTAGTGTGTTACTTCAAGCCTGTGTCTAGGTGATTGCTTTGGGCTGGGATAGTACTTAGAATCTAAGCCTCCTGATGGCAAGAAAAGGCTTATGAATACAAATAAAGGGTAGCCTCCTCCCCTGCTCAAAAGCCAGCAGGCAAATTACCTCCTTATTTGTAAAGTATTTTATTTCCCCGTTACTTAAATGGCTACAGCCAGTAGCACTGCATTATGGTCAAAGACAGAAGTGCCCAGAGGCTCCAATTACAATGTTTTGCTGCTTGCTGTAAAAATAAGTGGAGGAAAAGAAAGTTATCTTATCTTTGCAGGACTTCAAAGACAAGGCATAGGAAGTTCATGCTACAAAAAGGAAGCAAAAGCACAGAAAAGGAAGCTACAGTACAAGTCTTCTAAAGGCTAAACTTTAAAACCTTTCACACAGGTAGCTTAAGCTTGGTCACAAGCCTGCCTGCCATCACGAGGAATACGTTTTCACTCAAAGTGGAAAAATTAAGAGACTGCTAATCCATCACAAGTTTAGCCACAGTTTTGAGTGCATCCTGCAGAATTACTGAAAATTAACAGAACTCCCTTAAAAGCTTAAACCTTACCAAAACAGCATTAATATTTGTTATTTTATGACATTTAAAACCCATTTTACCTCTTTAGTCTCTGTTATCTTTAAGAAATTTATTTCTATACATGCAGAAACTAATAATGACATTGCCATGTGTTTGTCCTCAAGTTATCCATTAGTAAGATTTCAGTTTGCAGGAGTTACTTCTTCATGAAGTAATTTTGCACAAGTGAGGCCAAAAACTCAAACTGTATAAATATTCAGCCCTTCCCAGTCTCTCATCTTTCCCAGTCTGCCTTGACCCACACAGAAACCACTCTGAGTGGTCCACCAGCCATGCCACAGCTAGGACACAAACACCCTGGCAAGAAACCTTTCCTTTTTTGAAGGTCAGCTTTAAGTGTCCCAAGTAAGCATTGCCAGTATTAGATTACCCTGACATCCTCTCAGCCTCAGGAAGACAGGTCGCAGTGAGGTGAACCAGGAGTCACCTGAGGCGTCAAGACATTCCTGAGACACAGTTCCTTCACAAAAACAACCACTTTTTGCACAAGCCCTGATGCTGGCAAGCCACAGAACAGATCTCAGCTGTTCAGCATCTCTGTGGATACTGTACCACGCACTGTACCCATTCCCGACCTTTCAGGAAACATCATTTCCCCTTCTCTAGAGGAATCACTCACACAATTAGCTTGCAACAACAACCAGAAGAAATTTCTCAAGTCATTCAAGGGCTTTTTGAGGATACTGGACCCAAAATACAGCCAAGCCTTGTTTACTTGCATCTTTAAAAGAAATCTGCCCTTTTGCCCAAACTAACTTCCCAGTAGTCAATAATTCAGTGCTGCAAATAAGTCAGCTTGTCCATGGAATAGCATCTCAGCCTCTTTCTGTCCCTGGCAAACCTAGACAACTGAAAGCAGTACATTAACAGAAATCACCCAAAACAAATTAGCCCTTTGTGGGATTAAGAAGCTGCAACATAAAATAATAAACTAAGTGGACTAAGTCAGATGTCAGTGAAGAAAAGAGAGGTCTAGCTGGAGGACAGCAAGTTGTATAAAAAAATATCAGGATTAAGCCCTGTAAGCTGCTATTTGCAATGTGTGCAGAAACCAAAGGTGCCAGACAAATGACATCATACCAGCCAAGTTCAGCTCTCACTACCGACTGGGAAACTCGAGAGCAATATATTCACTGAAAGTTACTTCAAATTGATGTTCTTGCCTTGTGTTCCAGGAAGGCAACTTGTAATATTTTCTGTAAATAATCAGCATAAAAAAAAGAAAACAAGAGTTAAAACAGTAGTGTAGGAATCAGTCAAAAGACACTATTTGACTGTAGATGTTAAAAATAATAGTTTGGGGTAGTTTGCTTAAACCACTAAGAGAGGTTTTGTAACTTTAAAGAGCTCAGAGCTCTGCAGAGTGTAGTGTCATTCTCACTGAATCATAGAATCATCAATGTAAGAACTAAGTGAACTGTCTAAGAAGTGCACAGCACATGGCATAGAGTTACATACTTCAAAATTTTTGGTACTAGGCCCTATGAATTATTTCACTACTGTTAGTACAAGCTATGATAACAACTACCAGGTAGGAAAATTGCTACATGGGAAAGGATCACACAGTTCAGTAGTAACAGGGAGAGCATTTAGCTCCTTTTCAAAAAGAAGCAACTGAATGATGTAACAGATGAAAAAAAACCAAGCCTGACCTTCAAAAGAGAACCAAGCAGAAGACCAAGTTTTTCCTTTTTTCTTGTGTGCTCAACTTCACAAAACATCTATTATTGTTAGCACAGAAATTGTTCATCAAGCAAGGTGATATTGTGCTGATCATTAACATGGCAGATAAACATGTTACAAACATGTTATACCCTTCATATTATCATATATTACTAGGAAAGCTGAAGGTCAAAAAAAAAATCAATCTTAATTAAGTCAGTATGGCAGTCCTATGCTAGAACATCAAGATACCACATTTATTTCATGAAAGACATTATCAGACACTGAACTCTCTGGAGACAATTTCCTTTTATTAATGCCTTCTGTTAACAAAGATTTCTGACTGTTAATGCAAGATCTCAAAAAACTGAGAAAATTAATTTAGATTTTCAAATCTAGAGTAGATAATTAAAATTGTCTGCCCAAATACAAGCACAGGAAAAAGGAGTATGTGATAATAAAAAAGGCAGTACTAACAAAGGCTACCCAAGGTCTGAGAGAGACTAAGGAGCTAACGGTCAATGGAAGCAAGGAATCTGGGTTTCTCAATGCAGTAAAAAGAAAATTGCCCCTGAACCCTTGCAGTAACTGAAACTCCTCTGTTTTGTTGCAATTTATTGTGCAAGCACCAACTCATCCACTATGCACAGAAGACAGGCACAGTCAAGAGCAAAGTGTTAACTGGCATGGCAATACATGGCAATTTTTAGCAAAAATATGAGTAACGTCTTCTGGACCAAGCAGAGAAGGATAAGAAATTCATATGAGTAGTGGTGTTTCACAAAGCATACTCAGAACTTCTAATTATGTACAACTGCCAAATTGATGAAGATGGGAAGCACTCACATCAACACAAGGGAGATACACCCCCTTCATAAGGGGAACACCAAGTTTCTCTGCTGAATGATCTTCCAGTTAGCTAAAGCAAATGCAACTGGTATATGCTACTGGAAAAGCTTATTGTGGTTCTTCCTTAGCTATGCATACCCCCCTTCCTTTCATCAGCAATGTCTGAAAGGCTGTAAAGTTAAAAAAAGTACTAGGTGTTTCTTTTGTACAGAGCTAGACCTGCAGTTGCATGAGTAACAGCAAGGTCCAGAGACAGAGGCCACCACTGGCAAGTACCTTTTACAACAACTCATGAATAGCATTAGGCAATTTTGAAGTTGCTGTGAAAATGCATGCTACAACATCAGACCTTGCAATAACATGGCAAAACTCAGAATTTGGTTGTAAAGAATAAAGATACTACACCATGAAAATTCTGAACCAAGTAACACAACACAATTAATTGAAAATGTCTGCTCTCTCCCCTTTAAGTGGTAATTTTCACTTTTCTAATAACTCCTGAGAAAAGGCACCAACTTCAGCCATTTGCTAATGCAATTATTTCACTAGGGCTTGCAGGCCTCTGCACAATACATGTTAGGGCATGAAAACAAGGATTTTCTACATTTCAACTTTAATGTGCTCTACAACATGGACGAAAATGCCAGTCACATGATGGGAAAAACTCAAGTTCTTCAAAACAAAACAGAGTGATTGTATATACAACTAAAGTAGTTACTAGTAACTGCAGGACTTGCTTTCATTCCTGTGGAAACACTTTTCAGAGCTTTCCCCTTAACTAATTTTTAAATTAGGAAATGAAGATTCATTCAAGAAATACTGAACTCCTATTTTGTAGCATTTTTATTGAATTTTAGGTAGTACCTATTTACTCTTGTAGCAAAAGTCTCCATAAGGAGAAGGAAATGGACTACAGAATTAAAACTTAAAATCAGGACTGAATTATATCTGCATGTTTGTCTCTGCTACTGATCTGACCTCCCTGATCGTGTTCTAAAAATAGGGTAATTAACACACAATGTGGCCTTTGTTCTGGATGCCAAAATTCTGTAGCAGAAAACCTACCAATTTCTATTTAGGACAATCTTTCATTATTAGGAAAGTAATCCAGAAGTTTAAATTCAAATCTGAAAAATCTAAACAAGGATTTTTAATGTATTTTTTTTTAAAACAAACTAATCAGTATAGCTTGTTGTAGCTTCTCCCTTCCATCACTGATAATGGGAAAACAGCAGCGATCCTAAAGGGCTAAAGTCAGAATCTTCATATATAAAAAAAAAATCTTCAAAACTTCCTAATAGTATTTCTCTACAGAGTTTATGTTGGTACAAGTATCCAGTTTGTCAGAAAGTGTTAAATTAATACAAAAATAGTGTTTTAACAAAGTACTTCAGGTAGCAGGATGTATTTTAACAGTTTAAAAGATCAACTTGTGCATGCCACAACATCAACTGAGAGTGTCAGTTGACTACTGAGATTGCTACATAATCAAACACAACCATACTGCCAGTTACGCTGCTATCTGCAAGGCTCACACACTGCAGCATTAAAGTTTTTTTATCCAATTTGACTTAAACTTCTAAACATCCTTATCTGAAAAGGAAGTTAAACACACTGAAGAATGCACACAGGTTTCAAAAGAGTTTTTTTTGCTGGAACATCTGATGAATGCAATATTGTAAATTCATTCACCCTCCAAGAAGCCACTGAAATTACTATAATATATTTAGCAACTTTTTTGTTAGCTTCAGTTCAATATTTTTTCCATGGAAACAAAGCCATTACTAAACTGCAAACTTTAAAACATCCAGTTTTCAACTAACAAGCTAGCATTCACTGAAAAAGAACACAATAACAATCTAACTTCGATGCATTTTGGAGGCTCTTAGGGGTGAGATGTTGCAACCAGTAGTAAGACACAACAGAAGTATAAGCATGGTTATGGTTTCAGTAAGTCACTTTCAAATGACTACAGGTGCAGAGTTTAAAAAGCATTTGTAAACATATATGAAATCTGTAGAGAACTTGACCCAAAGAACTTGAGCCTTATTTACAAAGTGATCTTCAGAAGCGTTTTCTTGTGAGTTTCACTCAATCATGCTTTTGGCACCAGCAGAAGTACCTGATACCTCTGTAACAGTGAAGAAGGTGATGAAAGAATCAAGAGGTCATGTCATTAAGATCTCACTAGTTCAAAACCTGCAAGCACATTTCTGACGATTCTACCTTGCACACACAAGGAACAGAATAAACCACTTATACGGGCTCATACTTAACCATCCAAAGTAAAGATGAACAATTTCCGTAACTGGAATATCACAAAATTAAGAACAGCTTAAAGGGGTGATCCAAGCAAGGCAAAATAAGTAGTACTAAACTCTAAAGTAACATACTGTCCCGCACGACATCCTGGTCTCAAAATTGGAAAGTCATGGGTTCAATGGATGGACCACTCGGTGGGTAAGGAGCTGGCTGGCTGGCCACACTCAAAGTGTTGTGGTCAATGGCTCAATGTCCAATTGGCAGCCAGTGATGAGTGGTGTTCCTCAGGGGTCTGTACTGGGACCAGT
>JAOXNO010000001.1:40926705-40943897 GCA_028565335.1 Limnodromus scolopaceus
GTCCCCCGGGACGTGCGTCCCCTCACGTAGCTGTGGCCGATTCCTCGTCCTCGCCGAGGGGCAAGGCGCGCCGGTGCCCCGCGCTTGGGTGACGGCCTGACCGCAAAGCCACCGGGCCTGGCGTGAACCGTGCCACATCCCCCAGGCTGTTCCCCCCGCTCGGTGGGCCGCAGCGTGGCGCAGAAAAGCGCCTCCTGCCCGGCGGGAGGGTGGCGAGGACGGACCTGTTGGGGAGTCGGGGGGTAATGCTACCCTGACCACTCTAGTGCTACTTTTAACCTGAGCTGGGGTGGTTTCTGGAGGCACCAGAGCGAAAATAGCAGCAGTCTCTTCAAGTAGGTACAGACTTACTCAAACTGTTCACAAAGCCTATAGGTACCACAAAACCACAGTCGGCACCACCTCACCTGAAAAGTCCTGGCCAAAAACCATGGTGGTTCAAATGCTGTTTCATCAGAGTTTCGATTGTACCTGCCTTGGCCAGGGTGGACAGCCAGAGGCAGCAACAGCTTCAACCCTCCCATTTTAACTTGCTGTACTTGCCTGCCAGAGACCTAAGCAGCCTGGTTTCCTACAAATGTCTCTCGTGCCTGACTGCAAGCTCCAAGTGAAACCTTTCATACAACTGATTCCTTCCTGGGGTTTCTCTCCCATGCACTTGGTCTTGAGTAATCACATGGAGCACACTTGGAGAAGACATCTGTGGTCTACACTAGGCTTACAGAAATGTAAATGTCTTTTAGACTTTTAGCTCCTCTTGGCTGGAATGAGCCCATGATTTCAAATATTATTAGAGGCAGGTGGGATGGACAAGACACACCGTATGATGGCCTAAGAGCTGTTTACGGAGGTTACTTAGCAGATATTTAATGTGTATTCTCTACATTTCACTAAATTCTTGCATCTACTTGTCTAAAGCAATCTGCAGTCTAAATATAGCTATTTAAATAATAGAAATGACAGCAGAAAACAAAAGAAGATGAAAAAGTGTTGGGTCTGCCTAGTATCTGCAGGGCAATCTATGTTAAGAACAAGCAAAGGATAAAGGGTCCTGTACTTCACTGTACAATGCCACACCAGTAAAGTCTCAGCCCTCAAAATCTTTGTGGCAGAGAAATCCCATCTGCAAGACAGAGGTTTATGCAGGGAACTTAAGGATGCCCTATCCCCCAGCACACTGCTGTGTGTTCCCTCAAGCGGGGGGAACAGCACACTGCTGGGGGGGGGAGGTGGGCTTTTTTTGTAACGTATGATTTAAAATAGCTGGAAATAGTGAAAGTGTAAGGAGGCAAAAAAACGATCCAGGCAAAGGTTGCACAGCGTAGTCTGAGTAATAAGAATTAGGGAGAAACAAACAGGGATGGAGACGTTATGCGATTCTAAAATGACAGTACCTGTAGCCCCCTTGTAACCCTCAGCCTTTAAAATTGTTGCTAATTTTTTTATTTGTCCGAGGTGTGCAGTGCTTGGGAGTATGAAAAGAGCAGAGGTGTACAGAAAGCATTTGATAAAAATGAGCAATCGATTGTTTTTTATTGCAATACCAATTGCATGCTATTGCAGGCGTTCCCTTTATTCAATCAGCTAAAGTGGCAGTCATCTGTAAACAAGGGATTCACAAGGCGGCGCCTAGCCCTGCTTGTCCTTCCACAGCCTGCCACCTCACCTCGTGACATGCTGAACCCTAAGGCGAGACCCAGTGACCCCTATAGAGGAGTGACGTACGGAAGAAGGGAGTTGTGGTGCAGAAGCCAGCAGTTGTTGAGCGGAGACCAAACTAGTCAACAGCAGGGGCCAAGAAGTGGGGACAGGTCTAAGCAGGTCTACGCTGGAAACTTTAACTTCTAGATTGAAGCCTTTTCATCCAAAATTCGCAGATGTCTTCTAGCGGTTTTGCATTAGCCGAGTAAGCGAACCCCTTCTCATGAGAAAAAATAAAACCCAAGCCCTTACACTAGCACTCTTTAGCAGTTTTTGAAGAACGGCAGAAACATTTTTCAATAAGAAGCAGTTTCTGTGAACAATTAAGTAGGAGAAGACAAGGGGGAGGACATAGGGACACCAGTCCTGCTTCCACGTGGCACCACATGGCAAGCCTGTTCTTACAATACCTGAATGATATACACATGCAAGCTGTCTAGTTTGGGTTGTTTTGCTGTCAAAACAATTCAACTTATCCTGGCATCTGTGCAGTTGTCACAATAAGAAACTTTGAAGTTAGACTTGACTTGAAATTAAGCCTGTATTTGAGCTTTAATGACCTGTTTATTTTAATTTGCTTTGAATTTTCATCCTCCTGTGTGTTTCCCGTGCTTTAGAGCATGCTCTGCAACTTCTAATTTCAATCTGGCTGCGTAGTTGGAGTACTGCCTTGGTATTGCACAGGAAGTCAAACTAACACCATTTTTTGAATGATGGGAATCAAATCACCTGAGAATGCATTAGATACTGGCACAGGTATATTTTCCTAATAAAGTTGTGCTATTTTTCACAATGTAACATCTTGAAGCTTTTTTAAAAGCCTTAAAACATGTGTGTAAGAAGTGTGCAGATGTGGTCACTGAGTGTGCAGAGAGACACTGTTTTCTCCAAGCTGGAAGAGCTTTGCTGAGAGATGCTAGGAGAACTGCCCTATGGCACAGAAGCTAGGGCAGGTCTCCTGGGGACAGTGACGAGGTCAAATCACTGCTCCAAATCAGAGGAAGAAGAGTTTGAACCGGGTCACTCACATGCTAGTTGAGTGTCTTACTCGTGGAGCTGTTAAATATCAGGGAATCTGACCTCTCCCTTGAGTGCATAGGTCTTATCAGCTATCACTTTTGAGTCCCTCTCCCCACAGCTTGCATCACTGATGTGCACGTGGGCTGTGGAGGGAGGCTCGGGCAGGGGCTGTCTCCAGGCAGAGGCCAAGGGCCGGAGCACAGACCTAGGTTTGTACGTGGAGGGGGCTGAGGAAGGTCAAGCGCTGAAGCTACTGCAGAAAGCTAAGACACTATTTCTGTACCAGCCTGTTGCAACAAATGGGTTCGGCACTCACATGTGGGCTCAATCCTCCTAAGCACAGCATGCATTCTGCGTGCTGGAGCTGCATTCAGGCTACAGCTAAGCTAAAGCGACAGTGCTTTAGCTAAGCAAAATGTGTAGGTCATGGAGCTTGGCGTGCTTACTTTGGATCGTGAACTCCTCTGTGACAGGCAATTCATTGAACGTTTAAGCTGCTTTCAGTCCTTTTTGTACTAAAAATGCAAAAAGGTCCTTAGTATGGGCCTGGATCTGCTTACAGGAACACCTAGACACCCCTTCAGAGTACTAGGCATGCTTGGCACCTACCAAGTGCTCAGTTTTACAGGACTTGGTTCCTGCTCAGCACTGCAAACCTGTGATGTATGAAAAGCAATGACCACACGTTCTCTTCTGTTCATAGCTGATTGCAGGTCAGTTCACCCCTGACTGTTTTCCGAAGTACTGATTGCCCAAGGTTACCCTCTCCTGAAGTCTGTTGGCAGTGCTCCTCCTGTAAGCACTGAGTTACAGTGAGGAATGATATGAGTGCTCCTTGTCTGCTTCTGTCTGTGGTAGCTGGCTGAGTTACAATCACTATGGAAGTTATCATCAGTCACCGAAAATGAGAATGCCCTCACTGAACTATTCACAGAATAAAAAGCCTAAGGTTCCCCGAGTGCCACAAAGAGATGCCTTTTCCTCAGTACAGGTTCAAACCATGGTGAAATCCTGTGCGGAAGTACTGGGTTACCAGTACATAATGAAAACAGTGAATCCAGAGTATGCCTTTTAAAAGACTGAACTGCTTGCTTATGGCAAAAAGCAATTCTTTCAACTCGTACTGAGTGATTATTCCAAATTACGTGGCTGGCCAATGAATGATACAGTGCAGAGCTGTTGTTAGTTCTTCCACGTATTGTTTACTTTTTGAGGAACTACTGGTTTTCTAAAGGAAAGTACATCATCCCAGAAAGCAAGTCATAGTTTATAAACAGTGCCACAGACAGCATAGAAAGTTCTGCTGAACTATCACGTGGGAAATCATGTAAATTCCCGAGTAGAGCTGAATGGACACCTCTTGCAGATTTCTGTTTTGCATTTGCTGCTGCTTTTGTGAAATGAGAGCAAATTTTCCCTCAGGGAACACATTTGCACACAGGGGTGCCAGCAAACTAAAGAAATACAATCTGTGTAATCTTTGACATACTGTAATCAAAGGAGTACCAGCAAACTAAAGAAATACAGTATGTGGAATCTTTGACATACTGTAATCAAAGACAAAGAAAAATGACATGGTTTGGAAAAAGTCAAATGCTGAAATGTGATTATATACTTTTTCACATAATAAACCCTCAACATTTTTCATTTCTCAATTTTTTTAACTCTTCAGGGGCTAAATCATGACTCTTGTCTTACATTATAGAGATTGCTCATAGATACAGAAGGTATAAACCAAAAATAACAGAAAAACAACAACAAACCCAAGCCAAACCCACAAAAAAAAACAACCTAGGGGAGAGATGAAGAAAATAGGAATGCAGTGTGGAGTCATAAGCTGGGTGAAAAAGTAAATGATACAGGTGTATTGAAACGGATGAAGAAATTATGCTCTAGCTCTGGGCAATCCTGCTTCGGCAGGGGAGTTGGACTAGATGATCTCTATGGTCCCTTCCAACTCTAAAAATTCAGTGAAATTCAGTGAAATTGATGTACAAGTGCTTTAGAGGTAGTACAGAAGTTAAAATCTCAAGTACAGTGCACTTGGTGCTTTTTAGGGTCATTGCTGGGGGTTAGAACTCACCGTAGGTTTTGGATTTTTTTTAATATTTCTATGAAATAATTCTATTGGAAAAAAACCAACTGTGCTAACTGAAATATCACTGTAGAATAGACTTTTTAAAGAAGCTGTATGTGGAAACTTATAAATTATTAAATTACTATATTAGAACAAATCTTTTTATAATGCATATAAATCAGTTAAGTTATAAGAAAAAAAGGCATTAAACAGAAAAAGTATCTCTATCTACAAGTATCTCTTGTGGTGCCTGTGGTTGTCCCTAATGTATCTAACTCTATCATGACAGTAAAACTATATAGAGGTGTCCTTGTTTCTAGTATTATTGGTCACTTCACATGATAAAATAAAATGCCATGGAACTTGGTAGTTATAGCCAAGGGTTTTGCTGTGGTCTTATAAGGATGTAAGTAATACATTGCCTAGAGGCTGCCCAGCTTTCTCATAGTTACCTTATACATGCAAGGAGGAAGCTCACTCCCTGAAACTACTGAAGGTCCTTTGATCTTCACAGATTTAATGGTTTGGAGTTTGGTTTGATTTGGTTGGTTGGGGTTTTTTTGCTGTAGCAGTGCACCAGCCACTGCCAGAACTCCCTCCTACTGCTAAAAATGCCCTCAGTAGCACCCCTGCCAGGGACAGGATATATATTCATCCCCAGGACTGGGCAGGAAACGGTTCTGAGCCATATGAGAACACAGCATCCCAAATAGGGAGGAAAAGACAATAACCCCTTCTCATAGACTGTAATCCCTCCCTCCTCTTTTCCCCCAAAAAAATCACAGATGGAGCAAATCCAAACATTCCATTTAAATCATCTGCAATTGTTTTGTTTTGACTTTTACCACTTCAGTATGTCTTTACTAGCATTCATTCTAATTTTGTAATTTAAAATCATGATAAAGCTCAAATGATGCATTTTATTATTAAACCCTGGCAATTTTTGAACTTTTTGTCCCATGCACTTTTTTTGGGTTGAAACATTTGCTAAGACTAACTCTTTCGGATAAGCAATTTAATTTTCAGTGAATTGGCAATTACCAATTTAACCTCTTACCTTGCCCTTCAAAAATGTTCTCGGCAGCTCTAGCCAGAGTATGACCTGGCAGAGGAGAGCTGGTTCCTTCCTCCTTTGCAGCCTGATTTCTCCCAAGATGGTGAACCTTCAATAAGCACAGACATGGATATAGACTACTTGCTCTTCTCAATAGATTTTTCTAAATCTTTGTTTTCTCCAGCAACAGGGAGAACACTTTTGCCTGAAGGCAGGTACCTTGGCATCACATAGCAGTGCAGAATACGGGTGGAAAGAATTGCAGCTATCGACCTTCAGTAAGCAAAAAAATTTAAGGTTTTATATAACTTAGTATTTCAAAATTATAGTTCAAAACACAGTATTTGAAGTGGTTGGCATTCAAAGACTAATCAGCTGCATAGCAAAAGCTGTCTAAAGAATGTCAAAATAGGAATATGAACAAGCTCTATTAAGTAAATTGATAAGAAAAGGTGTATATTTAAAACTTTTTTGTAATGATCATTTTCTCTCTTTACTCCTGTACTGCTTCCTCTGTGTCTTTAGCTTGGGGCTAGAGCTGAAAGGGGGAAGAAGGGAAGGGAAGGATATTATAGCTGAAGATCTTTGAGTTTTGGCCAACAGCTGCAGCATCTCACATTTTCTCTGCATGTTCCCAGATACAGTTTCTCAGGACAGTCTGTCAGGGACTGATACCCGTTCCTTCCCTGAGGGCGACTGGAAGAGTTCGTACTGATGGGATTCTAAGATGTTCAAATTCTGTTTACTGCAATAACCAAAGCAAACTTTTGATCAGAAAGATCCTGCTGGATATTAATATTGCTGCAATCCTTGGGCATGAAGGCCCCCATCTACCGACCTTGTTATGGTTTGAAGAAGCCACAACAATTTATTGTCATTTAGACAATTATTCTATCACCCGGTGACCCCTCCCCACCCAGGAAAGGGAAACGGGGAAAAAAGCAAGGAAACCTGAGGGTTGAAATATAAACAGATTTAACAGAATAAGACAAAGTAACTAACATTACTAATACTAAAGAATCAGTATTGATCCTGATACCAATATAAAATATACAAGGATTATACTCAGCCAATTCTATAAGCAGGAAGCTGTGCACTCCCAGCAGTGAACAGCAAATGACACTGCAAGTGCTACAGCTCTGGGAGGAAGAGGAGGCCTCAGGGGTCCGGCACTGGGTCAAGAAGTTCTCAGGATCGCAGCTATCACGGGAGAGGAGAGACTGCTCAGCAAACTTTCTAATTTATATTGAATGTGACATTCATGGTGTGAAATAATCCTGTTGGCCAGCTCCTCGTCCCCGCACCTGGCCAGGCCCGAAAACACTGAGACCTTGAAACCCACATACCATAGCTGGCTATAAAGTAAACATTCCCACAAATTCAGATGCTAGAGTCTTCTAAAAATGCAGTTTTTCCCTAGCACTAAAAGGGACCTTACTAAAAATTAAAATCACTGATAGAGAAATTAATCCTGTCACTCAAACCAGGACAGACTGAACTGCTGTCTAAGAAGGTTTACTGCTTGCTGGGGGCTCAGATCTGGGACACTGTGGAGAGACTGATGTGGCATGTCCAGCCTTGATGCTCTTCCAGGAGGACACCAATCCTGCTACCAGGGGAGACCTGGAGTGTATTGAGCATGACTACATGACTCCAGGCAAGGGCACAGGGGGCCAAATGGATCCTGTTGGTGAGGGGAAAAGTCTTCAAAAGGAGTGGATGAATCCTTTGAACCAAGATCTGATTGCACAGCTGGTGTCAATGGCAGGGATTTGTTTTTTATGACCATGGGCCCTTTGTGAGGATCAAAGACTGTTGGGAAGAGACTCCATCCCACCCGACTAAGCAGGGCAAAGAAGGCCAACAGGCTCCTGGGTTGCGCCAGGTTGAGGGAGGAGTTCCTTTCCCTCTGCTCCGCCCTGGGGAGATGTATCTGGAGTGCTGTGTCCAGTCCTGGGCTCCCCAGTAACAGAAATATGGACATACACATCGGGTCTGGAAAAGAGCCACAAAGATGCTTAGGGACTGGCACACCTCTCATATGAGGAGAGGCTGAGAAAGCCAGGATTGTTTTGTCCCGAGAAGAGAAGGCTCGGGGGAATCTTATCAATGTTTATGAACATCTGCTGTGGGGTAGTAAAAATGATAGAGACAGACTCTTCTCAGTGGTGCCCAGCGAAAAAACAAGGGGCAATGGGCACAAATTGAATTATCAGAGATTTCATTTAAACATACAAAAAAAATTCTTCACACTGAGGTTGATGAAGCACTGGCACAGGTTACCCAGAGGGACTGAGGAGTTTCCATCCTTGGAGATATTCAAACCTCAATTGGACATGGCACTCAGCAACCCACTCTAGCTGTTCCTGCTCTGAGCAGGGTTTGGACTAGGTGATCTCCAGAGGTCCCTTCCAGCCTCGACTATTATGTGATTCTGTGATATTTACATAAAAGCCTTGCTGACATTTGATGTTTTGGGGATGTGAGATTGAAAAGCTGTGAAAAAAAATCTCAGCTAAATTTTTGATAATGAAAACTGCACTGTAATGCTATTAATTTAAAACTACTGGAACAATAGCATAGCATGTCTAACATACACAGCACTCACATGGTCTGTCTGATTAATTCCAAAATGTTCACGTAAAAGGCAGATCGGAATTGTTCTCCATGATTTGCATGACAGATTTGCATGGGGAAAGAAGGTCTTCATACTTGGGGAACTGAAAGTTGGCTATATTCTCTGCTGTTTATTAGGTCGTTTTCTACAAAGCCTTGCTGGGTCCTGGTTATAAATATAGCATTTTAGTGTTCTGCAGAAGAGCAGACTGCTTCTGCACCATTTAGTCTTATAATCTTTATGCATTTTAAATCATATCTGTAGCCTAATTTAGGCAGTTTTCTTATGAAATATAACAGTATTTAAAAGCTGAGGGTACTGATGAAACTGCTTTGGAGTTTTTGCTTGTCATTTTGTTTTGTTGCTTTATTTTGATGCTGTTACTTTTCATCTTTCTCTGTCTTCCACTGCAATAAGCAGACTTGTCATTCTTAAGAACTCTGTGGTATTGCTACATTAGCTGAAAAAGGATGAAGGACAGAAACTAGGCAGAAAAATAAAGGAAAGTTACAAAGGATGGGAGAAGAACAAAGGAGAGGAAGTTTGGTGAGAGCTGTAGGATTTGTTACGTGAAGTAACCAAAGCCTTTAAAAATAAGGGGTGGAATTAATTCTACCTGGCTTCAGGTGTTCTCAGCTTCAATATCTCAGCTTTCCTGCGTTGCGTTAATAGCGGAGAAAGATAAGCTCTTGTACAGTATAATTCACCTGGGTTGTTACAATTGTCTGCTTGGAGGTCGGATGACTTGTGCCCTAGAAATGACTCTCTCTACTGACAGTACAAGGCCAGGAGGATGAGCTCAAATGTAAATGTGTACATTTACTGAATCAACCTAAATTCACTAGCACTATTTTGAACACCTAAAGGGAAGAAAAAGAAGCCAAATAGCAGAAGTAGTCTGGACAACTTGTACCTGCCAAAGCTGGTGGTGCTTCAGAGCACCTGAAACACAAATTGCCCAGTATATTTACATGTTTAGTGCTGTTTTCCTTTCTGTTTTACATGGTGGTATCTGGGTCTGAAATGCAGAGAGTATACGTAGGGTCTGGTTGTTTGGCTTGGGTTTGGGACTGTCACATCTCCTCCTGAGGTTGCCTGGCTGCCCTCAGTGGCCACCTGGGTCTTTCCTTCCTCAGATGCTCTGGAATTACTTGCTGGAACTTGCTGCTGGATGCAAAATTCCAGGCGTGGGCAGATGTGCAAATCTTTTCTGATGTGTTGCTCTTTTCCATTAGCGCAGCTCTGCCATTTTGGGGCAGATGTGGTCCTCGTCCTCAGGATACCTTTTCTCATTAATTTGCTGGTCCAGGAAGCCACAATCCCTAGTATTATTGCAAATGCCAGAATGACAAGAAAAATGGTCAAGATTCCTGAAAGGTCTGGAGGATAGCCCACAGCTCCTATAGTGAGTATGTGTCCCTTGGGAGCTGAAATCTACAGCGAGCTAGAAATACCTGGTTATATAGCAGCATTTTAGCATGGAGCATTCATCCAAACAAGGCACCATACAGGTGAAGAGGTAATCTGATGTGTGAAGCTGTGCAGAGAGAAAAGACAGAAAACAGACTTGTTAATCCAAATTGACTTCTTGAAAAAAGCATCACTTTGGAATAGCTTTTTTTTCAGCTCCAAAGGAATAATTAATAGTGGATAAAATAACAAGGAATTCAGAAGAAGTGGTGAGAAGTGTGTTTCTGCAAAATCCCTACAGGGATCCTGAAAGAAACTTTCCCATTGTGTCTCAAGTACAGATTCTCTGATTACTTTTTAATTACTGGTCATGAATTCACTACTGATGCACAATGAAAAATAATATGATTTCAACATAAATAATTTATAAGCACCAGCCATCACTGACAATACAAATGTAGTTAAAAATTATTCCTACCTTCAATTTAGAAAGGGACAGGCATAATGAAATTAATTCTGTAAAAATGAGATGTCCTCTGTAAATTCAGGATTATATAAATGAATTTTATGACAAGTCTTTAGTAAATTCCAGAACTCATAGGGTTCTAGAGAAGTTTTGTTAGTTTTCAATCTATTTATCTGTTTATGAAGTAAATTGTACCCCAGAGCTCTTATGATTCTCTATGTTATTTAGGCTAAATACATTATTTTTAAATTACCTGTAGTTATCCAAGCAGTGCATTTCATATATCAATATATTAGGTGCTATAAAATACTAACAGAAATCCTTTTTTTTTACTTTGTTTCTTTTTACATTGTTCCACGTTAGATATTTAGACATTAATATCTGCATTAGAACATCACAGTATACCTTACATGTTACAGAGCAGCTCATAACATTAAAGTGGAATTATTTGTATTAGAGTGATAGTGATACAATAATTAAGTCATAAATGGCATATAAATTCATAGGCAAGTACTGCTTCAAATATTTATGACTGTCTACCATGCTCATAGCTCTAGTTTTTTCTAAATGGTAAAATATGAGTTCATGAAATACTGCTTTGCAAATATATGCTCTTGACATTCAATGAACTGGAGGAATCCTGCTTCATTAAATTGAATCTGCTATTGCTTACTCCAAAAATATCTAAATCTACAGCTATTCCTCCAAAATCCCACGAGGCAGACAGCAGTAACCAGCCACCTGGATGCTTTCCAGTCTCTTAGGATCTCATTAGCCGCTGAGTGCACCAGCCACGCTTCTGTTCCTTTTGCCCACATTCCTGCTCCGAAATAACCAGTCTGACCCAAGCCCTGATGTCTCCTTGACCAGGGCCAAAATGGGCAATGCTGCTGTGTTGCCCCTCTGACCTCAGCCTCTGGTCGTGGTCTTGCCTTGCTCTTTGGTCTGGTGTGTGACTCCATACCTGGCTCCAAACACAGTTTTAGCCTTCGGTTCCTGTAATCAATAACTGTGATTGCTAATTGTTAAGATCAAATGACCTCATAAGTGTTACCCGTATTTGTTTTCTTATTTCTACCAATGAACTGAAAACATCTGCTAGGTGGTTGCTGGGAAGGCAGGTACAACACAGCGCATCTTCAGATACCTGAGGGTTCTGTAAGGAAAGATGTAAAGTTTTACAAATCATTAAAACAAAAGCTATTTCCTATTTGAACATTGGTACCTTAATAAAAGACACCTTAGGCATAACCAAGATGGGAGACCAGCTTCTCAGGAAACAAAAATGTGTGTGGCCTCCTGAATTTTAATTCACAGGCTTCAGCTAATTAACTGCTTGAACTGTCTACGTGTATAAATATGTTCTTTACTCTCAGTAGGTTGCTTATCACTGTGTATCATCTTTTTTTTTTACTTTTGGGTTTTTTTCCCCTTCAGAGTGTTCTGGAAAAAATTTTGAACCGCAGGCAGTGATAGGTGATTGTGGGCCTAATCTTTGCGCATTACTTGGCAATTAAAACAATGAAGCTGGCTTGTAGACCGTAAAATACTGCTCACTTGTTGCTTTGGGCTTGGTGGGATACTGTCAAGTGTTGGGATAGGTGTCTGTACACTCCAGGGAGTCTGTGGGAAAAGCAGGTATTGAAAGTCCCACATAGCTATTTGAAGAGGATTAAAAATCCTCCAGGATTAAGGCTCCTCTGTGGGTTTGGGAGCTCAGGGTGATACCCTCCCTCTTAGGCAGTGGTCTCCCACTGACACAGGTACACACATCTGGCACAGGTGGCAGGAGACTGATAATTTTAAAGGGGAGCTTTAAATTTATTTCATCAGAGGTTCAGGGCAGGCAAGAGGCAGAGCGTGGATCAGCAAAGGGGAGAGTTACACATCGTTGCTCTGGTCCTTCGAAATGCTTCTGCATAGATCCTGAACGGAACAGCTCGGCATCTTTCACTGATACCTGGATTTGCTTCCTGCTTTGATTTTTCATCCTTTGATTTTTCATCCTGTTAGTGTGCATCCATCAGTGGTACATCTGTATGCAGCCTTTGTTTAATGGGATTATTGCCCTGGAACAGTATAATTGAAGTTCTTTTCTTCCTTAGTATGAGCATGTGTATTTTATATGCCGCCTCTGCATTAGTTATGTTTGCTGGGAGTATACACCCATTAAGTGGGTCACTTGGAGCAGGAATGCACTTCGCCTCACTATGTAATATGTCATGTCATCCAGACACGCTTATCATCATTCCCTCTTCTCTCCCACATCAGCTGTTTTGAAGCATTTGCTTTCATGGGTAGGAGATAGCACTTACTACTCTGCTCCAATGTCCCTGTCTACCAGGAGACATTATATATTACTCTGTCTTATTTCTTATCTTGACAGATTGGTTTCTTGTTGGAAACAGAAATTTCTGCTTATGACCCCTAGAACTGCAGCTTGACACTGCTTCTGTTTCTGTTCCCTCCTCCTTTCCATGGGAGCCTAGTGTGCTTCAGAAGTTCCTCAGCTTGACAGGTGGCCACTGTGTAATTTTAGGGGAAAATTTTAGGTTCGCAGGCTGTGTATCCCTTTCACTGAATTTCACTGAATTTTTAGAGTTGGAAGGGACCATAGAGATCATCTAGTCCAACTCTCCTGCCGAAGCAGGATTGCCCAGAGCTTTCTTAACATCATGATTATTACATGCTTTTAGAACACTTTTCAAGGCTCTAGACCTTGCATTTGATCTGTACTTTGCATTCAGAATAATCCCTGTCAAGCACAGGTGGCATTTTGCAGGTGCCATAAATGAAATGTACAGTGGTGAAAAATAAACAAGGCAAACTCTAATTTAAGGTATATCCAGTAAAGTCCCAAAGACATTTTGGATAGGAAGAATGTAATGTTGGGAGGGTTTTTTAAAGGGAAAGGATGAAGCAGCTGTGAAAATAAGACTACCTGCTTGTTCTTGCTCTTCCATTGCTCTATCATTCCTTATTCTGCACTTAACCAACAACAGAACACTCCTGGTGAAGGCTTTTCTGTTCCCTGCAGAGTCAATCATCTGAGAGGCAGGAGCTCAGCCTGTCTTCATTAAGACAGCACCCAGCCCAGAGCCCTCAGCAGAGGAAGACCATAAAGAGCATCAGCCTGAGCATCTAGCAAGGATTTCCTGGACTACAGCTCAAACTGACTTTACATCAAAGATAAAGATAGCAGATGAACATAGAGAGTTAGATTTTTCTCTGTTTATGGTGGATCTTACTAGAGGCCGTGCAAGCATTATAAAGGGCCTAACTAGGTAGGATTGCTCAGCCTGAAGGAAGAAGAAAGCCATGTACAGGAAATGTGGAGCCACCTCTTTTTGATGGCCTGCATAATTAATGGATAAAGCAATGTACAGAATAAAGATGGTCTCAGGTCCCTAACTTAATGAACTTCATGGAACTTCAAAGGAGAAGCACAGGTTGCAGGAAAACTGGGGAAACTCAGGCAGGATGTTAATGGCCAGGCACCTACTTGCAGTCATGGTATCACCAAACAGAATTCTGTTTATTAAAGGATGGTCAGGCCTTGCAAGCAGAAAAACTCAATTTTTCACTTAGCACATGGTGTAAAAAAGACCAAAAAGAGACAAAATTATTACGGGTAAGAAATTTCTGACTCTGCTGACTTCATCAATGCACTTATTAGTACCTTTTCAATTATTAATGGCTCTGACTGCTGCAGTTATTACTGATCCATATTAATCCTCCAAGGAACAGGAGATGACAACACGGAGTCATGATGACCTTGCCTCCCCATATGCTGTGGCTGGTCAGGAAATTTCCAATGAAACAGCTGTTCACTGGAAAGTGTGAATTCTCCAAAATTTTTCTTTTTATTGGAAATATACACATTTCATTGATTTTTGTTGGGACAGTCTTTTTGGATCTAACGTAGCCTTCCTATAGCCAAAATTCATGACAAGCATTTGCCTTGAGGAAATTAGATAAGTAAATCCTCCTTTTTCATAGTAATTCATAGAAAGTAAAAGAGAGGAGACTGAGGAACACCTAGCACAGACTGTGTTCTGGGCTGACCCAGCTTCAGTATCAATTTTGCCAATGCTGGCCTCACACAATGAAAATAGAAAGATCCCATCCTCATGAGAATATAAAAATTCACGGGATTGCTTGTTTTTCTGCAATGGGAGCTAAAAAAGAGTAGGAGATAAAGACAATAACCCCAAACCTTAACAAAACAATAGGGAAGTGCTATCAGCTTTTGTCATATTTTTTTCATGAGTATTTCACGCATTTGATAAGAGTCACAGCTGGATGAGGAAGAAACTTCAGAGATCAACCTTCAGACACTAGCAGTTCAACCAAATATTGAATTAAGTCTATTTTATTCTGGAAGCAATAGGTTATTCTTTTCAAGATACTTTAAAATACATCTTTGTCATCTGGTTCAACTTTTTCTTCCCAAAGTCCCACCAAGCTCTAGTAAACCTAGAACAATACATAATTCTCCTGTGTGCATTGAAATGCTTTATAGCATTTTGGCAGAAAGAATTTTTGCCTTTCCTTTCCATTTTCCATACTCCTGCCTAAGTCACTGCTCTTTCTGCATACTCAACAGGGCAATGGTTCTGTGTAGCAAAGAATTACAAGTATGTGATTGATTTTTGTATTGAAATATACACATTATCCAGCTGGGAAAGTCTACTGGTTGGTAATGTACCCTCTAAACCAACCGAGCCAAGAAGATACTAACCGTGGCTTTGTTATTCTCAAAATTTCTACTCATGGTTGCCTGTGAGATGAGCAGTGGTCTTTGGTAGCTTCCAGAGGAACAGAAGAGTTGTTTCTGGTGTGAGATGCAAAGATCAGGAACAGCAACTAAATGGCCAGTGTGTGAGTTACAAGGTCAAAGTGGAATGAGGCAAGAAAGTGCTAGGAAAGGAAGGTGAGTGGGATATTAGACTAATTACACTGAAAAAATGCAAGAAAATTCAGAATAGAAAATGAGTGAAAATAAAAAGAGAAAACTGAAATCTGTTTTTCTAGACTGAAAGATGTCAGAGATCATAATCATCATTATTATCAATTATCATTGTCATTACTACTAATATTGCTGTTGTTTCTTTTTCCTTAGCAATAATAGTACTAACAATAGTGTGAGGACCTAGGACAAAAATCTCATAAAAACTTGGAGAGGCCTCTAAAGGAGGAACAGAAGTCTGTCCATTCCCGTTGTTGGGTAAGATGTGTCACATTTTCAATTCAAATTTTAGGGGAGAATTAGTATTTGTGCGGTGATGTTAAAGGCAGGTGTTATCTGAATGAAGGAGAACTAGAGCTGACAAAATAAAAGTGAGAATTTTTCAGCAAAGAATTATCTGCTTTTTACACCTGCCCCCAAACTATCAGAATTAATAATCTCCACAGATTTCAAATAAAGAGAAGGAAGGGGACACTCCCTTTCCTCTTGCTAATTAAATGCCTCCATGCAATTATAATTCCTCTAAAAGAGCCCTGTGGTTTACAGTTTTGGTGGGCCAGTCAGCCTGACTTCCAACTAATCAAAACATTGTGATCAGATAAAGTACAAGTTTAAAATGGAGCTGCTTAGAAATTGCAACTGGCTGCTGATCAGTGGCCCTAAAAACCTCATCATTAATCTGCTAATGAGCAAAAATAAACTAGGACCAATGTTGCTAGGGTATAAACACATTATATATGAAGTTCCTTGAGGCTTTACTGCAGCAGGTACCCTCAGAGAGGGGAGCCACTCAAGGTGTTGATTTTTTCTGGTGCGAGTGGGATCTTCAGGGTGGAAATGTTTTATCTGCATTCCCAGCTCAACAGCAGAGGTCCTCAAGGGGGATGCTCCCATCCCAAAACTCTCCCTCTGCTCCCCAGAACAACACAGCTCTTTGGGAAAGGGTGTTCATGGCCTGAAAAATCTTTCAGTCCAAAGCCACATAAAAGTCTGAGGGTCAGTCCGGAGTGAATCCCCTCCCAAGGCACATCAGGGAGACAGTGAAAGGATTGAGCTGAAGGCAAAAACGTAACTTGCTTTTTGCCTTTTGGGAGTAGGAGAAGATGAGTTGCCCTCATTTGAATTTAGATACTATTCAGAATGTGGTTTTAATTTTATTTAATCAGGATTTAGAAAGTCAAGCTCCTAAATCAGTTAAATAACTCGGATTTGAATTAAATAAGCAATGACAGGAACAAGGGTGGTACGAAGGAAATATGATACCTACTTCTGCTCAGAGGAGCATCCTTTCATGGGAAGGATAAGGGAGTCAAAATCCCTGTTGAACTCATGGAAGCTTAGGAGAGCTAAAAAAAAAAAAGAATAAGGATTTGCAATAGAGCTATGTAAGAAAAAAATCTGGAGAATAAGGCTCTATTGCATGATTGGTCACAGCTATGTTTTCTGAACGTTAAGTACAGGGAAATTTCCTAGACTTCCAGGTTTTGTTTGTGTTCCTTTTTTCTACAGCTGCGTATCCACATGGGAAAGCACTTCCAGTGCTGGGATCCACATTGCAAGTGGCCTGTACAAGTGATCCTTCCTTATTAGAGAAAACTTTAGCAAGGTGAGTTGCTTTAGTAATAATTTTCTGGAGAAGCAACAAATAACCCTAAGCAATAGAGATTTTTTCCTTTAATTGCTTTCACTCTCATAGTTTCTAATGTATAAGTTGAAAAGAAAGAGAGAAAGAAAGAGAGAAAGAGAAGGAAGGAAGGAAGGAAGGAATGGAGGAAGGAAGGAAGGAAGCAAGCAAAGAGAAAGAGAGGGGAAGAAAGACCGAAAGGGAGAGAGGAAGGAAGGAAGGACGGAAGGAAGGAAGGAAGGAAGGAAGGAAGG
>JAOXNO010000001.1:40944285-40962454 GCA_028565335.1 Limnodromus scolopaceus
AGGAAGGAAGGAAGGAAGGAAGGAAGGAAGGAAGGAAGGAAGGAAGGAAGGGAGGGAGGAAGGGAGGGAGGGAGGGATGAAAAATGTCATTTTCCCTGATTCATGTGAGTTTCAGATCACACTGAACTTTTCACAGAGATAGTGTGAGGGTAGAATGGATTTTTAGCGGTGAAGCAACTTGTGTGGGTAAGGTTTTTCCTTCTTAGTACCATTTAGCACCACTACTTTCAGGTGAGAGATTCTAAGGAAAAAAAATGGGCTATGTGAAAATACACTATGCCATTCCTTAGATGCAATATTCATGTGAATTATTTTAAATCTTCATTTGCAGGATCTCAAACAATCTCAGACAATCTTAGCTGCTTCTCTGAAGGAAATTGTAATTATAAGCTCACGCTTTTTGTCTGCCTGCCTACCAGTCTGTCTCTTGCCTGTGCCATTCCTCCCACTCTACGCAGTAAACTGGTGGTGGATTCTAGCTAAGTTGAGGGAGAAGTGGAGAACAGAGAAGTAACGCAGTTCCTGCCAGCTCTGTAAACCAGACACATGGGCACATAAGCAAGACCACAGAAAGAACCACCTCTGTCTTGTCAGATAACAAAACAGTCCAGGAAGAAGGCAGAGCTTACAATGGCCCAGTTTTGAGATGGCCTTCAGTGGGCGCTCGCAGGTACAATGAGTCTACAAGAAACCAACATTCTTGAGCTCAGCGCTCAACAGCTTTTGTTTATATATCCTCCTTCGATTGCCTTATCACAAGAAAAAGGTAATGCACAGTGCTGATACTGTAACACTCTACTATTGATGACAGTGACAGGTATTAGTATTTTATTCTGAATTACTGATCTGTCTCATACTCTTTCTCCCTTCCTCTTCTCTCTGCTCAACGGCACACACATGTTCACACAGAGAGACCCCACACAAAGGTTTTGGCAGGGTTTAGTTGTGAGATCCTAAAGTTGAAAACTTTTGCAGGGAGCAAAAGTCTGGGTAGATATTTCAGCAATGGACTGGTGCTCAACAGGTTGAGATTTAATTCTCCATGCTCTTTATCTTCTGAGCTTTTGTTCCTTCTCTCTATAATGAGAATAAATAGTTTCCTTTCTTCCACCTTATCTTCATGTAGATTTTAATGGCTGAGGTTTCTCAGTAGACCTAGCAAAGGCCTGATCCTGTGTGAACATTGGGAAAACCCCTCTCTGGCAGAGAGAAGTAGGAAGGTGAATCACTTCATCTCAGCCAAGTACTCCAAAGCAAATGCAAGCCTGGTTCTGCGGTCCTTATCCAGACAAGAGGCTCAGACTCAGTGGAAGCGCCAGCAGAATGAGGGCAACTAGATAAGAGCCCATCTCCTTTTCCCATGTGCAGGCATCATATGCCTCTTCTTGTGCTAGTATACTATCACACATTGCATGGTGTTGCTATAAATTATGAATTGTTTTAAGCAAGAAAACTGTATCTTGCCTTTTTGCTTCATTTCATTCATTCAATGACCAAGGTCAGACGATGCATAAAAATCCCATAATTCCAACTTTGAGCAGGCAGACCTTGCAGCAACTGCACAGATCATTCTGTCCCTGTTCCTTTTTATGTTGTTGTTTCTATATACACTCTTGAAGAGGAGAAAAAATGCAGTACCTTGATCTGTTTATTTACAACTTGCCAGACCTTTCACTGGAACCATCCCAAACACAAGGAAAAAAACCCAGAAAATTTATATGGAATGCTATATTTTAATTAGATGGGTTTATACTATCCTATAATTTCTTTTCCAGTTTATTTTCTCTCCTGGTAAAAAAAAAAAAAAAGATAAATTATTTTGTTAGTAACACAGTGCTTGTCTCTCGTAGTTGAAATTGCTCTTGAATGGAAGTTGTTACTAAAAAGGATTTAATTTTAGCATTTTGATGGGAAGCAAAGATAATCAGTTTTGCATTTAGCTCTCCTCCTTACCAGCCACATTTACATTTTCAGGAGAATTTAGAGCTCAGAAAAGGTGCCAGACTGACAGCACTGGAAACTCAGTCTCCAGTTATCTGCAGGCTGATGCATTTTGCACCACTACTGTATGTCATCTTGATGGGAAAGTTCACGAGTTAGAGGGTACCTCATGCTTTCAACCATTATTTTCTTGGTCTATCAACACTGCCAACAACAGCAGGTTATTGGGCTTGAAATTATTCCCACAGGCAGTGGGGAAGAATATCTTCTGGCAGGGGAGTTGCTGCATGGTCTGGCATTTCTGTAGTGCGTCTCAAATTAAAGTTTCTCTTGCTAAATCTCTGACCAGCAGTCCCAAAGAGGCAGACTGGGGAGGAGGGCAAGAAAGTAATAATCCATCCTGAAGCTCCACCCTGGGATTGAATATTGTTACCTGAGATGTGGCAATGGGTTTCCGAAGTGAGAAGGCATCCGGAGCCATTCATTTCCGCCATGTCTTGGCATTATGTATAACGTGTGCTTCTCAGCAGGACAAATTAATCTGCGTTGAGTTCCACGTTGCAGTGGCTAGACTGCTTCCTGCCTGCTGGGTTCATGCAGTGCCTCTGCCCTGCCCCGGAGCCTGCAGGGCTGACACCTGATGTCATCACACAACCACTGAGAAAACGATGGAATTTTGTTTTCTCTCCAGCAGTTTGGTTTTGGGAAGGACAAAACTGTCGAAGTCAGTGCTGTTGTTGCTTATTCTGCCCGTGTACAAGAATGGAGTCTGGGTCATCTGTTGCTCAATGTGCAACTTGTAGAGGAGCACACTGAGGGACACAGCAGTATCAGCCTGCACATATCTAGATGGAATATCTGATGTTGTTCCAACATTTCTGGAAAGAAAGAGCCAGTTCCGTTTTAGAAATAGTCCATCTTTTGGGGGGTTTTGTTTCTTTTGTGTGCAGCATACTGTATATGGAATCTCTGTTGCAGTTTACTGTAGTCCTTGCTGCATTAAAGATGCATCTTGCTCTGTTACACAACTGCAGTTTATGGTGTGAAACAATCACACAGCTGGCAGGATGTTGCCAACATAACTCATGTGATGTGTCTCAGGCGCTTGTTCCGATAGCAAATTTCTGATATAAATCTATGGCAGTGAGTGCAAACAAAGTTAGACAGATGGAATGATAAACACCGTGGTTCAGCAGCTCATCAAATTATTTTCAGATATTCTGTGAAGGTTTTTTCAGTGAAATTTTGTCCAATCTCCCAAACTGCTTCACTAAAGAATAGATTGCAGGGCTTGGGAGGGTATCTTTTTTTTGGTGGGATGGCTTTTCAGATGGCTAAAATGAGGTGATGTGAATCACCTTCCTGTTTGTCTTGCCTAACTGTTCAATCCAACTTTTAAAGGCTGGATGGACTTTGAAGGTTGGTTGGCCAGAACACTCGAACACAGACTGCTAGGAGCAATTGAAGGTTGGCTGGCCAGAACACTAGAACACAGACTGCTAGGAGCAATCCCTCAGAAGATAGTCTAAAAGATTCCTCCACTACTAATGAATTTCCATGGAAATCAAATGTAAACTGCTGTTAAGAGAAATGGTCTCGGTGCTGTCTTTAACTACAAGTTAGACTCGCCTTTTGATATTTTGGGGCTGTGCCTATTGATGCTACATACAAAAACGCAGTATGTGAAAATGAAGATAAAAGTAGGAATAGAAAATTGAAGTCTGGTTTGGTCAATATGATGAAAATGCTCATTTTATCTGGGTATTTAAATGTCTATTTATCAGAAATTACTTCTGTCCTATAGAAGAAAAATATGTTTTGACATTTCAGGAACAGGCAAGAGTATTTCCATTTTGGGCAGTAGCGTAGTAGGCATAGAAAGGCTTAGAGGCAAGGTCTTTTTAACAGCTAGTATAGCCTGGCAAGCAAGCAAATATGAAAGGAAAAGTGTGATAATCTGGGCTGCTCAGAAATAAGTACAACTTAGGAACTAAAAGCCTTTTTTATGAAAATATTTTTATGTGGAACCTGTTACCCATGGACCTGAACTCTCAAAATCTCATTTTCCCTGCTATTATCATCTTCTGGCAGGCAAACTCTTACCTTTCTCACACTGCTTACTGGCCTGTTCAGTGCTGCAGACCTCATCTTACACAGGGGAAGATGCTGACCCCATTCAGACCAGTGAATCTACAGATAATTCCGGTGCTACGAACAGAATTACACTATATTCACCCCAGGGGAAAAAAAGAACAAGAGGTTTTGTCCTCCTGGATAGATAGGTGTTTTACCTTTGACTCATTCCATGCATAGATGAGTCAGACAGCTGTCACAGGACTCCCTTGGGTCCTTTGCCTTTCTTTACAAGAGCTGGTCCTCACCTGCAAAATCTGGATCCCAATCTCTATATCCTCACTGATTTGTTACCCTCCCAGACCAGCAGCCTCATGCAGCGCTGTCTTGGCCCCCTTTTTTCTGCACTATTTTGAAGTGCCCCATTCTATTGCAGCTTCATTGTACCAAACACACAAAGCTCATTGTTTATTTCTGTGTGTCATTACATGTTTTAAGATTTAGACCTTCTATGGCAGGTAAAGTAAGTTTTAGTTCGTATTGCGCCCTTTCTTCCTGGAATTTGCTCTTCTCTCTCTGTGCCTGGCAGAGTACAAAATGCTGAGATATCCAGGTGCCTCAGAAGGCATTGCAGCAGCTCGGATGGTAAACACAGCCTCTGTCTTCATATTGACAAAATAAAATAGGCCAACGCTCTCTCAGAAGCTGCATAATCTGCAAAAGCTGCTGACTCTGGGTAGCAGATGCTTGTGATTATCCTCGATGCAAAGGAAATAGGACCAAGGAGGACAGGCCACAAGTAGAGAGGAGCTGCAGGAACCAGGTATGCAAACACAACTTTCAGTATGAAAACACTCAGCTAATGCTGACCAGTAGCTGACCAGTCAAAGGACCCAGTGAGGAGTTTTGTAACACCAGCCTCATTTTTACCAACAGGAAAAAAACCTCAGAGAAGTACTGTAACAGCCTTGGGGCTACCTGGTAAGGTCTTGGTGGTGCTGGAGAAAGCACTTGGGTCTCTGCACCCCCATCTTTGCTCCCATCAGTTTTTTCCTAGTGGTCTGGGAGTCAGAGCCCCTGAGTCCCAGCAGGACAGACTGGAGGACAAAAAGGAGCTTTTCCCTTTGCAGGGTCTGTGTGCTCTGCTGAGGACAGGGTGAGAGCTTCTCTGGGCTGCATATTGTGCCTCATTTTTACAAGGGCATTCTGAAAAAGAAAACCACCACCCTACTGCTTTGCTTGCTAAAGTGCTTTTCCTTTGAACCTGACCCAGATCTTTCCAAACCCTCTCGACTAGAGAGCTAAGTGGAATGTAGCAAAATCCCGCTGGCTTACCCTGGCACAGGGAGTGAGATCTCAGAGGTGAGGGAGGTGGGCTGTGTGCTGCAGGCAGTCTGCAGAAGTACTGGCAGGCACGGATGGGCATCTGTCTTCTTCCACTGCTGGCAGTGGGTTCTTGTATATTTACAGTGGCTGACTGTGAAGTATCTCTTCCAAAAAAAAAAAAAATACTGCATTTTTTAATATATAAACTTGCATTTATATATTACTTTGAAGTGGGATCGCACTGCATACAGCATCCTCACTAAAATCCAGGGATACACTCTGGGTCAAGGATTTGCTGCAGGATACTGGTTGAAGACCAAAGGTCATCTTCATACTCCTTGTAAGAACATGATTTCAGAAACACGAGAAACGCAACAAAATAGGTGGGTTGGAAGCTGCCAGTGACCTTACCCAAGGACTGACCTCCCCAGCAGTGTGCAAGGCAAGGATCCAGTATTGAAAGATGTACTTCAAAGAGACAGCGGGCTGAAATCCTAGCCCGCTTGAAGTACAGGGGACTTCTGATCAGCAGATTTCCACTCGATTTGTGTAATAGCGAAGCTGGGGTGGAGTTAACATTTCGATTTCAAACATTGTAGCCAAACAGTGAGCAAAGTCTAATAATAAAAGCAGGACCTTGAGGACAGCACAATAAAGTTCTGTGTCTAGTTGTTCTCCAGACTGGTTGGACAACCTTGACAAAAACTTGGCATCCAGACTTTCCAAGGCTGTGCTAGGGGAGAAAGAAACACAGGGATGGAGCTTGAGGAGGGGGACAGAGAGACCAGGTGACGGATGGTGGAGAGAGGGCTTTCAGGGAAAGAGAATCACGCACAGGACTGTTTGCAGAGCTTAGCTGGAAAATGAGCTGGCAGGTAAAGACAGATAGGTAGGAGGAGGGGAGGGAGGCATATTTCTCTCCCCCAGCCTAGCAAAATCAGTGCCCACTTCTATCTGCAAAGCCCTGCTGAATATGCAGAGCCCCACCCAGGCTGGTAACAAATATGTGGGCATATGGGTAGGATTATCCTATTATTATTTTGCAACACTCCCAGGGATGAGAACAAAGGAAGGAACCCGTGCGCCACTGCAGATAGAAGGTCATTTTCCTTCTTGAATAAGCAGAGTGATTTTATAGTTGGGTTTTTTTCAGTTAAAAGGAACTGTGCAGTAGAAATCATTCCCATCTAAGTGTCTATAGCGTAAGGCTGGAAGTGCTGAAGTGAAAACCCAAATTTTTAGAAAACCACAGTAAAGTCATATTCCTCGTCTTGTCACAAGAGGGTGAAGGGAAAGGAACAGCACAGGTCTGCCCTAACAGAGCAGCAGAGAATCAAGATGCTTATTGAAATAGCTTTTCCTAGTAGTTATTGTACTCTCAGAATGGGGGGAAAAAGCCAAAGAAAAATATTAAAAGAAGTTGAATAGAAATGTAGCTATTTCCATTTCACTAACCATGATGAATTTTGAAAAGATGTTTCATCTTCCGAGCAAGACTAAATTACAGACAGGATGACAGATGGGTTTTGGGCTGAGTACAAGGCTGCAAATCACTTAAATGGCTCCGCTAACATCAGACTGCAGGGATGCTCCCAGCTTAGGAATTTAGAAATGTTACCATTCAAACACCATTTATTGATTAATTTGCATAAAACCATAGTTTGGTAAAATGGCTTTTCTCCATAGATAAACTGTGTGTGATTGCCTCACCAATGCTGAAAAAGCGCTTAAGCAAGTAAAATCATCCAAACCTCACTCTAGTGGTGTGGCTGCTCTGCTTCTCTTTCTGTGGTCACCCCAGGTGTGCTTACTGCTTAACCGGCTCTGCGACCTGATCTCCTGCTTCCCTGCCATGCCAGTGTCTTCTTTTCCAACCCGGGGAGACAACACTCTGCTGGGCCATGCAGCAAACGCATGGGCCTGTCTTAACACCTCAGACCTAATGTGTAACATGTTGATAGGACAAGGGATGATGGTTTTAAACTGAAAGAGGGGAGATTTAAATTAGATATCAGGAAGAAATTCTTTACTGTGAGTGTGGTGAGACACTGGAACACATTGTCCAGGGAAGTTGTGGATGCCCCATCCCTGGAAGTGTTCAAGACCAGGCTGGATGGGGCTTTGAGCAACCTGGTCTAGTGGGAGGTGTCCCTGCCCATGGCAGGGGGGTTGGAACTGGATGATCTTTAAGGTTCCTTCCAACCCAAACCATTCTATGATTCTATGTTAAGTTAATGAGAGAAGCCACAAGGCAAGGAAGGAGCCTTCTTGCTGAGCTGTTTTGAGCGTGGAGCCCTGCTATCTGCAGCTGATCACAGATCCCACAGGCGGCTGGGTCTGGCCTGTGAAGCTGTGGGTTGGGAGATGAAACCTGAGGACACCACATACTTCTGCTTGCACAGGACCGTGAGTCAAGAGACAATTATCGGTGGCCAAGACTGGAGAGCTTGGTCTTCCCCACCCCAGCCTATTTTTGGAAAGGTGCTGTGCTGAAGAGGTCCTGTTGTCATGTTGTCCTATCGCTCCCAGCAGCAGCATGTTTCTCTCTGTCCCTTTTCCTGCTGGCTTTTTCTTTCTCATAACAAGGCCTGGAAGTTATCTTGTCTTGTTATTTATTCTAATGCTCCCACTGCAGTAACACCTAGTTTTCACAAAGGCCTATCCACATCACGTTTCTGGGAGGCTGGAAACGTCATGTTGCCCACGAAGCAAGGCAAGACAAGAGGCATGTCCCCAGTATGCAGCAGACTGTGGCCCAGTAAGCCCTGAGCTCCTCTTTACCCTGCTCCAGAACTGGGAACTTCTCAGCTGTGCCCAGCACAATGCTGAGCAGGGTGCAGGCAGCCTGCTGGCACAGTCACCTCCCCGGGAGGCTCCCAGACCTCGTGACTTGGCAGCCCAACCTGGCACTAGCCCGCCACATCTGCGCCTTGCTTCACTGCCTGCAGTGGAGGTGCCCTATAACACCCCAAACCTCTGTGGTCCAGCCCAAGTAATGCTATGGGAAACCAGCCAGACTGTCTTCTATGGGTTTCCATCCCTCTGAAATATAAGAAAAAAATCTGAATTTCTTCTGTGTACCGAGAGGATGTGGTGACATTCCCCCAGAGAACATGAAGGGAAGGAAGGTACCTGCATCCCATCTCTGAAAGTAAGGATAGGAAGAGTCCTGGTGTTCCTCCCTGCCGCCCATAACAGGGAGACTTCCACACACAGGCAAAGAGACTTGAAGGGGTGCAGGAGGCTGTTTCTCAAATGGTGGTGAAATCACAGCCCCTAATTATATTTGGATAAACAAGTACCTTCTTCATGTTTATCAAAAGCCTGCAGTAATATGCTTTGTCATCCGTCAGTCAGTTGTTATAACAGAAACAGTAATATAGGACAGTGATAGGCAGCATGTATCTGAGATGATAATATTTTAATCATATCAGATGGAGATCTATCAGTAGGCACCAGATCTCCAACTCTGTCATCATTCACCTTCAGGGTTGTTTTTTTTTTTTTTAAGTGCTGGCAATTCCGGAGGAGTTCACGGGACAAATAATGAAGTTGAGTGAGCATAGAAATGCTCTGGTTTTGAAGCATTGGTTTAAGAAACACAGCCGGTGATGAAAGTGCTATTTTAGGAAATCAATTCAGCACCATTTTCAGGTTCATAGATATTCCAGATGAAAAAGACCTATTAGGTCATTTGTCCACCCTTCCTGCCAAGAAAGGATTATGGGAGCCATTGATATATGAATTTGTGTCAGTCTTTCCAGATGCCCTCTTTGCAGCAGCATAAATTCGTTGCCTGCAGATTGTTCCTTACTTGCAGCTTCTGAATCCCACACAAGGCTGCTAACAGTGCTCAGGGGGGAAGCAGGGGGCAGCCGGGTGTAGCTTTCCAAGGGACAGGGCAAATCCGTGAGCAATAATTTTCTTTCCTCCTAATCAGGCTCAGGCACCCACAGGAGAGAATGAGAAAAGCGAACGGCCCAATGTGTGACAACATCATGCTGCATTACCTTCCTAGTGCCTGCAAAACAAATCGGTTTTCCTGATGGGGCTGGATACATTAAGCTTAATTCTTGATTCTGTTAGTCAAGACAAATATCCGGAACTTTTAATTCCGTCCCTGCGATTTGATGAGGAAGCAACTATCTTGCCTTTACATGCTTAAATATTGTTGCCTCCCGGGGATTGGCAGGGCCTGTTTGATGGTTCTTAAATTTAGTTCTTAAATTGCTTTTAGGAAATACACAGGTACAGCTCAAATTGCAGAACCCAGCATTTGCTTTGTAATGCAAATACTCAGATCAGAAGAGACAGAAGCAAGAACCTACTTGCGAGCTCCTTTCTACCCTTATACATCGGGAGCTACTCATCTGAGACTGGAAGGGTTAACATGGCACAGAGCTGTTGGGAAGGAGAAGAGAAACGGGCCCCAGTAGCATACATTTGTTCTCTTTCCTTGCTGAGCCTCATTCTCTTATGCCAATTTTTTCTTGCTAGCAGCTAATTTTTCTTCTGGATTCCTCTAATGTTTCCCTGGTGCAAGAAACTACCAGCTCCTGACAGAGGTCACAGAGAAACTCATTAGAAGTGCAGCCTCCCGTCACCTCCACGGAGGCAGCAAAACTCACAGAACGCTGGTGGGCTGGAACGCTTTTATAAAATACCTTCCTGTGATGCTGCTGCGAGTTAAACACCATGGGCAGGGTGGCGTTTAGAAAACTCTGAGCCCGTCTCTCCGTGCTGTCCCTATAGGATGATGGATGTGTATTTGTTGCCAGTGCTCTCATCAATCCCCACCTCCCCTGCTAACTCAGCGTTTCTGCGGGGCTGCCTTCGCGGCTGGGAGCCGGGAGCGGGAGCGCTGGCGGTGCCCGGCACCGCAGGGAAGGTGTGCCATTGCTGGGGACGCCCCGGACAGACATCCAGCATTATGCAACGGATGTGGCAATTAATACGCTTGGGCAAGGAAACAACTGCCGCAAAAACAAGAGCGACCGATGTTATTATCCTGCCCGGCAGCAGCTCCAAATGGACTACAAGAGCACAAGAAGATGACCGATAACCTGGATTTTTTTCAGAGAATAAAATCCCTTGTCTTTCATGAAATAGTCCTTTAAATTGGTGTTTGAATTTTTTCAGCCAACTGAACAAACACATTAGCAGATGGAGTCCCTGTTTCTTCTCCCAGCATGTTCACAGCTGGAATGTGCAAAGCCTTAATCTCCATTTATAAGAATGTTAGTAAATATATTTACATTCAGTGTTGCTATGGAGTCTGAATGGTAAATAATGATGATCTCAATAAACTGAGATGCTTGGCAAGGTATTAGTAATATGGGTTACAATACTTTTCTGTTGTACTGCAATACAGGAAGATTTCTTTAGGAAAATACCTGTTTGATGCATTAATATGCATCAACATAACATAACATAACAACAAAATATAGAATTTTACCAGTATAATCCTTCTACATAATCCTGAGTTCCTTTATATGGACTTGTTTTTTAAAAAGAACGGTTCATAAAATGATCCTTTTAGTGTGACAAGGCATAATTTGCCAGTGACTATCTAAGGACTAGAATATTTTTAAGCTATAGTTTGGGAAAAAGAATCCAACAACTTGGGTATCCTTTTTATTTTGTCTAATGATTAAAAGAAAATATCTCTCCTGAGGTCAGCCCTTCAGTAGTGACCTGACACAGTATGTGGTGGTGCCAATTAAAACTGGTGTTGACACAAGCTTGAGAGGTTTTGCTGGTCCAGGGGAAATGGGGGGATGGTAATCAGGTGGCCCAGAGGACTGAAGTAGCAGGAATGAAACTGCATCCAGCAGCGCAGGGTGGAGAACCAGGTACCAGGGGAACTAATAAGAGGATCAACTGAGAGCTGATCAGCTGGAAACTGCAGAGGAGAAGGAACACTTGGGTCCAGCAGCCAAACTCAGGGTGGCAATGTGGATTGGCAGTGGGATGCCTCCAAACGGTCCCAAGGGAGGTATTTCCAGAGGCAGAGAAATATGAGACTTGTAAGGTACCGTAATAGTTTGATACTATGAATTATTAATACCATAAATATTACAGATTATCAACACATAAAATGGAGTAGTGTAGCAAACCTCCCACCTGCCTTTGGGATGGAGTTTGGCCAATTTCTGGCACAGCTACCTGCTCCTGCAGGGAACTGGATCTGAAGAGCCAGCTCGTTCATGGCTGGGATCTGCTCCACCTGCCTTTAGTGACAATCCCTACATCATGCAGACCCCTACATCAGAGCCCGCCACCCGGGCTTGCTCTGGAGTTGAAAAGAGGCAGGTATTTTAGGAGCTGCAATCTGTTTGATCTATTTTTGACAGCTACTCCGGGGTAAGAGGTATCATGTCCTGGAAGTGCCTATTGCTCTTCGTCACTAGACATCTACATCTGCTCTGATGACTCCCACCCTGCAGTCAGCAGGCTCAGCTGTGTAAATGCGGCCCAGAAGACTACAGGAGGGTTTTGCTAGACAAACACGTTTCTCTGCATATATTCGTATTGACATTCAATATACACATGTATTTAAAAAATTTTATTTACTTTTTTCTGGGAGGTGTTATTTACTTATTACTTAATTATTTACTTAGTTATATCTTTTTTCAGAATCCCTTAATGGGTTTGGAGGGAGAATTTACATGTGTATTTTTGAACTACAAATACCGGTTGAAATATTTGTTTAAGAATAAGTATTTTTGCTGGAAGTTGTTGGGGAACTGAATTTCTTTCAAAAAAAAAAACCAAACAAAAACAAAACAAGGTTTTTAATTATTGTGGCAGTTTGTACACTTGCTTTTAGAAAACTACGATTTTTTTAAAAAAGATATAATGATTAAGGGATTTCTAGCCCTGGTGCAAATTAAATAATCTGGCTCTGAGTGCTTCTGAGAATCCCAGTCGCAGATTTTGGATCTCGTTTTGACTGACACATTCTTCCTTTCAGTATGGCAACAACTGAGAAAAAGCAAGACTTTTACGTCAGTTGTCTTGGTTTTACACTGGTTGCAGGAAATTCATTTGCTGTTTCATTCATGTCTCATAAGCAATTAAAGGCCTGATTTGCAAAGCGGGTGTGATGCCTGTGTACCTTCCTGAGGGGACATTACCTGTTTGTGGGTTGGGATTCATGTTCCCAAATTCCCCAGAACAAACACATTTGGCAACATTGAGCTCGTGTACTGAGCACCGGGGCCTGAAGATGTACCAGTGCTTCTAGGAGAAAACCACAGGCAGGTTTTCTTGGAAAACAGGAGAAGAGAGAGCGTGTGGTAGGTTTCTCATTTCTGACTGTGATTGTGCTTCTTCCTTCACCGGGACTGAGACGCCAATTCTGTCCCTTGCAGCTATTATTTATTATATCTGAGCCTTGCCATTATTTTGAGGTTTCAACATTAATTTTGTTGCTTGAGGCGTTTTGAAGGAGTTCAGGCGTAAACAGCAATCTCCAGGCAATGCCAACCTGCCCTCCCATCCTTCCTCATCAAAGGAGGTGATGCTTCAGCCGGGTATTTATGCAGGTAATTTCCACTCCCTGAAGAAGTCCCGCTGAAGTAAATGGCAGCACCAGCACAAGTACGGATTTGTATAACCAGGCCGATCACTCTGGAAAACTTTGCCATCAAAAGAAAGACAGCGGTCTAGATTTCTGCTTTTCATAGTCATGAAAGGTGGGAGAACTGCAGAAGAATGAAAGTAAACACCATGCATAATTTAACAAATATTCACTGCAGAAATATTTTTAAGATTACCTGCAGAAGTCCCAGAAAAAATGTAAATAATTAATGTCATGTGGTGTGGAAAACAACAGAGGCCTCGTGCAGTTTTCCAGGCTGGTGGTACCGCCCCGATGCAGCTGCACCAGTCACTGCTACGGATTTTATTCTGATGGTGTGTCGTAGTTGCCTTCAGTGCCACGCTCAGGCTCATGAGCTCACCTGTAGCCCCGTCCCCACTGGTGGGGTGTACATCTGCTTCCTCCCTGTCCTGAGAGCCCAGCCATGTGCACAGGAGAGTCGGATTTAGGCTGGGATTCCCTGGCATCTGCCTCGGTGTTACTTCCAGCCGGCTGTTGCTTGCTGTGGCACTGAGTAAACGTCACTAAATGCAACTTTTCGATGGGCTGGGATCTGGGGCCGAGGATGGATGGATGGATGGATGGATGGATGGATGGATGGATGGATGGATGCAAAAGAGTGGAAGTCCTGTTGGGCTGCCACGTCTACCCACATACACCTGCTTTGAAATAAAAGGGAAAAATACAGAAGGCAGAGTATAAACCACCAGATATCAGCAAAGAGCAGAGGACTGGCAACACTGGTTGGGACTGGTATTCCCTCAGAGCAGTATCCTCTGTCTAAAAGCAGCCGAGACCAGCTCCTTCCAAGAAAGGACAAGAAACCTGGATGCTGCTATTACGTGATAGTTTCCTCCCTATAAAATTTCTTGCACACCTGCATTAAATGAAGGGAGTGCTATGCCCTGAGGAATGAGGGTTAACACTTGTCTCAAAACTTGTGTCTTTTAATCTCTAGCAAACAATCATTTCCAACAACATGGCTAGAAATAGAAAGCTTTTCTTAGATGCAAAGATTCCTGCATTTCAATCTGGATATAGGATTTGATGCTCTTCCAGTTTCAAGCAAGCGGAACTAAAGACCCATAGCGAAATAAAGCCAACGAAAAGCAGGGGAAACTAGGCCAAAACAAAGCCAAAAATCTTCAAGCATTTAATTTCAGACACCAAAGAGGGAGGGCACTGTTACGTGTTGCAGAGTGCAGGAGAGAGGCTGTCATCGTTCCAGGCTGGGTTAATGCAAAGCCACAGAGCCCTGGGAAGGCTGTTTGTTTTCTTTACTCTCTCTATACTGTGTAGGTATGGCCTTTGAGTAACTTGGGCATATAGCAGAAGACATGTCAAGAGATCAAACTGAGTCAGTCTTTTTTCTGGGAATCCCCATCAAGCTGCAAGAAAGAAAAGGTCACTATCTTTTTGACAGGGTTTAAAAATGTCCCCCAGATGCTATGGCCCATGCAAATGCAAAGCTGGAGTAATTCTGGGAAAGCTGCAGTGGTCCTGCTGGTGCTTCTCTCTCCATCCTCTGAAGAAAGAAGCCAATTAGAAAAATTAGCTACACTTTTTAAATCCTAACTGCAACAAGTGTAGGCTTTACTATTTGCTGTATTGTATCGCAGGCACTCCAGTTGTTAGAAGAATGGCAGTCACTGTGGGATTTGTAGGAAATTTGATCGTACAAGGCACCTCTTTCAGGAATGGCTGCAGGTGAGTCCTTCACAACACCATTTAATCAAATAGTTGTAGCCATTAATTATTTTTCACTAGAAGCCAGATATATTTAAAAGAGTGAGATGCTGAATCCCGAATGCTCCAAAACACAGTGATCAAAACCTCCCCGGTTATTTGAAAACTGCCTTGAGTTATACAGATGTAATTAAAATTTCATTTTTGTTAAAAGGAAAAAAAAAAGTAAATCATTATTCTTTGACAAAGAGCTTTTTGGAAATTAGAGAAACCGGTTTCTGCTTAGCATATTTAAGACTACAGCTGCGTTGAATGAAATACTATGGATTCATATACAGCAGCCCTTCTCTTAGCATTTCAGGGCTGTACTGGGCACTGGGTGCAGGAGAGAGCAACACACCTCTGCAGGATCTTCCAGGCAGCATTTCAGAGCCCTTTGCAAACATGAGTCAGTATCTGGAGGTGAGATCATTAGGCATTATTAGCACTTGGTTTGCACAGAGAGACTTAGGGATTAAGGACTGCGTTTCCTGCCTCCTCCATGTTGTGCATTGGGGTGAAGCAGCGCCCAAGCAGTACATCTCTGTGTGTTTGCACAGCCCTCAGCTGAAGCTGTTGTCCCCAGCATCTTTTCCAGCCTGGACCATGCCCTCTCGAAAGGGAGAAGCCTTGCCCTTCCTTCCAGCCATGCGCCTCAGCGTTGGGCAGTGGGGGCTGAGCACTTGCATGGGCAAGTGCATGTGAGGGAAGATAGAAGAACTCCCCAGCACCTCATTGGGCTGATGAGAAGGGGACAGGGGCCAAATCTGGTGTGCAAGGAGCTTCCTGATGGCTGGGTTGGAGCCCAGATGCGATGAATCGCCCCAGCCATGTGATTTGCAGCCCTTCTTGTCTTCATGAGGAGCGCAGCTGGTCCAAAAAATTTCCACCCACGTTTTATATGGCAAAACGGGCCTGTTTTTCAAAATATGTTTGGTTTCTCCAGGTTTTGTCAATGAGCTCAGTGTAGATCTGCAGTTTCCTCTGTGTCCTTGAGAGTGAGTCAGGTCCCCCACTCCCACTGCTCCTTCTCTGTGCAATGGGAGTCACTGGTTTCCTTATGTTCCAGGTGTATGCTCGGGCTAAGGGCATGGAAACCCAGGCTGGCTGTGAAAATGCAGGCAAGTAACCACTCTCAAATCCAAATGGCAAAGAGCTCTTTCTCAAAAATACATTCAGCTGTGAAGAAATCAGTCCTGCTGCAAGGCCCTGCCAGGGAGGTGTGAGTGAGCTTTGCTGTGCGAAAAGCAGAGCTCCCCTGGGAAAAGGCTTTTTCTGTAATTCCCACCTCACCCATGTTTTCCTCTCAGTGTCTATTCACCCTTAATTATTGTTTCAGGCTCTACCCTTTTCTCTTGTCTTTTTTCCCCAGGCAATTGCTTCGAGGCACTTGAAGGTTAATGGGCCATGTGTTTATTTTTAGCTCAGCATCTCTTTAACATAGGAAAACCTGGCTGATGGCAAAATATGGCCTCTAACCAGCGTGAACAGTTTCTGCCTCCAGTGCTCTTCCAGATACTATTTCATGATTTTTTTCAGTGAAATGACAGCAAATACCCAGTGACCTGCTGCACAGAATGCAACATGTGGACTCTTGCATCTCTGTGACAGGCGCCTGCGGGTAGAGATTGTAGAAGTGGAGAAAACTCACTTTGTGTTACAGGAGGGTGTAGGATCTCAGGGAGGAAATCGTCAGATAGACTGTAGATGTTTCTAGAGTGTGATTCCTCTCACCTCAAAGGAGATGTCAGCATTCAGTCAGAGGAATTGTACCATTTCTCAGTCATAAGACTGCAAAGGTGCATCCCTTTGGCACCACAAGGGTTCACTCACCAGTGATTGTAGGGAAAAAAAAAATCAACTCCCCCAACAGTATGTTGTTGAAGGGAAATTTTTCACTTCCACAAGAAGAATGATCATTGAGGGAGGGCCAAGCATCATTTTCCTGGGTTGTTTGCATCTATGAGCTCCCAGGTTGCCTGGAGAAAGCAAGACGCATATGTGTGTATGGACCGCATTGCCACAGGAGACAGTGCTTCTCCAGATTGGCTTCTGGGTTGTATTCAGCAGCTGAAGCCTCTCCCAAGAAACTATTTTTATGCTTTAATTTTTATAGAGTAGAATAGAATAGAATAGAACAGAACAGAATAGAATAGAGTATTTCAGTTGGAAGAGACCTACAAGGATCATCTAATCCAACTGCCTGACCAGTTCAGGGCTGATCAAAATTAAAGCATGTTATTAAGGGTATTGTCCAAATGCTTCTTAAACACTGACAGGCCTGGGGCATTGACCACTTCTTTAGGAAGCCTGTTCCAGTGTTTTACCACCCTCTCGGTAAACAAATGCTCCTTAATGTCCAGTCTAAACCTCCCCTGGTACAGCTTGAACCATTCTCACATGTGCTATTCCTGGATCCCAGGGAGAAGAGCTCAGATCTCCATCTCCATGTCTCCTCCTCAGGAAGCTGTAGAGAGCAATGAGGTCACCCCTCAGGTTCCTTTTCTCCAAACTAGACAAGTCCAAGGTTCTTAGCCGCTCCTCATAGGTCATTCCTTCCAGCCCTTTTACCAGCTTTGTTCCCCTCCTCTGGACACATTCAAGGACCTTCACATCCCTCTTAAATTGTGAGGCACAGAACTGCACACAGTACTCAAGGTGAGGCCACACCAACGCTGCTGTCTGTGGTATGATTGAGAGCAGTAATGGTAGCGCGGACAGCATTTTGAAGAGGGGAGCACAATGAGGCACTGCCCTTGGATAGAGGCAGATTGTAGAATCATACAATAGTTTGGGTTGGAAGGGACCTTTAAAGGTCATCTAGTCCAACCCACCCTGCAATGAGCAGGGACATCTTTAACTAGATCTGGTAGGCTACGGTAATACCAAGTAGATAATTCTGCATGATGGATGAGACACAACCCTGCAACAACATTTGGCACTGAGAGACCCAGGTGGCACATTCCCAGCCCCTGTTGTAGGTATACAGGAAAGTTCTCAGTGCTAAGTGGGGCTTTTTGCAAAGGTATCAAGATGTTCATTCAAAGGAGCTACAGGAAAAGAAGTTAAAAAGGTTGAATCTGGGCCTTTCCATTTACTTTAATTTAATTCCTTTAATTTCCTTAAGGAATTGAGAAGTCTAAGTAAAGAACTAGATTAATTTTATACTGGTCTTAGGTGAACAACATTACTGATAAATTGCTAAGGCTTATTGTGCATGCAGAAGAGCCTAGGGAGGCAGGACAGGCCTTTCTGAGCAGTGGCTGGGCAAAACCACATGTATGTTCTGGCTTTTGATTTTTATAGAGCTAGGCCTTGCTGAGGCCCTGTTCATGGTGGTTCCTGCTGTTACTGGTACCAGCATGGCCAGCCTTGTGGGCAAGCATGGCTGGAAGGGGCTGAAGAAGGTGAGAGGAAAAGTGATATATACGAGAAAGGTGTGGGAGGAGGATGGTGAGGACCAACAGGGGGTTCATGCCGTGGAAAAAGGGGCCCTGGGAA
>JAOXNO010000001.1:40966855-40995347 GCA_028565335.1 Limnodromus scolopaceus
CAGGGGGGTTGGAACTCGATGATCTTTTGAGGTCCCTTCCAACCCTAACCATTCTATGATTCTATGATTCTATGTTTGGCCAATTACTAAGTGCCTTTTTGTCCCTCTGCACGGCAACCAAAGGGGGGGCACGGCACTCATTGGTCCCACTCCCACAGCTCCAAACACGTGATGGCTCCCGCTGCCTTCATGTAAATGAAAACCACAGGATCAGAGCCTTAAGGGCTAGAAAATATTCTCCCGTTAATATTTATTCATTCTCATTTGGCAACTCAGCTTGCACTTGGATAAATAGGTGCTGAGAAGGAGGCAGTGGGCAGGTGTGCTTGGGGAGGGCAAGCAAGAAGGAAGGGGTGGAGGAGGCTCGCGGCAGGAACTCCAAACTCCAAACTCTGAGCAGCTGAAGTGATATGTGCTGCATGTCAGAGGTGAGGAGACAGTTGCGGTTTTAATTTAAGAGAGAAATTTATCATGTTTGCAAAATGCTGCCCGTAATGTTTTGCCTCTTCGCAGCACAAGTGGCGTTTGTGGCCGGACAGAGAGGGCTCAAGCCTTTGCAAGTCACCGGGCAGGAGCAAGCTGTCTCTTCTGTTCCTCCCGAGTGCCTGATTTCCTGGGGAGCAGCCACATTGAGCCAAAGTCAGTGGGAATCTGACCTTGTGGGTCTGCTTCCCCAGGGATGCTGGCACCCTTTTTGCAGCTGGGCGTGAGCTGCCTGGCACCAGCAGTGCTGCGGTGGCACCAGAGCAGTGCCGGGACACCCGGCTTGTTAGCCCCTACGAGCTCCGGGTTCAGGGTCTCTGCTCACCTCGTGGAGCTGAGTGGCCTGACAACATCAGAGTTAGTGCCTGGGTAGAGGAAGGAAAAGGCGGTGTGGACATCTCCCCACTCCCCATCTGCTTTTCCTACTTAGATTGCAAACTCTTTGGGGTAGGGGCCACCGCTGGGACACAGCCCCGCTGTGGTTGGGATTGGAGATAACCCAGTAACAACAGGAGATATTCATTCTTCAGAAAGTTCATTGCTGGACGCTCATCTCCTTGGATGATTCATTATTAATGGTCTCTACATGCCTTTTTTTCTGCAGTCCCTTTTAAGTTCAGTTACACACTTCATTTGTAGAGAAAGAGGAGCTGAATGAACATGTCACCAGCTTGTCACTTTTTCATTCCTCTCTCTGCCTCTGCCCTTCCTTTAATAGTCTGAACCAATTTTAGAAAAGTCTCTGATGCCATTGATGATCCATTGCCTCTGAGAACTGAAGAGCTAGTGAGCAGCCAACGTGGGCACGCTGCTTGCTACCCAGGAAAGAATGGTACTCGCATGGGCAGCGTTGGTGCAAAGCTGATGATGGTGGTGTACGTTCCGCTGCAGCTGCTTCAAAAATTTCCATTTTTAGTCCTTTTATTTTTAACTGGATTAAACTGACAGATCCCACACCTTTTAAAGAGACGCTTTAGACTGCACTGAAAGCAGCTATTGCCTGCAGAGGTACTGAATGAGAGAAACAGGATGAATTTTTGAATCCCTGGTGCCCTGCAAAGAGAGAACTTGCCATCTGCCTCAGCGCCCTTCACTCATGCAGCCCAGGGCTGTGCTCAGCCCGGCCCTCAGTCCAAGCAGTGCCGGACATCCTCCTCACTGCAAGGAAGAAGAAACGAGGGGTGCGAGCCCAGGCATCCCACCCACATGTTCCCAGTGGGTCCTTGTTTTGGCTAAACGTGCCATTGCACAAATAAAGAGGTAAATCTGGTCCAGCTCCATCCCAACCTCACTGCTGTGGCCGTGAGCATCAGATGGAGCTCCTGCAGACGGAGCCCAGGGGAGGCAGCTCCTGGCCAGGCAGCGGGAGCTCCAGATGGCAGCTCGGCTCCACGCCTGGTTTGCCACAGTCAGAGCCAGAACTAATGAAGAAAAGCCACCCGGGGCCTTGCTGATTTTCCTTGAAGTTGTTGCTGAACATTTCTGGTTGGGCAAGAGGAGCAGGAGCGAGAAAGGACAAACCAAATACCTTTGCTTCCTCCATCAGTGAGAGGGAGGAAAAAAGACGAGGGTGGGTTCGCAAGGGTGAACTCGGCGCTCCGCAAAAACCCAGGCTGGAGTCCTCCATGGATTTCAGCATCTGACAGAGAGAGAGGAAAAAACAACAGGTTAAGTCCAACCAAGCTCGAAAACGGTAGCACAAACCCATTCCTCCTTACATGCCAAAGCAAAACTGTGGTGGAAGAGAGACTTTGCTTGCCTGGAGGTTGGGCTAGCAACACGCTCAGTACAGGCTGCTCTGCAAACTGTGTAAAAGTGACTTATTTTCAAGCTACATATTGAAAGATGTTGTTCAAGCCTCATAACTGCAGATTTTTATTAGAAGTGGGCAGAAAAATCATCCAGCATAGATGTTTCAATAATTTTGTTTGTAGCTGCAGCCTGAAGTAAAATCCCGTCTTACTACAAAGAGCCTGTTTGCAGCCTGGCATGCAGGGAAGGCCCTTGGCAAGGCTGTAGCCCCCAAATCCAGCAAAGTCAAGTTCCCTAGTGACTGCAAAATGTCCCTGGGAGATGTCCCTCATCCTGCAGGAGCAACAGAGGCTTGACGTAAATGGCTAGGTGCAGCCAACCCTGGAAACACTGGAGGAGACGTAGCTACAGAGCTTTGATGTATGGAGGCTCTGAGTTTCTCTTCTGCACATAGGAGCAAGATGAGTAAAGCCTCACTGCCCACTCTTGCTGGCTGTGGTTGATACTGCAGCCAAGCATCTCAACGCGACAGAGGTGGCTCACAACAAATGTCCCTGTCAGGCTGGTGTCTCCAGGACTGTGGCTCAAAGGCTGAGCAGCTCAGAGGTGTGGGATCCTCAACACCCTAATCTGAACGTTGGGGACACCCCCCTAAGGTGGCCAGGGGGGTCACTCCAGCACACACACTAGTGACACACCAAAGCCAGGCTGGAACCAACCTTCATGGAGTGTCCCATGTCAGTGACATGGATCATAAGGGGTTTTCCACAGCAGAGACAGCAATGACAAAGCCGAGTTTCCTGTCACCAATATGGGTGACCAGGTAGCTGTTTCCCCATGGCTGGTGAACAACAGCGGCCAAATCACGCTTTGGGCAAATTCTCCCCTAGAAACTGAGTGCTATAGTCACCCTAAATGGGATCTTTCCATACCCAGCTGGAGGTTTTCCACTGGAGTATCCATACGCTCTGATTTGCAGGCAGCAGAAAGCTCTGGTTGAGACACATCCATCATAAATAAGAGCTCTTTATTTTATGGCCGACCCTTCTCATTTTATGACCGTGATGGTAATTTATGTCTCGAGAGATTTATTGCTTTGCCATAACCAGTGCTGTACACGTGGCTGGGCACTCACTCTCCTGCTGCCATGCCACCCATCATCTGATGCTGGCGCCCAGAGGTGTGCTGTGGAGTGCAAGAGAGTCGAGCAAAAACAGGCTGGTTTTATTTCTGTGCTCGTTATCACTTCAGATCTGTAGGTGGCCTTCATGCTGAAGTCAGAGGAGGGTTCAAGCTAGATAAATTCAACTTGTCTTGCCAAACATTTCCTGTATTTTCTGCAGGGAGAATAAATAATAAATTCTATAAACTCCTAAGCTGCAAAATCATAGAATCACAGAATGGTCAGAGTTGGAAGGGACCTTAAAAATCATTGAGTTCCAGCCCCCCTGCAGGGACACCTCCCACTAGACCAGGCTGAGTTTCCAGCAGCCAGGCATCACAGGTGAGCAGGTAAGAGTAAAACAGACAAACCAACCAGTATACTGTTAGTAAAACTCTGCTTTTTTGTAGATGGAGAGAAAATTGGTTGATGATGGTCCTAGACAACTGTGAGGGAGAAAGATCCTTTTGGGAGTTTGCCCCTTGGATGATCTAATATTTAAGGATCCATGTTTCTGCCCTTGTACATCACCAACACTGTTCAAAAATATCACCTGGGGGGGTTGCAACTTGTGCCCCTCGTCCCTCAGCAACTCACTGGCAGTGCCTGGTGCTGAGAAGGTCAGGGTAGCTCATGTCAGCTGGAACTTTGTCCTCCTGTCACAAGCCATGCCCCAAAATCAATACCCCAAGTGCAGAGGAAACAGCAAGGCTGTGCTCCGGTAACTGGGGGCAGATGACAGCACAGTCAATTTTTTAAAAAATTTTAATTTGTGGTATGCAAATGCAGATGCTGCAGCAGCTGTTCTGTAGTTTTTAGTCAGAATATCTTTCCTGAATGTCACGTTTGTGATCTTTCCAGCTTTGTTTTGTTAGGTTGCTGATCCTCTGTATTACATTTCTCTTTAGTGCTTGTTATTTTGTGGTGAAACACCCTGCAAATCAAGCATTTGTTCATCTTGAGGTTGTGATCTGAACGTGATCTGGCCCGTTTTATATATATGTTTTATGAGAATATCCACAACCTTCTGCAAAGCTGATGGGGAGAGTCTTCTGGCAGTCATCAGGCTATGTGAAAATATCTTAAATTATTCTGTTTGGGGAATTTCAACTGGAAAGATGACACAGACTGATGCACTTCGCTCAAGTGTCCTTGAAAATTCTTTTTTTTCGCATCGCTTTCATGTCAGGAAAGTGCTGAAAGCGCTGCTGGAAAAATTCCAGTATTCAACTGGCTCTGTCTGAGAGCTTTCCAGCAAAGGTACAGGACTGCAGCAAAGGCCTCTATTTTTATTTTAATATTTGCATACAACTCCTCATTAGAAGTCGGTTCCAGATGTGCTCAGAGGCACAAGCAAGCTCCAGAAGGGCTGTGACCAGCTAGCAAATGGGAAAACTTTCCCTGGTGCAAAAAGACCCTAAATAAATGGGCTCCAGGTTTATGGCTTGTGGGGAAAAAATTTCAGCCTCAGGTGGGTGAGTTTTTCCCCTGTAGCTCTGTAGGGATGCTACAAAGCTCCTCTTTGTGTGTTAGTTTAAAGGTTTCTTTGTTTCAGCCTCTGCTCATCGTTGTGTTCCTCCTGGGTCCCTCTCCCAACAGCCTCTTCTCCCCCTTCCACGCTTCAGGTTTCATTTTGTGTCATTTCTGAGCCTCACCTGAGTAAGAGAAAGGTAACAAACTTCTTTGTCTAGAAAATTATTTTAATTAGCGGTAATTTACTTAATAGTTCTCATGTGAACAATGAGAAAGATTAACGTCATGCATTGAAAATACATTCAAGTGACAAATGTGCTTCTTTTAAGAGACAACATTTGACTGCGCTTCAGTTTCAATGGGTGCTGGAAGATTAGTCTCTAGTAAATATGGTCCTGATCCAAAGCTATCTCGCTGAAGTGGGGAAACGTCTGTTCATTCGAGTGAAGTATTAATTACTCTGACAAATTCTCAGCTTATTTGAAATCTTAATCATCTGCAGTGATTTTTCCAGCAAAGTTTGGGTGACAAACATATGACATGCCCAGCCCAAGGGGCCTTCCACACTAGATGTTTCTGAAGCCAAGCCACTATCCAGAGGCTCTTCATAAGCTAAAATGTGGGCATTTTATCCTATTTTTTGTGGCAATGGTCAGGAAAACGTGCTTGGAGATGGGCTTGGAGACACCACTGAGGGTACCACTTGTAGTAGGGTGAGCATGGGCAAAACCAGAGGTTGACCATTTTAGCCAGCTATTTGCATGGGGTTTTTGTTTGCTGTAGATCAAAGTAGGATCTTGGGTGGTGTGTACAATGATGTGCATGTGCTAATGTGTGCTCTTATATATATATCTATATAACCTATGGAGGAGTTTGTTTATACCTGTGTGAAGCATTAGCCAGGGTCAGGCTGCAGGAGGAGCTGGGTGGGTGGGATGGCAGCAGAACCCAGGGGATGTGCAAGGTGGGACCGGGCCACCAGCCGCAATTTGTGCCCAGTCACCATAGTAGCCGAGTGCTTGGGTTTTTGTGGGAGGATGCAGCTCACACACCACAAAGCTGGTGTGTTTTCAAACTGGTTCCTTCTCTGTGCAGTTCCCCAGGACAAGGAGAAACGCAGCCTTTTAATAAATCCTGACAAATCTCCCTGTCCCTGCTCAAATTCCACTTTCCAGCACTGCTCGGCCTCTGGCAGAGAGCCTGAAAAGCTGCCTGAGAAAAGGAAAGGGCTCCTCAGAGGTTTTGTCACTGCTGTTGTAGCAGGGATGGAAGAGGAGGAGAGCTGAAAGCGGCGCACATCAGTCTCTGTGGCCGGGGAGGGACAACCTGCCCTGGCACAGGGGGACAGGTTGCAGCCCACGGTTGGTCTGCAAAGAATAAGGTGGAGTGAAAATGCTCCCAACAGTGTTCCGTGTGTCCCACCCCCAGCCCAATAATTCTGTGTTTATAGAACTTGCTGATCTGAAAATACATCTTACTGCCTAATGGTAGCAACCATTAACAACCACAGCAACTCTATCTGCTTGATACGACTCAACGAGAACAAAACGCTGCAGTCTTGAGCGAGGACATCGCAGTTGTTTGGGCTTAACACTGCTAAGTTCAGAGCAGGACTGGAGTAATCATTGTGGACAAAAATAAACCCCAGTTGTTGTTGGAAGCCTTCAGAACAACAGCAGGCTCAGAGCACAGCCATCCCCCTTCTCCTCTGCTGCCATCTCCCCTGAGAAGGAGTGGGGAAAACACAGATAAGTGAGATTTTATTAATTTTTAGTTACTCGCAATGGTGTTTCCCCTCCATCTCTCTGGGGCACTCGGTGGGTGTCTTTGCCCACCATTTCCTTATTTACCACTAAATTTCTGTGAAGAAGTGGGCAGTGCCAAGTAGGCTATTGCCACTGCCATGGTCTAAGGTCAGAAGAGAGGCCAGATTTGCAAGGAGGAGTCATGTCTTTTATTAGACCAAACAAAACACTCAAAAAAACCCATATGCACCTGTGTGCCCTAAAACTTGCCAGCTTTTTTTTTCCTGCCTGTGTCTGTTGGTCTAATAAAAGATATGAGCTCTCCTGATAAAGCCCGTCTCCTGACGCCAAGGGATGTTCTCTCCGCCCTGACATTTCTGGAGAGCATAGAGACCATGGGGTGCTTTGCCCCTGCATTGGGCAGCCCCGTGGGACCCTCCCCACGTGCTCTGGTGGGTGCAGACCCAGAGCTCCTGAGCTGGAGGAGCCTCCCTGCCGTGCAAAGCAGCCCCTTGCGTGGCCAGACGCCTTATTGGGGTGCGCTGAGCTGCCTGGTTCGCTAAATGTCTCCAAGTGCCTTCCAGCGTGTCCAGATAAACTCTGGAACAATGAAGCACCATAGGTGTTTAGCGATGTGCGGTGGGAAACACACAACCAGCCAGTTGTCTTCATTCCCATCTGCCAGCCCCTGTGACCATAGGCCAGCAAGGAGCCCCCCACGAGGCAGGTGACTGCTCGCTGCTTGGGGGAGAGGGGCTGCTGGCGAGGAGAAGCCAAGTGCAGGGGCCACAAAGGATGAGACAATCTGTAACCTCGCAGTTCTGGGCCCCTGGGAGCCTGGAAAATGCCAGAATATGAGAAGAAAGGGGAGAGTCATTTCTCCTCCTGCTCCAAGGCCAAATGATGAGGGCTCAGCAGGAGTGAGCAGCAAGTGCTGACAGCCTGTGGGGTGGCCGCTGCTGAAGATGCTGGTTTCCTTGGGCCAGAATTAAATGGCTGACCAGCAGAAGCCTGCTGTGGTTTCTGACTGATTTCAATTTTGCAGAAATATCAAAAGAGCGTAAAAACAGGGAAAGAGTTTTCTTGCTTTTCGATTCAGATTGCTCTTTGGAGGCAGTGGCTGCACCAGCCGCTCCTCTCTGAGCTCTCTTCCCTCCAACGCAGCCATCTGGGTCCCCAGCCAGGCAGTGGGGGACACCAACCTCAACACAGCTTCTTCAATTTTCACACCCACGTGTGAGCAGTTTCCTTGTACATGTGGTCACCTGTAGCATCGTTCGGTCTCAGGAATCTGATTCGGTATTTCATCAAAATTATGCAAATGGCATCTCCCCGAATGGTCTGAGCTGTGGAAACGCCTTTGGTTATTCCTATTAATACCTGATATCTGCCTCAGTCCCCAGTTGCAATAAATATGAGGAAACTGCAGAGGTCTGCTAGGCAGAAAGAGATGGATTGATCTCTTTTTTTTTTTCAACCTGAAAGGGAAAAGCCAGCGTAAGCAATCCTGGAAGGAGATGTGCGCTGAGGACGAGGACAAGTGCTGGCAGGGACCACGGGTGGCCTTGGCAAACCACTCTGCAGTGAAACCCAAGTGCTGGGGCTCTGCTTTCACCTCGGGACCGCTCACCCTCCCGTCTTGCCTGGGGGGGAGCCTGGCAGCACCCCATGTCCCCTGCAGCCTCGCCACCCGGAGGCTTATGCTTTTTCCCTTTCACATGCTGAAGCGAAGCACGCAGCCAAGAGCCCCCTGAGCCTGTCCTCTTTTGCCCGAGGGATATATCTGGAGGTGGATTAGGTTCTCAGGGGGGGTTTCTTTGGTTGGGTTTTGCTTGTCTCACACTGGATCTAGCAGTAAACCAGATACCAGCGGCTCATTTTCCTGGCAATGGAGGGTCTAGCAGGGATCAGCGTGTGCTGTTGGGCGCCGTTTAGCCTGATTTCCTCTGCCTGGACAAATGGCATCTCTGCTGAATGGCCATGTCTGCAGGGCTGGCATGTGCCAAGTAATCTATACTGGAGGATGACTCTGCTCCAGGGGTCCTGAGAACAGCACTAAAACCACCAGCACTTGGGCAGTCAGTCAGGAGATGCGGCTGCCTCAGTAACCCCCGATCCCAGCCAGAAGATGTCCCTGAGGATCCTGCCCTCCAAATACATTTATTTTTTGGAACCACAGTCTGGGCTGAGCTTCAGAGGGGTAAAATGAGCATGACTGAGGGTGACTCACTGTTTTCAAGAGAGTGACAGCCAGTTTTTGCACCCATGGCCACTGCTCCTTGCTGTGGGTCGTGCTACGTGGTGCCTGGGGTGGACCTGAAGCCCCTCTAGCCATGGGCAGGTGGCTGTGAGCCACACCAGCCACACAGCCCTTGGAGCCGTGCTCTGGGCTGGGAGGCTGCAGAGCAGAGGAGGCAATTGCTCGCCCTGATGGCGAGGACTCAGACAGGCTGAGGGCACAAGCAGAAGGAGAGGCAGCAGAGCCGAGACTTGGAACTACACACCCAATATCAGGGTGGATGCCAACATTTAGGGTCTGATGCTGCATCAACACCATCAGAGCACAGCTCGTAACAGGCTGCAGCGTCAAAAACCCCAACAAACCAGTCACCTGAGGCAGAAGATCCATATTCCTCCTGAAAGCCAAAAGACAGGAAAAGCCCAGTGTGGCATTCCCTTTTTCAGGCCTTGGAGGAAAGGCACATCTGGACAGCTGAGTCCTTGAGAAGCATCAACAGCCTGGGCAGCTGCCTTCAGCTGGTATGGCTGGGACTGAAAGGAAATTTAAGTCCTTTGGGCTCTTTACAAGAAAATAAGGAGGGTGCTCAAGGTGACTACAAAGCAGTTGGGTAACAGCAATGGCACAAGAGAAATTCTTTAGAGATAAGGGAGTGAAATACACAAAGAAAAATTGGCAATGGCAAACACCACCGGTAGAGCATCTGGACAAAGCAAAGCAGAAGTCAGCTGGAGGTCAGGACAGAGGGGCCAGCTGCTGCTTTTTCTCAGCTGTGATTATTTTGTGTTTGTGCGGTCTCTGAAGCCAGCCTAGGCCACTGGTCTCAGCTGTCAAGGACCACAAGCCCAGCTCTGAGTATGAACTAACCATGGAAAACAGAGGCTGAAGGCAAAAGGTTCAGCGGACGCTGAGTGACTGCTCTCAAGCCAACACAGACACATTTTCACAGCAGAAGAGGCAGCCAGAGGTTTGGGTATTTCTCCTGGACCAGCCTCCCAGGTAAGTGATGAACTGCCGAGTACATCCCTTTGGACATTCAATCCACATCCATTGGGCAGTTTGTTGGGGCCAGTGGAAGGCCGTCTTAGAGTCCAAGTTGCTGGTGAGCAGCTTCCCCGAGTTGGAGTCAGCAATGCTGGGGCTTTGCTGGGGCTTCACAACTACAATGGTGCAGTGATATCCCTCGCTAATGAAGCAAACAGGGAATTAAGGAGCCTGCGTGAGCCAAACCTCCTTTGATCACCTGTGTGATCTCTTCTAAAGAAGATGCAAAATGAAAACTTCCTACACAGCAGACCTTACCTCCCAAATCACTTTCCCACTGCCAGTTTCTAGGTCCTGATTGGCCAGCAATGGGAAACAAGAGATTACCACTTTCCAAATGCCATGCAGCTCTCCTCTTAACACCATGGCACTCCTGGTGTTTGCTTTCTGTCCAAAATGAGTCATTAGCCTAGCACAGGTCTCCAGGATGCCTGTGTGGCCCATGCTGAACATCTTCTTATGGTGACCTTCCACCTTTGCATCCTCACCTCTGGCACCAGCATCCAGTCTTCTCCCAAACCCTGCCCCTGTGCAGAAGGGATAGCTGTTCATCCAGACTGAGGGCATGGAGCTACGTAGCCTGTTCAGCCTGCTCTTACATGTACGTATATATATATAGATATTAGGAAGCAATTCTTTACTCTGAGAGTGGTGAGGGACTGGAACAGGTTGCCCAGAGAAGTTGTGGATGCCCCATCCCTGGAAGTGTTCAAGGCGAGGCTGGATGGGGCTTTGAGCAACCTGCTCTAGTGGGAGGTGTCCCTGCCCATGGCAGGGGGGTTGGAACTTGATGATCTTTAAGGTCCCTCCAACTCCAACCATTCTATATACACATACATATACACGTGCACCTGTATGTATACATATATATAGGTACACACACGCACTCTTCCTGTGTGTGGTCCACAGCAGCTTGTGCCCAGAGGTGAGAGGCTTTGTGGACACACGCAGCTTGCACAGGTCCTGTCAGACCCAGATGGGTGCTGAGCCTCTCCCATTGCTTTGGGCAAACAGTCTGAGTCTGGGTGCAGCGTCCATAGGCACAGCAGGTGACATGCCCCTTATGCCCAGTGGCCAAAGCATATGAGGCCTCTGGCTAATTTAGCAGCAGCCGGTCCAACGATGACGGCACACCCCCACTGGAGCTGCCTCGGAGCTGCTGAGGTGTCCCGGGATGACCGCGCTGGCCATGAGTAAGCCCCAGCTGGCAGCTACAGAGGGGCTGGCTGCCTGCCGGGGCGCAGCCTGTCCTGCCCCTCTGCCAGCCCACGGCTTGCTCCAGCAGCCAGTTCCTCAGCAAAGCCGAGGTGACACAGCAGAAGGAGCAGCTTTCGCTCGTCTCCTTCCCCTTCAGGAAGGCACCTGTCAGCTGATGGAAGCACCAAGCTGGACGTTCAGCTGCGTGACTGGACACTGCAGAGCCCTGCTACAGGCACCGACGGGCAGAGCTCCCCTAGAGCTTGCCCGGTCCACACCACCCATCAGGTCAGTGCTAGGGGAGGTAAACAAGCCCTAGCACCCACCATCTGTGCAGCAGTTTCTGCCTGTGGACTAGTGCTTGTGCCATCACCGTGGCCCTAATTAGCAAATGGGAAAGTAAATCTGCATAGTGCATTGAGGAAAACCTCCAAGTCATTTCAATGAACCCACACATCTGCAGCTTCTTCAGAGGTTGTCTTGGGGAACGGATGCTTTTATTATGTGCAGATGGGTACAGACATTAAAACAGACGGAAGGACAAGGTGGGACAGGTCTGTAGCTGTGCAGGAGGAAGTGAAGGAGTTTGCTGCATCTTGCAATGTGAGACGTCCTTTGCAGTTGTCCTTCCCAGGTGTGAAGGACAAGATTTATTCAAATCCAGCTGGAGCTGGTTTCCCAGTGCCTGCAGCAGCCCTTCTCTGGAGACCTGGTGGGAGAGGTGCAGGCTGGGGAGGCCATCACCAGAGCTTTGCATCCCTCCTGTGTGACCAAAGCTGTTGCTTTGGGCCATGCAGAGTGTGGGAACACCTCAGGAGGAGAAACCAGTGAGCAGGCAGCCCGGGCTGAGAGCAGGACCACCGGCCCCATCCAGCCCATGCTCTTCACTACAGGCACAACAGACCCTTGTGAACACCAAGGCGAGTGCTGCCTGTGCAACATACAATTGCCATGGGTTTATCACAACCAAAATGTGCCAGGACTGAAGGGGTTTGCCCCACCAAAGCGCTATGAGGTAGAGACAGAAGCAATTCAGGAGAGGATTCTGGGGAGAGTCAGGTCCTGCTGGAGCTGCTCTCCCCCAGAGGCCACCCCTACATGGTCTCTGGGTGTGCGCTCCTCTGGGGTGAGCTCTCCCAAAGCTTTATTCCAGATTTTGGTTTCATGGGATGAAGAAATTGTTGCAGCAGATGAGTTGGCAGAGCATAACATCTGCCTGTCATCCCAGAGGTAGGGAGAGGAGAGAGAAAAGGAGCCATAGGTGGACAAAGCAGAAAAAAAGGAAAAGAGGAATAAAGCTTATACAGACCAGATAAAAAAAAAATAAAAAACCAACCAAACAATGAAAATCCAAACAAAATTTGCAGAATCAAGCCAGTCTTCCATTCCTTTCTCACAGCTGACCTCTTGCCAGCCTGATGCCCGTTACTCACGCAGGAGTTATCTAAATAATCGGCCGAGAGGTTTCCCGGAGCTTGCCTTACCGCTCAGCTTTGCACGATTCCCCAGCAGCAGCTGAGGCAGCAGCTACCTCCACGGCAAGGAAGAAGGATCTGCATTTTCTCCTCCTGTCTGATTTAAGGTATTATATGCCTTTGGGGTTTTGCAACATGCAAGTCTGCTGCCTGCATGCCGGTGAGGCACGTGAGGCTTGCTCCCACTTTTCAGGGAGATTGTTGGTTGGAGGCCACACACAGCTGACAGCTCAGGACTCCTGCCTCTGTCTTACAGCCATCTCGGCTGAAAATGGAGAGCAAGATTCACTTATTTCACTTCATTTTCTTCATTATTTGCTATTTATTCAGCATGGGCAACATTGTTCATCCTGTAATATTTTTTGGAGGCAAGGGAGAAAAAGCATGGCAGTGATTCATTCATGCAGAGCAAATTTTATTTGGAAGTCTTTATTTGTTGAGAAAAGCCTTAAATGAAAATCAAAAGGTAAAGAACCAAAATTTAGGAAAAAAGGCAAACCTGTGGGGACTTTCTCCTCCCTCAGAATGAGTGACTGTCCTTTCAATTTGCTGCTTTGCTTTAATGACTCCCACAGATTTGTGCTAGTGTAAGAGAACTATTAATTAACAACGAAGATTTATTTTTCTCTGGAAGAATCCAGTGCCTGGCCTTGTGCCAAAAGGGATGGGACACACCTCTCTCTGCACTCAGAAGGAGCCTGGATTCATCCCACCTACTATCCGGCATTGAACGCACAGTTAGGACCTCCCCGTGTCAGGGTAAGAGAGGACCCCTCAAGGAGCAATTCAGCTCCCAGGGGACAAAACCACCCTTCAGAGGTGTCTCTCTCCCACCCAGGGGCTGTTGGGGCATCCAAGGGCAACCCAGACCTTCACGGCAGAGCCTTCTTGAAACACTTAAAGTGACGGCACTTAGTAGGAGTCAAGATGTTCCCAAAATAAGACCAAAAGCTCAGAGAAGTCTTGGTTGAAGGGGGCAGGCTGGGGAGAATATGGTCCTTTTGGATAGGAGCTTTACATAAGGCGTAATTATCACCACACACCAAGCCGTCCAGAGGCGCAGGTGCTGGGAGGAGAGGCACCATAGTGCCTCAGCTCTCACACTACTGGCTCTACAAGCATTTGTTGGCTATTCCTGTGCAACAGCTTGCTCTACGAAAGGTTTCCTGCTAGCTCGACGAATTGTCAAATTCTTCTCACGTGAGCTGCTCGGTCTTGGTTTGTCCTGTGAGCCCGGGGTGTTTTTACGCCACGGACTTTGTGGATTAGGAGGATCAGGTGGGAAGAAGCCAGGCTGCGAGCGCAGACAAGGCGTTCCTCAGGCACACGGGCAGTGATGGCCGCTGAGGGCCTGGAGGAGCAGAGCTCCTGCCTGCCCAGCCCACCCTGCCCAGCCAGCCTCCATGGTTATGCACCATCCATCAGCAGATATCAGTTTTTCCTCAGCATCCTAATCTTTTTGAGATATGATCAAAGAGCTGGGCCCAGCAGCACTCGTTGGCTCCTGCCTAGATTGCACATTCCCTTTTCCCATATGGAGCAGAGGGACTTTGCTGTCAGACAGCAACAGGACAAGGGACCATGTGTGACATTTTTGATCCTTCCTCTCTGGAAGGTGATAAAACCTGAGTGCTGGGACTGCCTACCAGCGCATCCAGACCATCACAGATGCTACCTTCTCTGTGTTCTCCTACCACCAGCGTCTGCCCTCAGCAGCCAGTGCCCAGCCTTTGAGCGGACAACACAGAGTAGCTCCTGACAAGGAGCTTGCTTAGGGACAGGGAGGACAACCTGCTCTGATGCCTGGGAAGAGCGGTGGATCACAGCCCCGTGGTGTCAAGCTGGGTAGCGAAGGGGAGATGAAGTTCAGCAGCACATGCACAGTGCCAGTTCCACCACCACCCACGCGTGGGCACAGCTCTCCATCCACGGCACTGGCCAGCTGTGGGCATTTAGGACTGAGACAGGCACCGGGATTCACAAAGTGCCAGCTCAGAGGTAAGTGACAGTCACAAGGGAAGCGATATTAAGGGCAAGTCACCATTCTGTGACTGTAACAAGCCTGGGGCTGTGCATGCCTTGGGTACCATGCACTGTTCTGATCGCTTCTTTCAAATATACATATATATCAGAGATAGAAAATATAAAGAAAAAGGTGAGGGGGATGAACATAGAAACATACAAAAGTTTTGTGTAAGAAAGACTAGACTCTTCTGCTTGGAAATGGGAAATGAAGGAGAAGAAAGGAGGCTTTTTTTTGGAGGACTATAAAATCCCTAGTCCCCCTAGAAGGGACACACAGAAAGTGACCTGCCACTCGGGTTAACGTAAACCAGAAGAAGCGGGTCCTCACGCAACCCACCACTGCACTATAAACATGTAGCCTCGGGGGGCAAAACTTAAGGTTCAAAAACCAAGTAGACAGATTCACCCAGGCTAAGGTCAGCAGTGGCAATTAAAAATAACGTAAAAAGGACGATCCCTTCTTTAGACATGGTGAGAAGGTCCAGGTGGGAAGGTAGGGCACAGCGAGGCTTCTACCATAAGCCATCAAAAATACAGTTGGAGTCCATTTTCCATTTATTACACCATTCATACGTACCGGAGGAGGCTCCGACTGCTTAACCCAGGGCTCACCCGGAGGAAAGGCTGGAGATGTCAGCAGCAATCCTGTGCTTGTGCTTTTCTAATGCCCGGGGGTTACTGCGGCGCAGTGACAAGTCGAACGCCTGTGATACCAGCTGCTTTCTCATCAGCCCACACGCAGTGAAACACGGGGTAAACCAGGGCTGGCATCTGGCTGGAGCCAGCTGTGCCCCCAGGGACCACTGGCTGGGCGTCCAGCCCAACTTCTCCCTCACACACAGCTCCTAAAGGCGGATGAGCCCAGGTGAGGTTTTCACCCTACGCTGCTCTCTTTGGTGGGGCGGGCAGGCGCAGGATTATTGGCAGATTCCAGTGCAAGAAATGGAAAGATTTTTTTCCTAATAGGTTAAAAAAAAGTAATGCAAAAAGATGTCTTTGGGATTTTCCACAGGTAAAGCTGCTGCACTGGATACACCAAGAACAAAACCACGCGTGGGAAAAGGCGCCTTTTTCATTTGTATTAGCGTCACAGGGGCTAGCAGACTGAAATGCTACAAAGCAAACGTGCCGTTTGGATCTCCAGCAGCCTTTAGGAATGTACCTCTTTTCACAGTGAAGAAAAGGCCAGAGAGAACCCTTTCCAGCAATAAGCTGCTTTATGTGCTTCAGCTGAGCCAAGGAAGGCCTAGTTTATACCCCGCTGTTTAGCAACAGCTCATTTCTGGGGCTGTGACTCAGTGGGAGCAGCAGCAGCAGCCGTGCCCGCTGCTCACTGACCTGCCACAGATGTGTGCCCAGGGCTGACGGGTGATACCCGGCGGCTTGTAGTACGGCAGGCAGCCAACGCCTGCTGCGGCTCATTCACACCTGAAGCAAAGCAGGGGTGCAGGATGAAACTCAAAGGCACTGTTGCCGATCTGCCCCTAGGAGGGCTGGGGTTATTTCTAAAAAGGAAAAGAAACCAGCAAAATACCTTCTCCTACTCACAGCTACTGGAGGTGCAGCTGGACCAACTTTGGCTTTTCCAGAAGCGTGACGTTAGAAAAAGGCTGGGTTGAAGTCGCGCACGGAGGCAGGCTTAAATAGCGGGTTGTGCTCTGAGAAGCTGGCTGGGGGGAACAAAGCAAGGTGGTAACTAGGGAAAGGGCCAGTTCTGAGGATACAATACACCATATTTTAAGAGGGTGTGTGGGAGTGCTTTTGTTGGATAATTCACATTACCTCTGTTGGGAGGGATGGCAACTCCTGCTCAAGCTACCAAGTTATTTTATGGCAACACGACAAAAACCAGGCTCAAGGATGTGTCTCAAGAACTGGAGATATGCCAGTCATGGTCAGTCGATCCAGGAGCTTACCTGATCATTTCACAGCATTTGAAACTTGCTGCTCTTTTGCTGGCACTGCAGGGGTACTGTACAGGTAAGCAAGGCATGAAGGCAGTTCACAGAATCACAGAATGAGATGGGGTTGGAAGGGACCTCTGGACATCTACTCCAACCCCCCTGCCAAAGCAGGTCCACCTAGAGCAGGCTGCACAGGAACTCATCCAGGCGGGTTCTGAATGTCTCCGGAGATGGAGACTCCACCACCTCTCTGGGCAGCCTGTTCCAGTGCTCTGCCACCCTCAAAGTAAAGAAGTTCCTCCTCATGTTTAGGTGGAACTTCCTATGTTGAAGTTTGTGCCTGTTACCTCTTCTCCTGTCACTGGACACCACTGAAAATAGACTGGCCCCCATCTTCTTGACACCCACCCTGTAAGTATTTATAGGCGTTGATCAGATCCTCCCTCAGTCTTCTCCTCTCCAGACTAAAAAGACCTAAGTCCCTCAGCCTTTCCTCATAAGAGAGATGTTCTAGTCCCCTAATCATCTCACAGCAGTTAAGTGCTGTGAAACTTGGTAGCATCTGCCTGGTGTCACCTCCCTCCATGAGGGTTCAGAGCGTGTTCTGCTGCCCTCGCTCAGAGCCACCACTGTCACCTTGATGGCCTGGAGCCCTGCCGGCAGCTGCCACACAAGTCCACCTTCCTCCACCAATAGCAGGTGGAATGCAGTCACGTTGTGTAGGACCACTGCTCTGCTCTCCTTTCCACCCCTGCCCAGGGCATCAAGCTTAAAATGCGAGGGCATCCCTTCCTAAATGAAGCTTGAGGAGCTGGGGATCCTGCAACACATCACTGAGATCTATTTTAAAAGCAAAAACATGTGAAAATGATCAACTGCTAATAAATACCTTAGACTCAAAGGGCTGCTTGTGGTGACAATGTCCTACCTCTCAATACGGGCTGGCAGTGATTTGCAACACCGACAATGAAATACAAGCCATGGGGTTGGGGAGGACTTTCTAAAGACTCCTTTGAGCAAATGACAGCCTTTTCACAGAACACAACTTCATTTTCAACTACAACTTTTAATAATTTGGGGCTTTTATTCATTATTTTTCAGCCTTTTAAAATTCAGCTTTCAGCTTACTTCTTCGCCGTTATTCAATATTTTCATCAGTGCTAACTGAGCCCAGGGAGCATTTGCAGTTTTAGCTCGGATTAAGCCTTTATCCCTCATTGTTTTAAATGCATGAAAGTCAACCGAGTTGTTTTGTTTGATGTGCTCCGTGCCACGGTGAATTCTGTGCTGGCAGGACTGTAAATGGGCCATGTGGTTCATGAATTACTAATCCCTGTCACTCACTTTTTCTGGGAAACACATACTATATTTAGTCTTTATACTTGGAAAAACAAAGCTGGAGAACTTTGAGACTACTTTTCTCATTAGGAGTCTTTGGAATATTCTCTGAAAAAATGGCAAGATAATTCAGTCACCACGTATAAGTGCAATTCATTAACGGTGGTGGAAATGAGACCCTTGAATTGAGGGGCTAATTAAGATAATTAGATCTAAAGCCTGAAAGGAAACTATGCAGTCATTTCTTACAAACTCATTTATACTTATGTAAATCTGGACCAACTCCACTGTCATTTTCTGGATTTATACCCAAGTAATTCACATCACTATTGAGCTCTTCTAAGCTCTCAATATCAGCAAAAGGCATTGAAGCGAAACAATTAACACACGGGCTGTGTTTTTCTCTGTAACTTCTAGATGAACTTAATATCACAAAGCTTTTCGTTCCAAAGGTACTTTGCCATTCTGATGGATTACTTATTTAAAAAAAAAATATCAAAAGTTTGATGAAATTAGAGGACCGTCATCAGTTTAAAGAGCTGCCAACTTTCACAGCATTAGCAAATGAAGAAAGTTGAAACGCTTCAGCATCAACTACTGCCTCTTCCAGGAGAGCCACTGTGCTTTATGTGTGTCTTTCTTATGGAAGGAATTTCTCCTCTGCTGTTCCTTGCGACTGCAACAGCGCTGAGACCACCCTGTAGTAAAAAACACTAAATAAAGGCAGTGCACAAACCAAGTAGAAAAGTGGATAAAGTCAGAGGGAGACACAACATAATTATACACAGATACGAATTTTAACTATGCATTTATGTGCAATTGCCTGCTATGCAGTCATCAGGAAGAGGAGCCTTTCTTGGTTTGTATTTAGTAGGGAGTGTTAGGCAGATTTCCGAATGCGTGACGTGCTCTTCTCCCTCCCACCCCATCCCTTCAGTGATATTAGCTGTAGACAGAGCTCTGCCCATCTGTCTTACAGGGAGCTAATGTGAACTGAAAGGCAGCTATGAAACACTGAGCCCTGCAGCCTGCCTTTCTCTAACATCCAGAATCTAGATTACTGCATAATTGTCATGAGAAATAGGGAGAGCTCATGGCTCCCTCTGACCCAGCTGCTTTAAACAAATCCGAGGGGCACCCCTAAAATCTGGACACAAGCAGGGATTTAAAAAACTGAAAATCTAAAACCTGTCTATCACCAAAAGTATCACTTTATTCCATGCTTTGGAGCTGATTTTCCTCTCAACCTGAAAGAACTGAAGGAACCAGGAGCAAGAGGGAGCCTGGAGGAGACCAGATGCTTCAGCAAGAGCTGCTGGTGAACAGTTTACAAAAATGCATTAACAATAAAGAAGGAAGGGGACAGGAGGAAGGGCACCAGAAGGTAACAGCAGGACTACTAGTTCAGCCCAAGGGGTTGTCGAGACCTTTACCTGTTGGCTGACACCTCCCAAGTAAATGCCTGCAAAACATCTGGGGACTCCTGGTTCCTCCCTCCATCATCACTTGGTGACATTTCAAGCAGACCAACAACGTGGGGAGTGCACACAACCTTTAGGTTACATCAAACAGTGTGACGCAGTGTCTGGGATAGTAAGAAGGTCCTCCAGGGAAAGAGAAAAGACGAAGTCTTCCCTTCAAAAAAAAGAGGTAGAGGGGAGCTAGGTTCATTTGGTATAAATGCACCTGCACTGCTTTTGCATAAGGCACTGAAAAGCACCCAGGATACCTGAAGCAGACGTGGCATCTGAGGTCAATATCTGTTCTCGTTACCAATACGAAGCATTGGTTTTTTTTTTTTCATATTTTCTTTGGAAGGTTTTCTAGAGCTGCATGCAGCAGTCACAGATGGGCTGCCAACCTCGGCACGGGAAGCTGCCCCATCACGGGGAGCGCTGGTAGGTCCCCTCTGGATGAAGGCCAGTTCTGGCTCCTGCAGCCTGGCAGCTCAGCGGGAACTGGGAGTCATGGCCTTGCAGAGAGGAGATATTCCTGGCTGGCTAAACAAGCACCGTGCTCTCAATGAAACCGGAGACAACTGCAAAGAGCCCCCCTCGGTCTAGTCCCCGGCTCCTGTGCCTGGTTCACATCACTTACCGTCTGAACTCAAATTTGTGGAGCCAACGCCAGCGTTTCATCAGCTCTGCCGAGTTCAGGGTCAGCCCTTCCCAACCGTCCCTTGCCTCATAAACCTAAACCCTTCAAACCTCTGTCCCGCGGGAACCCACGTTCTGTGCAGTACTCCGAATTTAGGAAATAAATTCACAAAATGTAAAACCTAAAAGAGGTCACCAGATACGCAGAGAGTTTTAGGCTCCAGGACTGCACACTCTGTATCTTTTCCATTTGTACCCTGGAATTTCATTTTCATGTATTAGGAGAAATCACTGCAAGTGACTCCTTCCAGCAGGCAGTAAGGCTTTCCAGCTACGCACAACCCAGGGCGTGAGACCAGTCTGTCCCTGCTGGGCACGGCAAAGCCAAAAAAACCCTTCCCCTCCTTCCCAGTTCCATCAGTGCTGTGACATTTAATGTCACTCGCACACTGGTGTGGTTGTGGTGCTCCAGTCATTCTCCTTCGCAGCAGCAGTCAGATTTGAAAAAAAATTTTGTTGGTTTGTTTTTGTTGTTTCATGAGCAACAATATTCATCAACATTTTTTTAGCAGAAAATTGGGGTTTCCCACAGAACCATCAGGAAAATTAGTCAGCTTTTTAATACAGCCGTACCTCTCTGTCCTTTTCCTTGCTGCTAGGATGCTGTGTCAAGGTACAAAGTTCAAAGTCAGAGCATCATAACAAACTGACTACAATGAATAAATCCCAGTTTGTGAATAAACATTTAATACTCTACACATTCAGAGTACAAGAATTGCTATAGAAATGGCATCCTGTGAATTAGGTGTTATACAGCTGTCTCTCAAGCAACCCAAATCGTCTCTCATACCCCAAAGAAAAAAAAAAAAAGGTTGCTTTTGGCCCAGTGGGACAAAATCTGAGCAAAATCGCTTCTTTCTCCTGTGTACGTTAGGGATGATGCATTTAATTGCAAACCTGTGGATTACGATCCCAGATAAGTATCTTATTTTGACCCAGAGGTTTGGGTTGGACCTGTCATTACTATAAACACAAAGTTTCTAGTCTTTTAGAAAAAAAAAAAGTGATCTCCAATATCTAAGGAGAAAGAAGCAAAATTCCATAGACAAATGAGAAATATGTAGGTGTTGGACTCATTATTTTAATGGCAGTAATAAGCCTTCCAGAATGCAGACTATTTCATGAAGATTGTTAAAGTTCAGCAGTCAAAGGAGAACTGCAAGACACTTTTACGTGTGCTGATGATTAACAGAAGCACACCTTGGAATTACGTGACACGCATAACCTACTAAATGGTCTCTGTCTCGATATGGTTTATTCTAACACAATCACCCAGTGTTACACGGACAGTCTGCTGCACACTTAAGGCTCTCTCTCACAGCAAACCAAAAGACACACAGGGTAACAGTTCAGCATCTGTTGTTCCCTCAAAAATTAGACCTGGACTTGGATTCAGGAACTAATAAATGAAAAGATATGGCTGCAAGGGAAGAAGAGACAGAGCTTCCCATGTAGTGGTCTTCCATACACCTTTCCCTCCACTGCTTTTAGGAGACAGAGCCCGGGCCAGGCTGTACGATAAGGTTCCTGGTTGGATGGCTATGGATGTGGTCACATAATTGAACTGGAGACCATTATACCACGCATGTGCCATTGCTGGAGCTCTGGACAGTCACACGGGGTGAGGAAACACAGTTGCAAAGCCACAAAGATCCTGTACAGTGCCCTTGAGACCAGTTTCCCACCAACTAGCTCTCCAAAAGTGACATTGCTCTTTACTTGGCTGTAAACGAACACTGGCACCTTTAGATAAAAAAGCAACAAGGCACTGAACCTGCTCCTTACAGCATTTCTGTGGGCCCTGATGGAGTCTCACACCTGGACCACCTCAACCTTTGCAAGGACTTTGCGCTGAACCTGGTGCTGCTGGGGTATGTTATAACAGCAGCCCAGACACGGGCTGAAGAGCTCTGGGTGCAGAAACATCCCCTTGTCCATCCAGGTGATGAGAAGCAGGAGAGGACCGATAATTAAATGGTCCATCCAGCTGAGATGGGAAGCCACAGAGCACCTCCAGGTCTGGCTGTGCCAGATATTCTGGCTACCATTTCTTCTCAGCTGCTCAGAGTTCGAGTCATGTGCGATGGCTCAGGGAAACAGGAACAAGCATCAGCTGCACCGAGGGAAAGGGACGCGCTTGTTAAAACCACTGCATTTTAAACATTTCCCCTGACTGCATGCAGAAGTTCTTAATATGCAAGGGAGCTTTTCCTGTATTAGAAGGGAAAGGAACACAGGAAATCGTGTCTGCTTCCTCATCTCTGTTTTCCTGGAGTATTTGCGTAAAAGTCAGAATAAAATACACAATATCTGCAATCCTGGTAAAAACAGTTTTCCATTCTTTATATAAAGATAATTGAGCAAATCAGAGGATGTCCAATCCATTGTATTTATTTATTTTTTTAGTGCACAATGACGGCACCAGCATCCATCTTCGGATTCCCAGAGATTTAGAACACGGCCTGAAATCTTCATGAATATGAAGCCCACTACTATCTCATGATGAAAAATTAATCACATGGGCTTTAAGTGACTTACTGCAGGCTTGCAGTAAATCAGTGCCAGCTCTGATAAAACCCCAGGGTCTTAACCTCTGCCTCCTCCTCCTCCAGCTGATGTCTTTACCCTGTGATATTTAACAGCTATTCCTGCAGAAGACCAACTGTTGGTTATTTATTTTTACAATAAATGTAGGTTGTTGCATTACCGTTGCACTGACTAATTACCCCAATAACAGCAAACTAATTATATGGCGATACTGTCCAATTACAAGGCCATCCTGGAAATTTCCGGTAAATAAAAACCATTTCAGGAGAATCCAGTTATCACCAACTCTAAGAGATTAATCCTGTGCTGTTCATGACAGTGGAAAGTTTGAGAAGTCCTCAGCACTTGCCTTTTTAAAACTGAATATTCATATCTGCTATTTTCTATTAAATTATTCAATGACTCTTTTATTAAAATAATTTTTGAACAGGGTGATTAAAATACATGTGAACAGATAAGTAATAAGTCAAGAGAAGTTCTGGCATCTAAGATTTTAACAAAACATGACAACTATCAGCCCTAAGGAAAAAATATGGATAAATAATGGCCAGTGTCACATGGCACATCAAAACAGTGCAAGGGAGGAAAATTAGTGAGGGAAAATATGTGTCACATTATGGAAACTAAAGAAAGGTACACACACACATTTCTTCCTACAGATGGGGGTGTTTTTGAGTGGAACAAATTTATTCCAAGCTCAAAACTGGAGCGTTTAGAAAGCTCAGGATGACAAGTACAATAACATTAGGCGCTGTAGAGGCAGCATTTCAAGGCAGTAGCATTTATTCTGCCTTCTGACGTGAACACCCACTCATTCTGACAACAGGAATCCGGAGGGAATAATGATGAGAAATTTATTTCCCTGCATTTCGATATAGATTCAGGCCTTGTTATAAACCTGAACAGTGCCAAAATGTAAAGGTAAAGTTGTAGAAAAGCTGTACAATTCAGGAGATACTAAACACTGTTTGCAGATGCTGATGATTTGGGACCCAATCCTAACCTCAGGCATACCTTGTTATAAAACTCCAGAAGAAATTTACCATTTTTCCCAATGGTTCATGGTAACAGATTTCCAAGATATTCAGAGATGTTTGCCACATTTTTATTATAATTTGATCTTTGCATCTAAAACGTTAAAGCCAAATTCAGCCAGTTACTGAATTAATAAAAAGTTTTCAAATTCAGATATCAATCATATTTACAAACCCCTACAGACACTACAGAATGAATGGTTAAAATGCAAATACGTTAAATACAATAGCAAGAGAACGATTTATGATCTTGGTCTTGCATCTTATTTCAACCATCTTTCTTTTTTTCAGCAGGAAAACCAATGAGAATTATTAATTTGAAAAAAACTGGTATTGATCATCATCTGCTCCGAAGTATCAGGTAACCAACCTTACTGGTCTGGTACGCTGTAAGTTTGGTATCTTCTGTTTAAAGTCACTTGAAATCTATGATTTTTAGAATAATTGCTTCTCTTGAAGCTTTTCAGTCATATGAGAAGTCAGAATTATACAAGAAAACTCATTTCCCCCTACAATTTATTAAGGAGGCTAAAAGCACCGAACTCCTGCTATATTTCACTATGTAAAGTAAGTTCAGAAGTCCAAGACAGGCTTTCTACACTTTAACACAAGTAAATTTAGATTAATTATCTAAGGCCTAGCAGATGGCAGATTTATCAGGTGGTCATTTATGACTTCAAAAAGAGTTCATGCAATCATTTTCAAGGCAGTAAACCTAGCAGCTCCCCGTTACACTCCTGCATGACCTGTAACATGAACTGGGGCAGTGTTCCCCAGGCACAAGCAACCACACCAGCTCCAGCCCAGCACCTCCCACCACTGAGGCTGGGGAGCAACACGCAGGATTATTGATGACTCCAGCCCGTATCTTGGAAGTACCTAAGGATCAAAGCACATTCCAGAGGCTCGGGCCAGGGAGGGCAAGATGTGCTATCTAAATAAATGTAACCCACACCCAGTGATTTCTGCGCCCACCCCTTGATTCTCTGAGCTTCAGGAACAACCACCTGAATCGTTATCTCAGGCTGTTACAAGTTTACAGCCCAGACGCTGCCTTGGGACATGAAGACAGGCTGTCCCCACAGCTCCTAGTGCTTTCTGAGGTAGCTACTCTCCTACCCCGGCACAGCAGAAAATCAGTTTCATGGATTTGCTATTTTTTTTTTCCCTTTGGCAACCATCTTTTGCCACTCTTAATGTCTTCCCTTTGCTCCTGCATCTCCAGGGAGGGACGTGTGAAAGCTGGGGCCGCTTCTTCCCATTCATGTATCTAAGATTCTTCTACATGACAGCCCTTTTCTAGGCTATATTCATCATTCAACCTTCATCTTTCCTCTTCTCTTCCTTCTGAACTGGGTGCTCTTATCTCCTGTCTTCTCTTATTCTTGTCCCTCCTTCTCTGCACCCACACACCCATGGAGTTATTACCATATTACGCTGTCCCGTGAGCTCCACAGTCAAGCAGAGAGTAGAAGCAATGAAACAGGAGGAGAAAATTTCCTGCTTTCTGCTTGATTACAGATCGGCTCCGCTTCATAGATCCAAGCCATAGATCTTCTGCAACACTTAGGATTATGGCCAAGGTGGCAAACTTTTGAAATAGAAGGGAGTCCTAAAACTGGTGCTGATAATACCTGCTAATAACCACCAAGGCTTAAAAAGTGTCTCACTGAAAAATTCTGCAAGGTGATAAAAATGCCTCAGATTACAGGGAACACAATACAAATTCTGATTACTGATACCTGCTGTATTATAAGCACCAGTTGTTTGGAAATGCCACAAAACCCCTCCATTTGCACCTACATCGCATCTTGTAAGGTTTATTGAGGTGGCCAAATTAATCCATAAACATTACAACAAAGCAGAACTGTATTGCATCTAAGTTTGGCACAGTAGAACCCAGCTTACGTGTGGCAGAGGAGCTTTTGGTTTTTTCAGCACAAAAGCGTCACCAGAGAGAACCTGGTGAGGAGGTGTCCCAGCAGCACATTATTTCGTAGAGGATTTGGGTTCAGATTTTTTTTTACTCCCTGTTTCGTATCTCCTTCCAGCCCTCTTAGTGGAGAAAAAGTAGAGAACTACGCTCCCAGACATGAAGCAAAGGGATTGCAAAGATCTCAAGTAAAAGATCAGTGGTACAAAATGAAGGCAAAACAAAGTATCTTTTCCACTTTGTTTTCTGGAAACAAGTGAACTGCTTGGCCAACATTTCCCAGGTAAGTCAGCAGGAAGCAGTCACTCCTTGTAGAGCGTGGGGAGAGAGAGCATCCAGGCTGAATTACAAGTGCTAAAACCTGACTTTCATAATGGGAAGCGCAGGGTACTTCTTACTGAAGGTCATCTTTACAGTACCACAGTTCTAAACTTTTATTTTCAGATGTGTAGGTGATGCAGAAAGGTTCCACATACACAAATTCATCAATCATGGAATCAAGTAAGCGGCCCTTTATTTTGTTCTACGTATTAAAAATGCACTAGTCAGAGAGAAACCACAAATTGCTTGCAGCTACGTGTACTAGAAAAGCTGAGGAGCGAGGTAACAGCTGCCCACTGGAGCGCAAAGGCAGAGCTACCCCCGGCACCCACAGGACCCGCAGAAGCAGCCCTGCGGCAGGGCACTGCCCCCAGGACTCTATTCCTAAGACCAATACATTAAAAAAACCCTCAATGCCAATAAACATCTCCATCACAGTCAACATTGAGAACAGATTAATTTCTTTGCAGCACTATGTAACTGTTCTGGATGTTTTTTCAGTACTGCATCATTAATTGAGAGCCTCAGAGTATTTCTGGTTTTAGGAAACGGACCCCATGCAAACCGGTTTATTTGCCCTATGAATATAATCCAGCAGTTTCTACAATTATTTTCATTGCTCTGAAAGCTTAAATGTAATCCTCATACATGATACCAGACACGTATCAAGTCTAATGTTAAAATCTCAACGGATGTAACTCTCATCTGGAGCTGCCTTTTCCTCCCATACACAGAGAAATCCCTGCCATGTGTTCATTCTCTGCATTTACATTTTTAGGTAATATTTAATCAGATGCTTCCCCTGTAAAATGAAGACATCCACTGAAAGTAGGTCACGATTATTATAAAAAAAAAATAAATCACCATGCTGGATTGTTTTACTGGGAATCTCAAGAACAGGTTAGAGATTGTGTTTGGTAAAACAATACCTTTTTTAAAATACCTTAAGTGGAAATACTATCTTTTACAGTGAGCTCTACTGTAGGTGGCTTGGGAGGCAGCCACGCAGGAAGCAATATTACTGATGCGCCCTTAATCCCACACCAAACCAAAGCCTCATCATAACAGTTCTTTTATCTGCTGGTGACTCCATGAGAAATAAGCTGTCTGCTGAACCAGCAGGAATGGTTTTCCTACAGAAAAGGGTTTTGTATCCTTTTTGCCAGGACTAATTTTAAAAAGAGCATACTGCTCTGTCGTGGGAATAAGCATCGCTTCCACAGTCCGAGTCTTCTATTGAATCATATAATAAAGAAGGAGCTACTATAAATTAAATCTATTAAATTTTTGCTCTCATTATTTTTAGTTCTGAAATGCTAAAATTAAAATTCTTATTCCTGGAAGTAATTATTAGTTTAATATTCTCAGAGGGAAGTAATTTGTATAATCCTAGATCCAAACATCTATTTCTCATTTCATCAACAGAATACAAATGACGCCTTAAACAAAATGCTACTGCAAAATTGTAATTGTGTTAATTACAGCCAACACATTTCCAAAGCTACTGTTTATAAATTCAGACATTACTCTCGATTTGTTCAGTCTTAATAGTAGTAATGCGACAAACAGTGTAGTAAATAAAGCAAGTGTTTAATCTTTGGTTTTACTGGTGACAAAAAAAGTTTCTCAGATTTCAAGATGATTAAACTAAAGAGATTTTTGCAAGTGAACTCTGAAATAGTTTCTCTCTTAACATGAGATTTAAAAAAACCTCACTGAAAAAGACACAAGGGGACAGATTAACCTAAACAAGCATAGAAATAAATTTAGTAAGAAAAAATGGAAGTCTGTACTGCTAATGGCAGATTTGTTACATAAAAAAAAGCAAATTAAGTACCGGCTCAGATGAACACAATTCTAGTGAAGTTCCAGAGATATACGCGTGTGAATAATTTAACCTTCCTTTATCTTCTCACGCGGTACGATTAATCACCCACCTGTAGACTCTGAGAGATGACTGTTACAAAGGTAACAACAGGAACAATACAAAACTACCAGCGTTATGCCACTATACAGTTACGCTCCTAAACATAGTATTGCATTCCCCTACTCCCTCTCCCACCCGCGGCTCGGTAGTGTGCCATTTGTGGCACAACAGTAATACCCTTTGTCGTGAACGGTTCCTGTTAGTGCTGCTCTCTGTTTGGCTGCCAAAAAGGCTAAAGGTCAGTAACCAGGCAAGCACGGATGCAAATATAAGGCCCTGTTTAGGCGTGTAACTTCCACTGAAGATGTTAAGCAATACCCGTTTGGTAAACGGGGAGCTGGTGTTGCCAGGGATCGATGCGAAGGGGCCGGGAAGGTGCCGGGGTCGGGCGATGGGGAAGGGCTGCTGGAGGAGTGCTGGGAAACGGAGATTGTCTCGGTGCGGTCCCACCACCTGGTGAAAGTCTGTTGAGACTCGGCCACCACCCAAATTAACAAATAAAAATGGTGTGTCCTTGTCACGTAAATAGCTTATTCCCATTCTCAAGAGCTGTGTGCAGGATGCAGTTTCAATTTAGTCTCACTATACATTACTACACGTGTCTTAAAGCCCTTTTTTTAAAAAAAAAAAATTAAAAAAAGAAACCACCTGCCTGTATATATTTCACTGAATTTCACTGATTTTTAGAGTTGGAAGGGACCATAGAGATCATCTAGTCCAACTCTCCTGCCAAAGCA
>JAOXNO010000001.1:41000955-41012798 GCA_028565335.1 Limnodromus scolopaceus
CCGGCCGCCGCGACATGGCCGCCGCCGCCGCCGCCTCACGGCCCTTCGCCGAGCCGCGCGGTTGCGCAGGGTCGCGGCGGAGAGGACGCATGCGCGGCGCCCTGAGGGGAGGCCGCGGCCCGGCCCCGGGGGAAGCGGCGCAAAGAAGGGCTCGGGGCGGAGGTGCGACATGTCTTTATTGGGTTCGGCTGGCGCCGCCCGGTAACAGTTCAGACCCGTTAAAGGACGGGGGAAGGGCGGCGGCGACCGAGCAGATACAAATGGGCGGGGGCGGGCTCGGTGTCAGGGAGACTAATTTTCCCGCTTGGTGGAAGGAAAAGGCCTGGCGGCGGCGGGAACGGCGGCGGGAGCGGCGGCCGAGCTGCCCTCCCTGTCCCCCCCGGCTAAAAAGCCGAAATAAAAATCATAAAGTAACAGCTCAGAAAGGGGTTATTTGTTCCTGTAACAGCATAGGGTAGTGCTGCTCCGTTGTATCAAAGACCAGAAACCCTCCACTCGTGGCTCACCAGCCAGAAGAGAGAATAATTTAATGTGTTTTAATCGTGGGTTGTGGTGTTTGTTTGGTGGGGGTTTTTTTTGTTTTTGTCCCCCCCCCCGAATCCGACAAAGCAGGAAAGTTAGTTTTCCAACACAGAAGCCCTCACAAAAGGTCAGATGTTACATATGGCACAAACTTGACAAATCTTCGGTACGTGTCTCAGCAAGAAACCCCTCAAGAAGGCACTGTTTACAATACTTGAAGATCAGCAAAGTTTTCTGTGATTGGAGGATACCTTTGAAATAACAATGATTAAAACTTACAGATGTACAGAATCCTTGTTAGATGTTAGTTACACAAACAGTGGTAAATAGCCTTTAAGAAACTAGATGAAGCCTTGAATCCAAAGTTTGTTTCATAAAGACCAGTCAAGCAAAAAAAAAAAAAAAAAAAATATCAAAATTCCCAAAGGCACAGGAGGGCAGCGAACAACAAACAAAAAAAGGAAGAAACCACCAACAGCATGTTTTATGTTTCAACCTTTCAAATAATTTATGAGATCTAATTGAGGGGGTGGGGAACCAACAAGGCTATACCCTCATTAAGTAAAAACTATTTAAAAGGAATGAACATTTGAAATGCAAGAAACATCACTTACTGCTGAAACTGATATTTGCTGCATTTCAGATGGCATATTTACTTTTCCTTACTTTAGGTCATCTGTACCTAAATGGTAAATTAAAGGCTTAGAGTGCATTTGAAAAAAAACCAAAACCAAAACAACAAAACCACGTGGTAACAAATTCTGAAAATAGTTCCTGTACAAGAAAAACAAACAAACAAAACAAGAATTGTAAATCAAATGTGAAAACAAGTACTGTTTTAAACTTCAAAGACTATGAGGAGGCCCAAAGCCTTCAAACAACTGCAAATTGTACAATCAATTTTTATAACTGTGCAGAGCTCAGTCTGAAGTGCATAATATTCAAGATCAGCTACACGTAGTTAAACAGGAGAGTGGCGATACGCTAAAGAAAAGGCTTCGTACACGCCTGTGACCAGCCGTACTGTAAAAATCAGGCAAGAAATTTCCTTGTTCTAGTCACATGAGGGAATGTGATACAAAACCCAGCAAAATTAGGAATTACTAAGTTTTCATTGTACTTTTTACAATTTAAGTTATCGTACAGTCAAGCAGAACTTTTGGAAAAAGTTTCATCATATATCCTTTACCTTCCTGGACCACCACTAAAGCCACTTTTGCAGCATGAATTTCAGATGTGGAGCAGCCGTTCAGTTGGACAATGCCCAACGCGGCAGGTCAGATCCATAGGTACCACCCTGCAGTCCGGGTAACAATACATGCAGACTGTGTCATTAACTGATCTTGAATAGAAGTGATTAAAAAAAAAAAATCAACATGAAAGGGCAGGAGGACGTTTCTATTTACAAGGCAGATAAAAGCTTGCGACTATCAGTCAAGAGTTTCAGCACCACAAATTTAGCGGAGTATTATTTTTCGGAGATTGACATTATTGCCCAAATTCTCCCTCATTTCCTCTTTACTCCCATGCACAGAGTATGCTTAAAGGCTTGTAATGGATCTTAAGACAGGTGAAGCTTTGACAGCTGAATGTGGTAACGAATGGCCCAATTCCAGGCTGAGAACATTAAATTAATGCTATTATATTTGCTTTCTTTATGCTATTTTATACATGGCTAACAACTTCAGTTTCTATTTATAGACTTAAATGACAGAATTTTTTTTAACTTTTTTTTTTTCCCTACAGCAAGGGACTTTCTATATTGACCAATTTTACCTCATCAGCTGTAAAATATAATAGCAGTCCAATCAAGTTTGGTCTTGCCAACGTATACAGAATCACTCTGGTACCACATTCCAGAAAATTATTCAAGACCAAACTATGCTAATAGGAAGCTGTAAGAAATAAGCTGAAGTTGACTGCTTAAGCAAGAAACTTTGACCAAGCTGAGGCCCAAAGAAAGGGCAAGGTAAAATAGAAAGGGAGGTGTGTGAAGATGGCAGTCACAGGAATATATGAGCTAGACTGACAGACAACAAGTAAATAGTATTTTCACTAAACACTGGGTGAGACTGATGCAGAACAGAACAGTCGATGACCTGGTGAGTCAGGGAGGCTGCCCGGGGCAGAGGGACAACTGGGCCATGGCAAAAAGCTGAAAGTGACCTTTGAACTGTCCTGTGGCCCGGGATGAATTTGATTTCTGAGAGGATCATTGGAAAACAAACTTAGCTGCCCTCTGCATTGTGCTGCTCATCCTCCTGTTGTCTCACCTGGGTTACTGAGAGTACCTTTACAATACTATAGCCCCTTTCTGACTTGGTACACCTGGCTGGCATCAGGAATTCACCAGCTAAACAGTGGCACTACATTTTTTTTGCTGGAATTTTACAAGTTCTACACATGCATACATTTCTTCAAATAAAGATGTTAGAAACCCTGGTTTTAAATTGAAACTTAAGCTTCATATTGATTTATATGGCTACGGCATAATGAAGAGGAGCATCCATGTGTTCTGTTAGGTTGTATATACTGCAGTAAGGTGGAATTTAACAGAGACTTAGTGTTTCACTCTCATTTGTTTTCATGTGTGTGGTGATGTTAGTTATCTCACAATTTCTGATTACTTTCCCCTTGTAAACACGCATGTTTTCATTTGCAAGTGAACTTATGACGGTGCCATCTGTTCTACATCGTCTGCCTTTTGGGAGGTTCAACTCAAGCTACATACTAAACACACATTTCCATCGTCACATTTTGTTTCAAAAATAAGAAAAGAGTCCTGGCATCAGCAGTCTGTCTACTTACCGTCACCTGGCCATACATAAATGTAAATTCAAGGCTACAGATTTATCAAGACTTACAAACATACTGTAAATCCTTGACATTTGCAATTCACAAGTAAGAGTTGACCAAGACAGTATCTTCTCCAGTGCTGTACTGTTAAAAATGTGCTCTATACAGTAGATGCAGGAATGTTTTTATGAAGAATCTGAAGTTTTAAAACTATAAAAATAAAACAGCTGGCTTACAAGCCACTATAGTAATTCAGGATAAAAACTCATGCTTCCAAAACAAGACAAGGACATTACATTGCAGAATTCCCAAGGAGTCCAGCTTTTTACTTGCCAGTTCCTAACGCTCATGATCTTTGTATAATAATGTATTTGTTTGACCTTAAACAAAATTTTACTTCCAAACACCCAATGCCATTTACAAAAAAAAAAAACAAAAAACAAAACCTGTTGGCTGCTTCAAAAGTTCCTTTGTTACAAAACCGGCAAGTATAAATGTAACAAAGCATGCTCGTTTATCATTCTACCGTAACAGGGAATCACATTCTACCTACAGGGTCTGACCTCCGAATTGTTCACTTCATCTATTCCGTGGTGCAGATTCATCAGTACAGCGTATGACGCAATATAAAACACAAGGCTGACGTTGCATGTCTGCGAGACAGAGGCACACACCAGGAGCAAGAGTGTACTGGCACTTAGACAATTCTTACTTCACCTGGGTAGACAGGAGTATGATTCTGAACCATGGACGCTGAGGCAAAGTTCTGGGAGTTGGTGCTACAGGGAGAACTCTTTGAAATAATATTGCATCATTTAAAGTCCAGCTTAAAATATGGTCCCCAGTAACAGTTTGATCATTCCAGTTCAGAAAGGCCCTTGTTCACGCTTCCTATTTGAACAAGAAATTAATGATAAGCTGCAGCAGAACCACGAGTAAAATGAAGACATAGTGCTTAAACTGCAAGAAATGGTAGTCCACAGGCGGTGAATTAGAAGTGACTCTGTTTCGTAGAGCCATAATGTCCCTGTAAGATAGAAAACAGTATCCTGTAAATGACAATCTAGACAATTTGGCATTTTCTAGTATGCTAGGGCTCCCTGCAGAAGACAGCATTTGAGGAAAATTATGAAACATCAATGAGTAACCAACATTTGGAAATAAGAGTAGTTTAAAGACATCAAAACTCTAATGCAGAAAGATACATACCAGCCTCCAAGGAAAAAAAGCTAGAAAATTAGCATTCTCTAAACTATTTTAAAGCACTTTATTTAGTACTACCTCTTAATGTCTTCTTGTGTTTCCTTTATAGATTCAATGGCACTCTGCAGTTCACCAAGGTCTGTCCCTTTTTTCCTTATTCTTGTATTATGCTTCAGAAGTTGTGCTAGAAAGATACAAAAGCCAGATGTAATTCACAAAAGTGACTGCTAAGCCAAAAAAGGAACAAAGTACTAATGATGAACTAAACCAGGTGCAAAAATGAGGAGAAAGTTTTCTAACTAAGCCTCTACTGAAAACTAAAGCTTTATTTCAAAGTCACCTGTAGTGCAGGGCAAGTCAAGCACTTGAAATACTCAATGTATTGTTTAATTTCTGCAAGCATTATCAACAACAAAAATCAGCCTTCCAGCAAGATACTGATATACAAATTAAAACAATTCATCTTGTTTTAAGAAATAAAAGTTTACAAACATTTTTTTTTTCCCAGATACTAAATATGTGTAGCACTTAAGCCTACCTACACTACATGCTGATGTTTAAAAGGACAGGAAAGTTTGCAATTAAAATCATGAGCCATTCTGCTCCTTTTGTTTTTCCAGAATGTGCTCATATTGGATAGAGCTGTGATCTAAACCATGCATTATTTCACAATACAAACACTGAGATAAGGAAGAGCATGTGTGACTCCAGAACACTGTCAAATAAATTTATTATTTCTCTATTTCTGTATTCCTTACCTTCACTGCCAGAGGAATCCTGGTTATCAGGCTCTGGCGATGAGAAACCACACTCTCCTTTCTTCTGACTGGCTGGCTTTCGTTTGATTTTTGGAACACTAACCTACAATTGATAAACTTATGAATTATTTCCAGAGAGCCAGAACTGTAGCAAAGCAGCAGATTCTAATAGTAATAGTTAAAAGCATAGTATCGAATAGAAGTCCAAGTTAAAAATTTTTGATATATAAACAGTCTGAAGTTTGTGTGTCTTCCCATTTAAGGGAAAATGCGCATTAAACTGTTGAGTTCAAGTTTGCATATTTCATATTCTTATTCAATCAAGTCATCTCTACCACTTAAGACGCAACACAGAAAGGAAGGACTATGGACAGAGTAAACTACATTTCTGTAGAATAACAATATCGCTATCAGCTACCAGTGCTTTGATGACATTTATACACATAATGCAATACATACAGGTCCCTGGATCCTGCTGCACCTGCAAACAGAACTGGAACATACCATTGGCGTTCGGTGTCGAACTTTTGTTTGGATAGTGCCATCTTTTTCAAATTGGATCATATCATTCAAAGGGTCCCATGGTCTGGTACTAGACAAAGTGAATGTAACTGATTAACACCACAGCAATTTAAATAATAATCATCTTCCTGCTCAGAAACTATTTGATATGAAAACGTTAAAGTGCTCTCTCCTTATACAGAAGTCAGACACGGAATAAGTGATCCCACCTTCCACCTGTAGCCCAGTCCTAACCTGAAGGGTCAAGAGAACCAAGAAATAAACTTCACATCCAGGTCAAACCCTCAGCCAGCTGGTAAAAGTACAAGCTGTTGTATTAACAAACAATATCATTATGAATTTATTTGGCTAGTGATATGTATTTGTCAAACATGGAGAAGTTTTCTGCTTAACATATGGTTATTCTTTTAGATCTACAGGGAAATTAGAGGATTTTGTAAATTATTATTATGTTGGACTGCTTTTTTGTTTTGTTTTTTTGTTTTGTTTTGTTTTTTTTTCGTTTTTCTTTTAAAAGATGCCTAGGAAGGAGAGGTTAGGAATAGGAAGGGGAAGTTAAGAACCAGCCACCTCAAACCTGCTTTCATCCCAAAGTGGCTGATGGCAATCAAGACTGGTTTCAAGAGGCATTAATGAGCTATGCACAGTTTGCTTGTTCTGATTTTTTAAGAGTGCTTTTCCAAGTACAGGTTCATATAGAATTAAAAATAAAAAAATCATGCAAAAGACACATAGCTCACTGGAGAACAAGCAGCAGCCAAAGGCAAAGACCGACATCCCCACTGATTACAGCCTTTTCAGGACAGAAACTGCAAGTCAGCTGCAGGAAGATCATTCTGATGCATAGCTTTAGTGAGAGTAGATTAAGCACAGATTTCCTTTTATCTCCTCCTGTACGCCTTTTAAAACGTTTGTGGCTGTTTCAGATGTTGTGAACACAGACCTGCATTTACATCTTGGCCTAACCTGACGAATTAAATGTCATCTAAGGTAACTGGGTAAGAACAAGGCATTGCTCTTCCAAAGGTCTTTTGTATCTGTAATCCAGATGCATAAGTCTATAATCCAGATACTTTTAACAAATGCCATGGCTCACTAAAAGCATCTTTCACAGTAAGTGTAAAAGACTACTCTCCACATGGAAAAGGTGGTGAGACAGCATTATATGCGTAGGAGACAGACGTTTCTTCCAGGGACTGCTGACAGTACAGACTGCTTTCTCACACAATAAAATTTCCATGGCACATCCTTGAACCATAAGGCCCCAAGGAGACAAAAAGTAACACAGATTAACAAGATAGGTCTTAAAGCTGCAGGGGATAGTCTAACGGATTTAAAATGCAGTACTTTTCCTGGTGGTTTTACACACAGCTCAACAGTACGGGCAGTTAAGTCAGCTGGACTAGTCATAATTTTTCCAACAGGAAGAGGCATCAGCAACACTAGAAGGTTCAAACCAAGAGAGGGCGTTTCAGAGCCTTTAGTGTATTTGGGGATTTCCCTGCTTCAGGATGTTTTGGGTGGTAAAAGTCTACACAGACCTAGAAACCTAGGAAATACATGGAAAAGAAATCTATAGAGAGCTGCTAAATACAGAGAATCCCTTCTTTGTTCTAGGAAACCTTTGAGTTGCAAATTTGCTGCAGGAATGAAGAGTACTCAGAATTCTTGTACTCTTCCCTACACGTACACTTAGGCCACTGTTCCAAAATTGCGATTCTTGTACAGAAAGATGAAGCGTTCCAGGTTTAGCCATGCAAATATATTTCCAGCTTCAATGGCTTCAGAACTACTTAACTCAGAGTACATAATCTCTGGATATTTTACTTTTACAGTCCTTGCAATCTGGAAGCATGCTGGGTAATGTAAAAGAATTGTGAGAATGTGGGTGTTCTGTGAAAATCATTACTAGCAAAGGGTTCAGCTCCAAGCTGACTCTTGCAAGAGTCAGTGAGAGCAAAGAATGCATTCCAGCAGTTGGAGAGGCAGCTGTTGATCTTCTTCTTCTGATCCACATCATCACACAAAGAGCTTCACAGATGCTCATGTGCGCAGGGTGTATTTGACAGCCGAGCTACCTGGTCCAAGTATTAACCACTGCTGTAAACCTGTTACTCTCAGAATTATTCTAACATATAATAAATTAAATAGCTCAGTTCAATTAATCACAGGCTTTTCTGATTTACAGTTGCTGTGCCTATATGTACCATATTTTCCAGTCTGGGAAAAATCTGCGTAGCTGCTTTGGTCAGTCTAGGGGTGGAAAAAAAGAGCACGATGCATCCCTAAATGCCATGCCCAAGATACCCTAGAACATAGCATAAATTTGTCAATGCACATAACCATAAAGATAAAAAAGAAAAAGCTCATTACAATAGTTACATGGTTACTCACTCAGCATATTTGTAGTGCCATTCTCCTGTGACTGAATCCTGATCGAACAGCTTGCACGTCCACTCTTCACCCTTCAGTTTCCTCTCTTTGGCTCTCTTTCTCTGAGCTTCTTCCAGAACACATTTCTCTTGAGTAGCTTCTGTTTGGTCTTTATTATTTATTGCTCTTGTCACTTGTTGCCAAAGCCTGACAAATGTGCAATATAGAAAGTTACAATCTGGTTGACAGAAATAATTGCGAACAATTCCTTAATTACAGGCTAAGTTAAGGGATCAACCTCTAACAGACTATTGCCATATTGTAATACATGTTTTTTCTATATTTCCATCAAGAATCTCTATGATTGTAAGGCTTATAAATAATGACCTTGTATTTAACAGAGTTGCTTTCTTGTTTTACGGGTCAGTATCAGTAAACGTGGGAAGGAAAGAAACCATTTTTTGTTCCCAATTTGTTCAATGTTCAAACCATAAAATTTTTTTATAATTTGGAGAATATTATGAGTTTTATTTTGTCAAAATAATTATACATGGTTCTAAAGTGAACTTACTTCTCTGACTCAAAGTCATCTTGCTCTTCAAACTTCACCGTGTATCTAAGTAACCTACGCTGCTTGATATCAGATGTCGGGTTCCAGAATGTCTCTGAAACATCTGTCTTCTTGTCACTAATAGTAACTTCACTGTCCTGTAACATACATAATTCAGTTGCCTTAATTGTAATAATCTCAAAGAGTGCCAAAATAATACAAAAAGGAGGAATAAGCAATTTTTTTTGGTAACAAGAATTTATTTTCTTTTGGATACACGTAGTTGAGAATAATTAGATATGCTAACTTTAAAAATCAATTTCTGTACTCAGTGCTAGTTCTAACTTGGAACAGAGATACAATAGAACCATCACCACAGCAAAAAAACAGTGGTGCCAGTGTCATCTCACCACAACTGAAACAAGTTTAAACATTTCACGCTGGTGCTGTAACAGTTCTTCATAGCACTAACACATACATTAAAAACATTTCACAAGCTGAAATGGATTTTCTTCATGAACTACTCAAATGTACACAACTTTAAGAATTGCAAGTAACACTATGTTGATTCTATACTTCCTTGAAAACTGTCTAATTGTAAAAGTGTTATTTAATCAACTTTTTTTTTAAACTTGAGTCTTTTTGTAAGTGCTATTTTCAACTGTCTCAACTATCTGCCAGACTTTATAAAAAAAAAACATCATTCAGTACTCACCCAGTGACCCTCCAAAATAGCCAAAACTTCTTTGCCAAGCTTAATCTTCCCTGATATTTGGTTAACACTGTCATTGTTACCCAAAAAAGGCTGCAAAACAAAAATAAATGCTTTCATGTTTATTTTTATAGCAAATAATTTTTGCATTTATGTTCAGTGTTAAGGAAAAAAGTGCATTTCTGAAATGTGGTGTAAACAGCCCTAATGGCTTTTAATATTATAACTTCTGCCTATTTCATCCCCAAAACATGTCTAAAACCACAGTTCTCTCATGCTGTATTTTCTTACAAGATTTGCTGAGCAAAAGCATTGTCTAAGAAATGTGGAAAGAAAACAGAACACAAGCCAAAAAAACAGTGACACGATATCTTGGAGGAAATAGGTGCTTGCTAAACTAATTTCACCACTTTGCCAATGACCTTTTGTTACTAGAGATCAACTCGTGCAGAAGTAACAACAAAAATGATCTTTGGCCTTTTTGATACTCTGCACATGTATCCTATGGGCTGATGAGGCAAAACATCAATTAACACAGCCTCCTAACTTACATGTTTCAACTGAATACATGCACGCTTCTTAGCAACCCTTTGTTCATCTTTAAATCAGTTTCTGCCTCAAAGATGGCAAGTGTATTTTTCAGAAGTGCAAGCCATCTATAAATGGTTCAGAAACCTTTGTTTATCTTTTGTGAGTGATGAGATACCAAAAATAGTCCATGTAAACTAATCCACTGCGCATTAGGCTGATCTAAACGTTAGCCAAAGCCTTTGCATCATCTTTATTCGAGGTGTCATGGGCAACTTGAACTTTATGCAGGATGGAAAAGGAAAAGCTGGGTCTCAGTTCTTCTCCAAGTGCTCTCCAGGAGTTGAAAAAGTCCCTGAACATTGGTAGAGAATTAAAAATCACCAAGGTACATTAACAATACACAAAATCCCTGAACCACTGATCAGAACACTTTCCCTGTTCTTAGACTTCCCTAGACACACACTGGTGCCACTGCTGGAGATAAGAGAGACTGTTGCTTTTTCCCCACTAGAGCTGTTCGTAAGATTCATACAACTGGCAATATGTTTGTATCTGTTATCACCAGAGATGAAGACAGCACTCTGAGTTTCAGTCAAAACCTTTTTACTCAGAAGAATACATTAAGAGATGACAAATAATTTTTTTTTAAAGAAAATAAAAATCACTATTTGCTAAATACACATAGCTGGATATGTAGCAGTTAAAATGAAAATTCCTCAGTTTCTAAAAAGACAGTCCCATATTAAGTCAGATCATATCTAAGGAGTCACCCAATACTTTTCTTTTTTAATTATATTTATGCTCATTCTCCTTCTTGTGCCCACTTACAGCAATTACTAACCTTGAGTTTGAATTCAATTGTTGCACTGTAGCCAGTCTTCTCACAGGTGATGTTGACTGTTCCCCCAAGCTCTAAGGTCATTGTGCCATAAAGAATTCCTGCAAGACAAAAAAAAAAACCAGCTAAAACAAAATGTTTGTAACTGAACAAGACAAATCCCCCAAGTTCTTTGGGCACAACTACTAAAGTAAACAAGTCTGTGCCAGAGGAAATATCATCTTTTCAGATGACCTTTCCTAATGATAAGCATGATCTTTCTGCCAAATAAGATAACCCAAACAGAAATAAAACAACAAAAAAAAATTCTAAGTGAATTACAAATAAGCAGGAAAAATGGTTTATTAAGATATATCTTTGGCAGCGTACACTACTGGCTCTAGCAAGGATGGTATTTAGTCTTATTGGAGATGATTGGAGGAGGGCAGCTTTTGACGTTAAGGCAGGAAAATAACTCTAGGACAAAGACAGCAAAGAAAAAAATGACTTGAACAAAAGCAGTATGTACAGTGAGACCACAGGTGAAGACAATCATGGACAACCAATAAAAGAAAACACTGATCACCTCTAAAGACTTTTGGAAGCACGAAGTTGACAATGCTGAGTACACTTTCTTTCCCATAATTACTTTCTTTTCCCCTGCAATCCAGCATTTGAAACACTGAATATATTTTACATACAGTGGATGCATGTGCAAGTATGTTTTTTTCACCATGCACATTCTCCTTCTCTGCATATTCTTCTACCTTTCTCCCTCTCTATCAATTTTATCAGTCACACCAGTTCTCCTTCTTCCTGTTTGACTGGAATGTATGTATGTATGTATGTATGTTATGAGCTTTTTAATTGTTAAGTGTTATTTATATATAAAAAAAAAAATATCCAAGAGAATATTAAAAATATCCATGAGCAATGGAAAGAGAAGAGCCTACCAAACTAATGTCACAGACAATAGGACAAAGGGAAATGGCCTCAAGTTGCGCCAGGGGAGGTTCAGGTTGGATATTAGGAAATATTTCTTTACTGAAAGGGTTGTCA
>JAOXNO010000001.1:41012898-41049552 GCA_028565335.1 Limnodromus scolopaceus
TTTTGTGGTTGGTTTTTTTTGGGGTTTTTTTTTTTTTTTTTTTTTTAGTTTTTTTTTTTGCGTTGGTTGGACTAGATGATCTTAAAAGGTCCATTCCAACCTAGGTGATTCTGTGATGTCAAATTACCTAATTCTGCTAATTCCTTTTCATATGTCTCAAATGAAGAAAATATTATAGCTGCTGACTACAAGGCTTCTGAAAGAATTCTGGCAAAGAAGATATGGGTAGATATACCTGAACAGGTAACAGTTTAAGAACCAGCAACTCTGCAATATATTTTGTACAACTACCAACCTTCCAGAAAGATTTACAAACTACTGACTGGTTTCCCATAGTGAAACTAAGGACCAATGATCACGATTTACTCTCAAATCACAGAGTGAGGTGTGGATACTATATTGCCTTTTACATTTACAAGAGGAAAATATTGGAAAAGCTAGCTTAAAACTCTTCTTTAAAAAAAGCCACTCAAACAGTAAATTGTTGTCATGGAATGACAGATAGCTATGTATCTGCTCTTACTATTTATGAAAAAAATCTTTTTCTGTAGCAAAAAATAGATCATTGCTTACACAACAGAAGTATTTTTCTCCTGATAAAACATGTGGAAGCCTAGAACCACCAATACTATCAATGTTCAGAACACTCTTCTCAGATGACCAGCTTGAATCCAACACAGTATACTAAAGAGAATAATAAACTTTTGTTCTCATAACTTGGCTATCTAGAGAACGAAAAAAAAAACCCCACTACCTTTACAATGAGCATATGGCATTGTCATTACATAATCTTCTCCCCTATTTAGGAATGTCAGCCGTCCTTCCCCATCTAATATGGCAGATAACGAATTCCCTGAAATTCAAAGACAGAAAATCACATTTCTCACCCTGCAAGACAACAGTCAACATTTCCTAATAACTGAGCAATAAAATTAAGAGGAGCAGTGTATTTAGCATTGCAATCCACCCTGTCTAGTGAAGCTGCTACAATACCAATTAAAAATTAAAAACCTCCAAAAATAGAAATTAGAATTCAGAAGACCAGTAGCACAACATATGTAAGGAAAGGATAATACAATCAGACTCAATTCTTCTAACAGCTTTCTTTCATACATAAAACCAGCTCATGTGCACTGATTTTACACTCCTCAATTAAAGTACAATGGAAAAAACCCTGTTATTTACCGTAGAATTTGGATTTGGCCAGAATGCTACCACTAAGGCAAAAACCATCCTTGCGGTTGCTAACGTAGAAGGCAGATATTGGAGGATGATGGGACACCTGTTGGAAAAAACCCACATATTTAAAAAAAAAAGAAAGATATATGTATATGCAACATAGTGTAAACCTTCAGCTAATAATGACAGAATTAAAAATTTAAGCTGCACATAAATAGAATACAGTTAATAGATGTGAAATGCCACTATAATCTTTAAAGATAAAGATCAAGCAAACATTCTTACTGAATTTCAAGAGTTAAGAAAATAAGCACCTGACTTTTACTGGAGGAAGAAGAAACAAGTGCTGGAAACACCTTTCTCCCTGTTTCTCTAGGAAGACACACTAAAAGAGACATCTGTAAAAGAACCTATGTTCATCAGGAGAGCTTTTAGGATACTATTTACACATTTAAATACGTTTTCTGAAACTGCCACATTGTTTGTCTAGCACAAAAATGTGATACATCTTTTTTTGTCTTCAAAATATTTATACCAGTTATTGCAGCTACCTGTTCTGCAATGTAAAAAGTCTTGCTATTTGTCCTTGGATGAATCCACATGCAGCGGAAAGTCTCACCAAGTATAGGATTGTATGGCTTTTTTAGTCCCTAAAAAGAAAGAGAACAGAGAGTAAGCATACAATGCAAGTACAGAACTTAGAGAATACCTTATTGGTCTGTCACTGAAGACACGCAAGCAAAAAAAAATATAATAATAATATATAAGCTGAAGCACACTGTACTTGATTTCATGATTTGAATATTATGCTTAATCACTTTGCTCTTCATTCTAAGGAATTTGGCACATATTTGGTATATCTGCTAAACTGTTCCAGGCTACATATAATGACAAACAAAATATAAGGATTTTTGTAGGAAAATTATTACAAATCTTTTGTTTGAAGTTATGTAGTAAGCACTTCCTGCTTTTAATACTGTTTTCCACCAACATGACTATAAAGAATATTCAGTGTAAAGTTAAATGAAGTAGTGGAAATATTACTCCTCCAACTGCAGGATGTTATCACTGAGGAATGGTGAACATAGAACTGGCTCAACTTTATCACAAAATGTTTAGCTCAACTTCTACTCCAAGGGAAAAAACCCCAATTGACTATAATCTATTTTAAGCATGGCTAGGGGCCAAAAAGGTCCACAATATATTTGCATAAATAATGAAAACTTAACCTTGCTTTTAAAAAATGCTGAACAATATAATTTAAAAACAAAAACTTACTCCAGCACATCTCTAAACCCTCAGACTAGACACAATGACTAAAGTAAATCAAAATAACATGTTAGAGGGCACCTTTGGCTTTTTGTAGAATCCTGACAAATACCACTTCACAACTTTTTTCATGCGGTTGTAAGCATTCTCCTCAAGAGCAGCTCTATGAAACAAACAGAACACACAGATCAAATATCAATATTGTTTCAGTTATAACACACTATCAATTGTTGTGATATATATATACTCCTTATATCTAGAAGTTGACTAAAGCAAAATTTTTGTGATTAAAAAGGTTAACTGTATTAAAAAGCTTAAACGGTACTGTTTTACCATTTTAAATATGTCTCCTAGAAAAAAAAAAAACCACAACTGATTTTGAGAAGTCTTCTAATCAGTCTCCAAAAGCTAAACCAGAAATGTCTGCAACAGAATTGCTATTGCTAAGAGGGGCCAGACTTCAAGATGTACCATATGAGCTCTCAGGCAGTCAGCTTTCAGAAAACAAGGATATCTGATGACTGACACATTGTCAGACAAACATTCAAACTTTGAACAGCCTACGATGTTGTTTAAGGAGACTGGATCAAACGTTTCAATCAACAATTACCCCATTTTAGTTCAAAAAATGAAAAGAATGAACACTAGAGATAGCATTGACTCACTCAGACAGAAAGTCTGCATGGTAGTAGTAATCAGACAGCTTGTCCAGGAAAGAACGAGGTTCCAAGATAAACGTAGGCAGTACAACCTTGGACAAGTCCATTCCTGGCCGGACTTGCTTCAGTAGTGTCCAGATTAGACTTTTGTTTTCTTCTGACACTACTTCTGTCTGAGCAGCTTCCCCTGCCTAGAATGAAAAAAAAGAAAACTGCTTACAGAAAGGAGAAAGAAAATAATCCTCCAGAAGGCAGGTAGACACAGTCTAAGGGTGCAATGAGAATGGAAAATGGATACTTAAAATCAATGACTCAGAGAACCTGAAGTTACTATGGGGAAAAAAAAAAAAATCAAGCTTCTTTAAATGCACTTACGATACACATTTAATGAAGTATGATAGATATACTATTCAGCATAAAAAACTGCATTTGTTTTCATCAGCCCAAAACCAGAAAAATTTGAGGTAGAATGTTGTTCAAAAAAATCTTCCTTTAGTCCTTTGCTAGTTATCAAGTACATTGCCTGTGTTCTCATGTGCAGGACTTGCATAGCAAAAGACTGTTCATTCTACCAACTTTTCCCCACCATGAGAGCTGGCACATGTATGCTTTCCACTGCCTTGACCAGTCAACAGTATTAGTGGCTTCCCTTAAAGAAAGGGAAGTTAGCTTTTCCTTAGGTTTTAAGGAAAAACACTACTTAGGGGTAAGTGAGAAAAACCAGCAGCCACACTCCAATATGCTCCTCTCTGCCCAAAGAGAGAGGAGATATTCTTCCTTATAGTTTCTGAAATGAAAAGCAAAGATTGTAGGAAAAGCACCCCTCTTTCCAGAACAGTTCTAAAATACATTCTCATGAATTTGTTGTCAACTTAAACTCAACTTTTCCTTAACTACTGCTTCTTCTTAGAAACAATACTAGAAAGTAATAAAGCACAAAGTATTTATGTCCGATAGGTATGGAAAAAAAAACCAAACAATAAACCCTCAGAGTTAGCACTTAAGAAGAAAGGGGAGATTTGTGAATCTCAATTTTTGTTACTAAGTTTTTTTTGGTGTCTTTATAGCAAGTAAAACAGACAAACACCTATCATATTTGCCTGTGTAGATATGCAAGACAAACTGCAGAAGTGAAATGGCAGCTCTGGGGCATCCTATTAGAATGCAAGGTGACACCATAAAACAGTAAGCCTTCCACTGAATTGTGCAGACCTCATGGCTGCTTAACTCCTCTCGCAGTAGAAAACCAGAGGTCTCAGCTTGCATTAAAATCCTCAAGACTTTTACTTGAAGAAAGAACTGGGAGTAGGTCAATAAAAAACAAGTACAAATAATAATAACAAAAGGATGGGTAGACTTCAAATCAATTAAACCAAGAAATAACAGCAAAAGGACAGGTAGTCCTTCAAAAGGATGGCCAATTTCTGCTGCAAGTGGCTCTTTCAAACTGAGAACCTTCTGCCTGAGCAATATTCCAGATAATCGCACTACTTTTGTAAAAACCTCAGACACAAGCACAAAAGTAGCAAAACAGAGCAGAACATGGGTGAACAGAACTTTTTCCACCCCTTATTGCTGAAAATCGGAAAGCCAATCCTGCAAGTCAGCTTTCAAGTGTAGTCTGACCCCTAAAATACCAGCTCTCTATTTGGAGAAGCTACTTGTTCACTACATCAACAGCACTTTTACCTCCCCAAGTTCTTCGTGACTTTGTTCTAAGTAAGTAGTTTCCTTGATATCAATTGGTTCTGGATCAATGTAAGAATCATCCTGTCGCTCCGACGTGTCGCTATCACTTTCTTCACTTTTCCCCAATCCATCATTATCAGATTCCTCGTGGTCATGGTCATTTTCCTTATCAGATTTGTCAGAGTACATATCTTGATCTTTAAAGTGATGCCTGTCAATTTCACTGTCATTTAACCTACAAAAAATAAAGGCTAAATGAATCTTCAGCTTCACACAATTTCATGCTTCCAAACTAGGATCTTAATAAAATACATATTAAAATTGTCAATATCAAGCCTGATCTGGCAACAATGTCAAACTAGCTTTGCTGGAAACGTAGAGGATGTATTTTTCTCACTGAACTGTCAAATGCAGCAAGTGTAGAATAGTACCATTGGAAGGGACCTACAGGAGTCTTCCAGACCAACTGCCTGACCACCTCAGGACTGACCACAAGTTAAAGCACGTTATTAAGGGCATTGTCCAAGTGCCTTAAACACTGACAGGCTTGGGCTATCAACCACCTCTATAGGAAGCCCTTTCCAGTGTTCAACCAGCCTCTTGGCTGCCAGGGCACACCACATATTGTGTCTGCTGTCAGCCAGCATCTCTAGACCCTTTTCTGCAGGGCTGCTCTCCAGCCACTCCTCTCCCAATTTATACTTGTGTCTGCTGTTACTCTACCCCAGGTGCATTTGTTCTTGTTAAATTTCATGCCATTAATGATTTCCCAATGCTCCAATTTATCTAGATTGCTCTGCAAGGCCTCTTGCCCCTCAAGAGAGTCAGCAACACCTCCCAGTATACTATCATCAGCAAACCTGGTAAAGGTGCATTCAACTCCTGTATCCAGGTCATTAATAAATATATTGAATAGAACAGGCCCTAGGATTGAGCCCTGAGGAACACCACTGGTGACCAGTCTCCAGCCAGATGTAGCCCCATTCACTACATGCCTTTGAGAGCCCTGCCCTTCAGCCAGTTCTTCACCCAGCACATGGTGAACCTGCTAATCTCACAGCTGGACAACTTTTCCAGAAGGATGCTGTGAAAGACAGAATCAAAAGCCTTACTAAAGTCCAGAAAAACCACCTTCCCTTCATCTACTAGGTAGGTGACCTTATTGTAGAAGGATATCAAATCAGTTAAATGGGACCCTTCCTTTGTGAACCCGTGTTGACTGTGCCCAATGATTGCAGCACTGTTCTTTAAATGTTTTTCAGTAGTATCAGTATGATCTTCTCCATAATTTTTCCAGGTACTGAGGTCAGACTAACAGGTCTGTAGTTTCCTGGGTCTTCCCTCACACCCTTCTTGTAACCTGGAATAATGCTGGCTAGCTTCCAGTCAGCAGGGACCTCCCCAGACTCCCAAGACCTTTGGTAGATGACCAAGAGGGGTACTGTTGTAACATCCACTAGCTCCTTCAGTACTCTGGGATGAATCCCATCAGGCCTCATGGATTTATGCACATTCAGCTGATAAAACTGATCTTTTACAATTTCAGTGTCCACAAATGGAAAGTCCCTGTTTCCACACTTGTGGTCCTCCAACTCAGAAGACCAGACAGCAGTCTGTCTACCAGTATTACACTGAGGCAAAAAAAAAGCACTGAATGCCTCCCTTTTATATTCATCCGTATTTTTCAGGTGACCATCTTCAGCAAGTATCAGTCCAATGCTTTCCTTGGATGTCCTCTTGCTATTAACGTACTTAAAAAAAAAGCTAGCTCTCAGTTGAAGAGATGGCTTTCACCTTTCTTCTCCCCTTCCTGCCAATGCCATTAAAAATAGCCTGCACGTTTTGTTGCTTAGATAGTTAAACACACTGAATACTCTTAGAATATGCTATATCCAAAGATCTACTTAATTAAACCATTAGTCTTAATTAAACTTAACAGTTGTAGCTAATTGCTGTGATTGTAATCTGGGCCAGCTGCTGATATTAAACTGCTGATATAATATCATTATATTCACAAGTACAGATCTTCAGCTGAATTGTACACAGCAGTTTTATTGTTTCCATGAGATAACAGAAGGAGCAAAACTGTAGTTGAGCTTGCTTGGTCGTCTGGATAGAACCTTGCATCTGGGCCATGGGCAATAATTTGCCTTCTTTGTGCTTTTCTCACACTACCTATGCCAGAAAGAATTGCATTTCTCCCAGTCCAGGTCTTCTGTCTCAAATACAGAAGCATACCCTTAACAGCAGTATAAAATTCCTGTGTACTCAAAGGCAGATGGGCAGCTAAATCCTTATGGATGGGAGGGATTATTTGAAATAAATTTACATCCACCTGAAAGTATATTGAACTGATGGAAGATTACTGAGAGAAATTGCCCAATTACCCAACTACCCAATTATTTCAAATAAAGGACTAAATCTTTTGTATTTTCTAATGCACTCTGGTACCACAACTGAAGCGTTTGAAAAAAGCATTCATTTGCTATGTTTGTTTAATAATGTATTTCCACAAAATCTTATGTTCCCAAAAAACAAAAATCTGGCTGAAAGTATGTAATGAAATAAACAGGGAGTTACTCAAGGGCACTCAGACATCAGATATCAGGTAATACCAGATAATTTCAACTTTTGTGTATTTAATTTAATATAATAATAGGGTGACTTAACCATTATTCATCCATCTGATGATTCAAAGCTGAGACATACTGAAATAATTTAAATAACGGTAGGATTATTAATTTCTTTAACCAAAGAATGCAACTTATATTCACATCTACCAACTTTTGTCGCATGTACCGAACTTCTCATTTTCAGGTGAAGCTAACAAGATAACAACTTCAAGATACAAAACATTAAAACTTTAACAGTTTAACTGAGTACTTAAACTTACTGATGTGATACTCAACTTTGAGTTCCTTGGGCCAAACTTCCCTATCACTCACTTTGCTTGAAAAAAGATTTTTTCATTTTACCCACATTAAATATATAAAACCCAGTGCAAATAAGGCATATGAAGAAAATTCAGGAGCAAAAAGAACTGCAACCTTAGGAAGAGATTCTCCATGTATAGAAGTTATCACTACAAGGTCCTACCAAAAGGACAATCAGGTTTAGTAATTCACTTACGGTAAGCTTTCTCCACTGTGCAAGTTGTTAGCACGAAGCAGACCATAGAGAGAGACATGAGTATTGTCTGCTGAAGAGTTCAAATCGTGTTCTTTACCTTCTCTAACCATTGTACGTTTAAGTAGACTTGAACATTTCAGTGCCAGCTCCAAAGCATCCATCCAACACCTGCCTAAAAATAAATTTATTATTAGACTAAAAATCAAGGATTTACCTGACCTATAAAACTTCCATTTCCTAATTTCACAATCCTTTTGGGTGTACTTACATTTCTTTTGAAGACACACTTCAGAGTTGTTCCATGTTGCATGCATTGGATTTTATAATGTGGTAGGGACATAAAAACAACTCGCAACTATCCAGCTCTGGCACAAAGGGTGCTTCAGGGTAGGACAAGTAAGGCAAATCCCGATTCTGTTAGAGCATATTCCAGCATTTCTTCCTTAATGCAAGCATGGTTCCATCTAGGCCCTGACCGTTGAATTCCTCTGAGGTTCCCTGCAGCCCTGCTCTAGTTTTGAAGACTAAGTAACTGCATCAGTTGGCAAAATTTGCTCATGTAATACAATAACAATGTGGAAAAGGAGCTATAATGACAGCATATAAATGCCATTTCAATATAAAACAGCAGATACTTTTTGCCAAAAAAAATTAGAGTAACTAAATGAATTTGTGCATTCTTTCCACTCCATTTTTCAATATAGAAGGCAAACAGAATCCTATTTTTAAAGTCAGCATAGGTATGCTTAATTAACCAGTAGAAGGAAAGTAGCTGCTACAAAGGTTACACAAGTCTTTAATTTTGTTTCTACATTGTAACCTTTGTGGATGGTTGCACTGATACTGACCATTACAGAGCCAGCCGTGAAGGGTGTTACAAAACTGTAGTTTGAGGGAATTTTTACTACTAGAACTCTGTGCAACTGCTGCACTTTATAATATACAAACACTTTCATTAGAAAGAAAGTATGTCCACATTAGCACTTTAGAAAGGCAATAGTTTGAGTATTTAGACATACATTAATATAGTTAAATCTGAAATAACTCCTTCCCCACCCTATACCCAGCCAACACAAGGCAACTGCAAGGAGTTCAATGTCAGTTTCTTCATGTCAAAATTTTCCTTTAATAACCATGAAAAAGTACTAGCACCAACACAATTGAATGCACTAAGGGAGAATGTTAACTGCAAACATAATGCTGTAACAGCCATAGTAAGACTGAAACCATCTCTAAATAACTGCTGTCAGTGCAGAAAAATACTGAAATATCTATTTACCATCTGATTCTGAAGCCGCTCGGATGATCAAATAACTGCTGGGCAACGGCTGAGTTATGGAACCAACTGCTTCACCCTTGGGACCCTTGAAATACACAAAACAAACAACAGCATCAGACATTTTAATTCCGTTTTACCGTTTATAATTCAATGTAATAACAAGCCGACACACTGCAGGGCTATTTACTGTCACTCAGCAACATCTAATGAAGACATGAATGGAAAGATGGACAGCCCTCTTTTACTGGATTTCTTCTTCAAAGACTTCATTCTACATATAGCTCCCAATTCAACCCCACTTTAACAAGAATGGTCTTTGGGATTCAAATATTTTTTGGGTTTTTGGTTTTTTCTTTTTTCTTTTTGTAAATCAGACTTGGCATAGTAACATGGAAATCCTCTGCTGATGCTAATTATAGCAAGATGATAAAAGCATCAAAAGGAACACCACGGGGGAGTCACCCTCACTGTCTGGGGATTCCTGCAGATGGGTGTGAAGAGATCACAAGGGACAAGCTTTTCCTCTTCAGCTCAGGATTTCAGCTGTAGAGGTAAGATTGAAAGAAAGCAAACCAAAAGACATGACTGTGGGGTGGTTTAGGAGAGTTGTTTTACAACAGATATAGCCTAGTAGAAGACCCCATGTTTGTACAGCAACTGACTCTTCCCCCTCTGGTCCCATTTGTTCTCAATGAGAGCAAAGGTTCCTCTCAGTTCCTACGAGGATGCACAGAGAGACAGGAGGGCAAGCCAAACCCTTGCAGAGAATGGGAGGCCTTCTTCATGATCCACTTCATGCTTATTTTGCATGACATTGTATTTGGTGTTTCAGCAGCACCCTATGCTCCAGAACTGCATGATTTTTGTCTGCCTTCAGAAGACAGATGAGTCAATCAATATTTAACTAAAATGGAAATAACTCCACCCACCCAAAACGATGTATTGCTATAGAAACCCACTCATCCTTTCTCCGTCCCTCCTTACTGTTCAACCCCTCTACCTACCCAGTAGTCAATTCCACAAAATACTTAGGTGCCTAACTGTAGGCGTGGCATTTAAATAAGAAAAAACCCAAGATGATGCTCAGGTCCATAAAGACATTTAGATGCTTAAGTCTCCCTATAAAGGGTATCAGCAGGACACCATGACATTATGCTCAACCAAAAGACACACAGAGGATGTCAAATGCCAAAGTTTAATTTTCACTATGAAGTTCTTCACATTCCAAATTAAAAAAAAAAATAATAAAAAAAATCCAAAAGACCTTTCAATTTCTGTCAAGCTTCAATTTGGAATAAAATGCTAAGCAACCATTTTAAAGCCCTTGCAAAAAAACTTTACCTTTGATAACTTCAAGACAACCGATAGGCAAAGAGGGCTGTATTAAACATACTTGAAGCTATTGTTGAAAGCTGGGTTAAGCCTGCCTAACTGATGAGTTAATGCATTTTGACCTTGATTGATTTCCCCCAGAGAAGCCTAATGAAAAGCCAGTACAAGGCTTAGAAGAGGGAATTGGAAAGCCAGCAGAAGTTTTGAGCAAAAGCAGATAAAGGCAGATATTTTAGAAGCAAGCAAATGAAACAGCCAGAACGCTTCTGAGGGTGAGAGGCGGGTAACAAGGAGTCTTGGTGGCACTGAAATACCAATACAGGCAAGCTAGTGCTGGTGTAAATGACGTTCAGAAACTCCCGAATAGTCAGTATGGAGTAACAGCAAACGTGGGTGTTAGAAACAAGATTCCAAACCTCAGTCCCCCTCCGTGCGAGCGGGAAGGTGCACCTACAAAAAGTCTTTGGTGAAGTGGCACTACAGGGGTTAGGATTATCGGGTAAGGAAAACCAGGAGGGACAACCCCATGCACAAGCACTCCTCACCCTGAGGGCAGGCAGGGAAGGGGTCTCACTCTCACCAGCCCCCTGGGAAGGGGAGAGCACGGTGGTGCAGGGCAGCACCGGCAGGGCTGGGAGAGGTGCTGGGACCCTGCCCAGAGGGGACCGTGTCACCATGGGTGCACCAGTGCTGTGCAAAGGCCCCAACCGTCACAAGTCCTCAAAACTCTCAGGTCACAGGACATGGATTAAGGGTAGAACTCTGTCTGTAAGATCTCCCCTTTAGGGTTATCTGCACTGTGGACATGTAAGGGTACACTACTGACTCTGTATCAAACAACTGTAATTTAGACATGGCGTGGTTTTGGTGTTAGGGGTTTTTTATTTGATGCATGAAAGCTACACTCCCTTAGGTGATTTGACAATACATTGATTAAAACCTTAATAAGGTTGACTTATTTTGGAATAACTGCCTGTAGATCTTGATTTCCTCTAACTGATTTTGGTTCCAAAAGCACTGGACATTTTTCTTTGTATCACCCACTATGGTTTCAAAACTAATTTTCGGTATGTTAGTGTTCTGTACAAGAGACATTAGTTTCCAGGTGTAAGGTGGCTTTATTTGAAATGTCTCTGTTCCTGACAGAGCGATGGTAAAACTACTTCAATACAAGGTAATGGGTAAATTAGTAATTCCACTAGATTAAAAAATGTTGAAATTTAATTCCTACAGAATATTCATGCCAATAAAACTTGAATGCCATGAACATTCAGAGAAAGCAATAAAAACTGATAAGCAGTCACACTTGACTAAATTTGCTCATGAAAAATTATTTGCATTAACTTTTCTAGTTATTAATTTTAGAAAAGTGAAATGGCATCAGGACTGGGCAAATGAGGAAGACAGAACAAGGTACAGTGAGTGCATCAGCTACCTCTGAGTACAGGAGGAACATCAAAGACCACAGCAACAGGCTTAAGAGAGCGTGTGAAGTGACTGGCCACAAACTACTGCAGAGAGAATTTGCAGTCTGCCAGAAGGACACACTATGGGAAGTGTGTTCAAGTGAGAAAATCTCCTGCAGTACTTACACCTGTGTAAATCCTTCTTGCAATGTCATCTTCCTGCACTGACTGCAAACAAGGCTCATGTTGCCTTAGACTTCAGGCTCTTTCTGGTAAATCTACTCTGTAAATCAGTCAATTGCTATTATGCTTACGAAAGTTTGCCTCATGATAGTAAATCTGTAACTAAGACATTATAATTGAAGAGATAAACAAGGCAGAAAAAGGTTTCAAACTCCAAGGCCTTTCACCTAATTAAATCCAGTAATTCTCAACTGCAAATAGCCATACCAAAATGAACAAACGCCACTCCAGCTCTCAGCACATTTAGAATGGACAATATCAACTTGTTCAGGTTCAAAATTTGACCTACCTTAAAAAAGTAAAAATCTGGTAGGGCATGTCCTCTAAATTCTAAATATCTAGTTAAAAAAACAAACAAATCCATTTCTCATTGCCAAGCAATAAAGAAATATAAGACTGATTTGTGATCTTCTGCAGACAGGCCACCACTTTGCAATGTATGTATATATGATCATAAATTAAAGCACATTAACCCCAAACCCTATAGTTTTGAAAAAGGGTATGAAGTTTGTGTTCTGTTAATGCGAGATTACCACTAATTAGTGAAAAGTCCTAAGCAACATTAAAATAAAATCATTCAAAAGCAACTACAGAAGAGTCAATCTAAGCTTGGTAAATTTAGATAACATTGATAGTGATAACAATTCAGAAAGACCACAAACAAACATCAGGAATTATACTAGCTGAGTGACTTCCCAGTCTGAGATAAGGAAGACAAAATCAATGCAGCATATCCTACGTATGTGACGGTACACCTATATCAACGTAAGATTCAAAAGATACAATCTCACAATTAGTAGCTATCCTAAAACGTATGTTGCAGAAAGCATAACTAATTTATTATGACAAGGGGTCTAATATTGTAATTTCATCTAAAGCAAGAGGTCATTTCAGAAGGTAAGTATGTTCACTTGTGCTGTGATTCTGCACCCTCTCTCCATATGTAAACACAAAACAAGGACTACAATAGTTTATTTACTAGAGTATAAACAATGAGTAATAGTAAACATGAAAGATTCCTAAGAGAAATTGAAATAAACCTTTGCTGTGCAGAACACATTGTGCTTTTAAACACAGAGAAGAGCTGCTCACAATATTATGCCATGTATGACAAAGCAAACAGACATCAGAACTAAAGGAAAATATTTATCATCTTAAAATTGTAGCCAAAAAAGAAGACAATTGGCTAACAAGTTGCAATATAAGCTATTATTGCACAAGGAACTAATTTGAATTTCTACTCTTACAAGCAAAATGAACTAGGCTGACATTTTATTACATGAACATAGGGTCAGAAGCCAAGAAATGTTTGTAACAAGTATCAACTCTTTCATTTTGGCAAATCACTTCCCTCCTTAATTTCTCAGATTTGATTGATGTAAAATACAACATTATACACTCATTCCTTCTGCTTACATGATTGCCAGTGACGGCATTAACCTCTTCAATGGCATCCCTCTGCACACCACACCCCTGAAGCTATTTAAGTATACAGTGCAGCATAAATCAAATACTTTCTGTGATGAAGAGGACTAGATGTTGAAGGCTTATATTCAGAATAAGCAAACCATTAAAGTTATAACAGAAAACACAGTTCAGCTTTTCATTAAGGTTGTCTTTACTTGTAGCTGGCTAATGCTAGTCATCCATTAAGTACTATATATGCTACCACTAACCTTTATAGCCCATATGGACTGCTCCAAAGGATGAAAAAGTTTGAAACAAAAGCCATCTTTTTTAGAAGGCCTCTCAATGAGTTCACAAGCGTTCAGGAGCACTGTTCCTACCCACTGGCCGTTTTTGGGGGTTTTGTAAACAAGCAACACTCCTGGTTTCAGTACACACCACAGTTTGGTCCAGCTTTTCAAGGTACCACGAATCTAGAAGATAAACAGTTACAGGTATATCTCAGAGAACCCAATAGGAAAACCATGCCCCTTAAAAAAATGAAAATGAAAATGGAATATTATTTCATTTCAAGCAAATATTATGACGTCAAAATATCGATATACCTGGATAAACTTTTGATAAAGACAATACAAAGGTACAATTTCACTGCTCGTTATTCTCTTCTATCTATATCAATACTTATTCTACAAAGGGGTATGCATGCATCCAGATAGGCAAGTATGACAATTCATCTGAAACCTTCATGAATTTTCCTATCTGGAACATATTTTATCACCAGCATGAAGACAGGATAATATTCAGAAGCTGAGCTCCTCTGAAAACAGGGCAGATGTCTGATAAGAAAAACAGGATATTTACTAGGTAACTCACACATATTTGAATTTCTTAGATAAAATCTCTTGTAACGGCTGTTACCTTTAACCCATATGTTACAGATAAGATCATTTAAGGTCCATGATTTTGCACATCTGATTAGACTGCTTGCATTAATTCTGTCAACTCTAGATTTTAATTACTTCTCTGTCTGCAGGACTGAATTCCAACTTGACCTCTGAGAAATATTTCTAGCCTCTTTACACTGATTTTTGCAAAAACTGGAGAAACCTTCTCCAGACAAGCGATTGTTTGGAGCTAACTGTAAAAATGGGAAACAGATCTTTTTTCTTGTACAATTTCCAAAGCATATATTGAAAAGTTTAAGGAATTATATATAAATATGTAAACTGCACTACTGTTGATGACACTGACTGCTATCTCTGAGAAATTAATTCCTCACCTTTTGTACCAGTATTAGAGGACAGTTAGTTCTTAAGAGGAAAGGAAAAAGACCGGAAATACATAAAGAAATCTGCATTCAAATATCTAATATGACTGAACCATTTCCACTATTGTTATGGACATAACAGAGCTTCAATTCAAATTGTAAAATCGAAAGCACAAAATAAGAATCATAAAGCAAACTCAGCTGAAGTTAATGGCTATATACACAAGATGCATGTGACTATGATGACTGCAGTAAGTGGGAGCTAGGTTCCTCTATTATTCCCCTAGGATTTGAGCACAGAGACCCCGGGATGCAGTTAGTGGCTGCTGTGCTTGTAGAAAAACATTAACAACAAGTAAAAGATTGAGCCTTTTCTATTTTGGTCAGAAAGCTGCGAGCAGCTGCTACATCTTCAGCTTGGGTTTCACACTTGGATTCTGACCTTCAACCAGTCAGCCATAACAATAACTGATGGGTCTGTGATAGTGCTAAGTAATTCTTTTGTAGCCCTCTTCTTTTCTTCTCGGTAATTTTTCTTTTGAACCTGTAAATAATAATAAAAATAGTTATTATGCCACAACCATAAATCAGTAATCAGAGCACAAAAATACATCTATCAATACAAGTGGAGGAAAAACATGCTAAATTCAACTTGCAAGACAGATACAGAGAAGTAGCTTTAAAACAGCATTTCACTTCAAGGTGTGAACACCTATTTCATATGCTCTGTCTCAAGAGCAGCTACAACGTAACCAATTTCAGATCCTTCTGCAATTTGCTTTTAAGACTGAAGACTTTGAAACTCCTGTTAGAATCACAGCGGGAAACCAACAAACCAAACCAACCCCCCTTCCTCTCCCTTCTTTTCCTGGTGTAAAATGCAAAACCACATTTGGGCCAGATTCACATTTACCTGTACATTATCAGATCAGTAGTCCTTACCCACCAATTACTTTCCCTCCCCAGTAGAAATCTGCAGCAATGTATCTATCCCCTTCTTTTAGAGGCAAATAATTTTCCGTTTCTGCTGGTGTGGTATCTGCCAAACAGTGGAGTTTGGTCCGTTACAACACAGAGGGAAGGCGGCAGCAGAAAAACCACAGGTACTGCATGCAAATTGTAACTTCGATAATTCGTCATTTCATTGTATACAGATGTCCTGAGGTCCCTGCGAACCTGAATTACCCTATACTCTGAGTTAGCCTATAATCTTGGGCCATCTCAAAGATTGCATTAGAGAAGCCTGTACTCAAGTAACAATAAGATTTGAAGAGAATCAACTTCTCATGATACTTAAATATTCTATAGGTCTCATCAGTACTTGGCATTTTTGTCTTCTCATTAGAGAATACGGTAAAACTATGGGAATGCATTTATAGTCCATGAGGAGTTACTTGGAAATTAATTCACCTTGAGAGATTCTTTTTTCGTAAGTTTGCTTGAAGATAACGAGACGTCCTTCTCAGAGCCATTGAAAAGCTTGGATTCAGACTGAAATTCAGAAAATGCATAATAAATAAATGACAATGTCAGATACAGGGATTTATTACTGTTGCAGGCACTTTAGAAAGTGTTTGAAGTGCACAGCTATGTTTGTAAGGTTCCCATTCCCACTCACTTCTCTACTGTTTCTCCCACTTAAAAAAACCCTCAAAACCAAAACCAACAAACCACAACTTGTACCATGAGCTGTTCACTACCTATTCGTGGAGTCTTTCTTTTATAAGGGTTTTATGTGAAAGAATTCTGAGGTTCCTCCAGAAGAAGCTGAACTATATACAGTAAATATTTAGCCCATGTAGCCAGTTACTTGATATGCCACAGTCTTGACTAGTTACGCATTATTTTAGCGGAGAGAGAAGGTTTTAGGAAAATCCTGGTGCTTAAACACAGCAGTCATTCCCATGACATAGGGATCCCAACATCTTCATTCACAACTTGACAGCTCCTCTGAATGGATTGCTATGGAGGCACTTACCCCGTGACCCATGAAGGAAAATACAGCCTCTTCAATCTAGGATTCAGCGCTCTATAAACCATCACAGTACAACAAGCCACTAACTGCACTCATTCTGCTCCTTCCTCCCTAATTCCATGCTCTGATTACCTTGCAAGTCATCTTTTAGAAGCTCACAGTGGCGACAGACAGGGGGAACGAGACACAGGTTTGCTCATGAAACCCAAGTCCTTATTCACGGCAGAACAATATGCTGCCTCAGCACCACATGATTCCTTCTTCTTGCCTCTCCCTGCATCTTGTAAGGTTTAAAGTTTATTCCTTGGCATGTGTTGCCTACTAGTTGAAAGGGAACTAGAGCCACCAAACATTCACCTTGGGATACAGAGCTCTTGAAAAAACAACAACCCCCCCCCATTCTATCACAGAGTTACATCATTCCTACTTGCAAGTCAGAGAAAACTGAGTAGGTATCCACTATATATAAACTTCAGATGAATTACAGAGTTGCATTTCTTTGCGCACTGAAATATAAGCCTGATGGACACAAAGTTCCTGCCTAGTCAAAAAAAAAAAAAGCCAAACAAAAAGACGACAACAAAAAAGGAGGAGAAAAAAAAAGAAAAATCAATGCAACCTTCTAACCTGTGTAAATTCAAGGACAGTTTAAGAAAACTGCTTCTCAAGCTGTTCATAATTTCTAACTAGTCATTTCAAGTCTCAGAGTACAATGCAGTATCTACTCATTTTATATTTTGAAATACTATAAAACAATAGTCAAAAATATGCAAGTTTTGAGTAAACATTGCAATAACAAAGACAGTGCACTTCAGCACTCTCTTACTTAACACATGAGTTGCTCAAACCAAATAAATACAAATTAAAGATTAACCAGTGGAACAAAGCAATTTAACTTTGATCCTACTTTGACGCCTTTAATTCAGAACTGAGACTTTATAGAAGCCTCCTTAGATAGCTAGTGTCAAAACAGATATGTGCAATAACTGGATAAAAGCAATTTTATCCCAAAATCATTTCAATGATAAGTAAATGTTCACTAACTTCCATATAAACCTTAGAAAAATGAAGGAAACACCTTCATTTTGTATTAACAATATGTTCTTAACACTCAAAATTTAGCTTTAAGACAAGCATACAACTTGAAATTCAATTCCTCTGTCCAGAAGTTAGAGGAAATACAGTACTTTAAATGTAATAACAGAAGAGGGAAAAATGCTTATCACTGTCACATAAGAAGAGGTAGCGCACTCATAATGCAAGCTATAATGGACCAACTTAAGTAAAACATTCATAAATATTCTAGTTGCTCACCAACAGAAAGCTAATGCAAGCTAAAGGTCATGAATATAAATGTTCCAAACCAGTAAGTATCACAGGTTACAAAAACTAATTTTTCTCAGTATCTCAGTTAAAGCTCGCTAACATTACACTGAGTAAAGATCCCTATTTACCTGTCCAACAGATTACAAGGCAGATCAGTGATTTGGATATTTTTAAGCTAGTAACTCTCTCAGTGTTACATCCACATAAAGTAGATGGGATCAAAATTTAAAAGAAGAAAGCATTTTTAAGAGAACTTACTGTAACTCCCAGCAAGGTACATTCAGTACCAGATTCTGGGCAAGTCTCATCACTGCTTTTCCATCCTTACTTAAAAAGAAGGGCTGCTACTTGACCTCCACAGCTGTGATAGTTACCATATTCTGTTAGCCTGAAGTTTATTTCTGGGTTATAAAGGAACCACTACTCTTATCATGCTCTACATATAGTAACTGCTAAAATAAGGATAAAAGATATGTATTAGGAAAAGTAGGGAAATTGGTCACATCTGTGATAGCAGAAAGACACAAACAAAAATAAAAGCAAACCACATAAAGACTTAAGACAAGAATCAAAAATAAATCTAAGGAAGAAAAAAATAAAATCGGATAGTCAAAGATTAATAGAGTCTGAAAGAAATCCAAGTTAAGAGACAGTATTAACTTTTTTATTAACAAATATTGTATTATAACGAAAATGTATTAACAAATTAAATATTTCCAAGTCAAAAATGATTTAGAGGTTTCTGGACCAACATAAATATTTTGATCAGAAGCAAGCTGGACAGTGAAGTATGCTCCCTGAGAAGTGAGGCTCTAGGATTCAGTAAAGCTGAAAGACGCAAAGTTTTGTGACTCCAAGTTAGATGTAAGACACCAACAGCTTGAAATGCTTAGCCACACACCACAAAACTGCAGCATCAGCTGCAGAAACCAAACTGCTCACCCCAGTGCAAGTCTATGGCACCATTTAAGCAGGGAAATGCTACTGTAACCTTTAAGTCGCTTTGATTTCCTGTGTTATCTCATTAATATTTCGCTTTAGGATCTGACATATGAATATCATGGAAAAATTGTGTCATCCCCCTGTCTCCTAGGGGTGCAGCTGCCTGTGCCCAGGGCCAGCTCTGACAGACCACAGTGCTCATCCTGCAGCAGAGCGCCATGGAGAGAGCTGTGCAAGAAAGCGGTGAGGAGTTGGGATCTCCCCCATCTCCCTCGGGAGCGAGTTGCCCTCAAGCTCAGGTCCCTGTCTTCCCCGACAAAGCAGCCCACACCTGCTGAGCCCTGACAATCTGTTTGAGTGTCTGTTACCACATTTGCCTCTGAGAAACAGTGGACGTACTAGCAGAAAAAAGAAAACTACACAGCTGCGTAATTTAAAGCCTTTAAACTCTATCATGTAGTGATGCTTAAATAAGAAAAACAAGAGAACTTAGCTACTCCATTCAGTGATTAAATCACACATCACCTCTCCCTCTGCAAAATGCAGTCTTTCCCTCTTCTCCTTAATCTTTAATGTCTTGAAGAGAAAGTGAGACCTGTTTTACAAGACACCCAATTGAGTATTTTTTTCTCCTGGAATTCTACATTCTAAATACATCAAAATCACTAGATAAAAATTCAGTGCATTGCTATGCCAGGCACCTTTGCTGACCAAAATGTTCATGCACTGTAAGAGTTACAATAGGCCTACAAATAAAGACGACTGCATCAGAGTGGCCTATACGATGTCCTGAATCTGACAGCTTCTATAACTGTAACCTACAAATTTAAAAGGACTTGGGAAAGGAAAGGATAGCTACGGTAGATTTTTCTCTGTGCTACTACAATGACTTTCTACACAAATCTCTCATCTTGTGCATACTGTTTCATTACCATAAGAAAAGAACATTTTATTCTGAATAACAATGCTGTTGCAAATTATTTGTGTAAATAATTGTGATTAGAACAAAACACAGCTCTGAAGAGAAAGGACCTGGGATCTTGTAGACCTATGGACTACATAAAAAGTGTCTTTTTGCTTGGCTTTGGTAGTTCATGTTTTTTTTCTTTTTTAAAGTTTGCCATACCAAGATTCTGTGGCTTCAGTGACGGCAGTGTTCATCTCCCAGGCCCACTTTGGATGTTCTCAGTTTTCACGGCATCTCAGTGAGCCTTTTCCATCTTGGGACTACATTATGATGATTAGGAATTTGCCTGGCTTCTGCCTTCTCCATTTCTATTATAATGACTACCATAAAGCATAAACATGCATAGCAATTATATCTAGATTAATGTTCTGCTGAGCATGCTTTCCTTTGCACTCTCATTGCCCCACTGACATGGGCCTTTATACTTGAATTCTGGGTACAGAAGTCTTTGCAACAGACAGGACAACAGATTACACTTAACTATGTTTTACTCTGGCAATTTAAGCCATTAAACTTAATTAAATTTTCTAATTGCAGTGGCTTTTATTAATGTTCTTATATGATGATTTGCTACAGCTCGATGAACAGCATCTTCACTTACAGCTTAAAAGGATTTTAAATTCTGTTCAATAGCAAGAGTTGTCCCCCATCCATCATTACATATTGTGAGGTGATTTCCTGACCCAAGATGACAGTGAGAAGACTCCATGTTTCATTTTTACCAATTTGAACAGTAGATTTTCATGTGATGTCATCCTGAGAACTATATTAAGAGTTCCTTAATGTTTATCTATTGCTGAATCTGAAGAGTAATCTTCAGGATTATCTACAAAAGTTAAATACATTTGCATTTAATTAAAATAGCACAATTCCTTCACACACTGGCATTTTCAAGACGGATTAGCTTTTCTTACCTTGCTTTTTGACATAGAATGGGCTGTATCCTCTTTGCTTTGTGACACATCATCCTTCCCCTTGTCAAAACCTTAAAGAAGAGACAGCATTGTTGCAGATGATTTGAAGACATTAACGTTTTACACAAGCAAGTCTTTGAAATAAATTTGCAAGTTATGTTTAGCAGAAAAAAGTGCAAGTAAATTGGATTTTCAATCAATGTATACATACCAGTTGCAAACATACCAGCTACTACAATATAAACTAATGTAATACCTACTAAGAGATGAGAACAGTCCACTGTATTTGGATGGTGCTGTACATGATCCAATATCCTGATGCATCATAAATACGGTGTGCAAACTTTTGTCCTTTTATCTTCTCATTCTCTCCTATCTGCATACATGCATGCACAGAGCAGAATACTAAATAAAGTCTTTCTTTTTGGTTTGTTCATTTCTGTAGCTAGAGATAATTGTTAAATACCTCTTACATGAAAGCAAATCTAAAACACTAATTAAGATTGCCAGTAAGTTTTTTGCAAGAAAATGAAAAGGTTGCTTATATTAGCCTTGAATTTATACTTTCAACTTGACACTGCATCAGCATAACTGCAAGGCTTTATATTAAAATAGCCAGCAAAATCCCACATTTCTCTTCTGAGTGACTCACAGGACAAGCCCCACACTTTCCCACTATTCAAAAAGCAAACTGAGACAGTGGTTGCAGCCAGTATGTGTGTGACAACAGAAAGGGGGGTCACAACTGGCAACAGCGCTGCTGCACAGCTGCTATGTGCCACAGAACATACACCGAGAACCTAGCATCCTCTTAAGGAAAATTAATCTACTCTGGTTATGAAACAGGACATCCCAGTGATCCATTTTCTTTGAAGAGGTTGGTGGTAACTTAAAGCTTTTTACAAACAGGAATAAAAAAATTTTCTTTATCTGAGTAAGTAAAAATGCCATCATTTGCATGCCCTAAAGATAGAAGGCAGATAAATATGAAGTCATACATGAATTTCAGGAATAATCTACGCAGCTGAGAAGCCTTGAATGGCCCCGACAGTGGTGCCTTAAAGCTTCAGCCCACCAGAGGGCACTACCTCAGCAGACAAATTGCATAACCGGAGAGCAAAAGCTCTTCAGAGCTTCCCTTTGAACATGTTCCTAATTTTGAAACAGAAATCGGTACTCAGATCTCTACAATGAGAAAATTTATCAGAGAAACAGTTTGATTTCACATTCTTCAGCAGAGTTTGTGGGGACACTTTATGAACTTTAAAAGATTTTTTATTAACTCTCTCTAGCAGCGTTGAGTAGGTTGTTCAGTGTAGGATTATTTTTTTTTAAATTACTATCTTCACCCCTCCACAGCTTACAATACCTAGAAACTGTTAGATAGGACTGATTAATCTATGACAAGCAGATGAGAAGCTTCCCATCTGTTTGTCATGGTTCCCAACATCTTGGGAAGTTTCACTAAGTTATAGAGGCATTAGGTTGGCCTTTATGTTACATGAGAAATTTGAGATTCCTCTTAATCTTGGTCTGGTAATCAGTCTTTTGGGGCTTTTTGTTTATATTTATTACATTTCTCAGGGATTCTTTTTTTAAGACCAGATTTTTAAAAATTATATACTGCAATACAGTGATACTTCACTTTATGTTTACACAAAGTAAACCCTACATGTCTTCAAAGAAACCTTTACGTGTCTTTATAGAAGCTCCTCCATGCACAGTTCATTAAACCCTTCCCCTTGAAATTCTTCCAACACATCTGTTATCAGTTTGTTCAACTAATGGAAACCTATAATGCAGAAGACTACTTGACCGCAGGGATGGGCAGAACATTTGTAGTACTAGGGAATCCAGAAAAAAAAACCACAAAAAGGCATGTCACAATCCAGAGGCCAAAAGACATTTCCTATGTAACACCAAACACAAAAGCACATTTCCTACAGCACTCGTTGTCAGGTGCTGAAACAAAACAACGATTGCTTCAAGCCTCAGAGGACAGACCTGCCTTCTTCACTGAGAAGTTACTGGATTCGATGCCAGTCTTAGGCACTCAAACACACATCAGAATCATAGTAATGAGGTTTTCTCCTCACTCCCATACCCAAAAGAAATGACTTGTTAGGAACCAAGTTCCACTGAAAATGTAATGCAGGCATTTTCTAATGGCTTTCCTGTTTTTACTTATTTTCATAGGCACATACAGAAGGGATGGGAATCAACAAGGAAGTGCTAAGTCAGGATTGTTCTTACAGAAGAGAAGCTATAATAATTCGCTTGCTTTCTAATGCACACATCCTTTGTTAGAACACACATATGCTTTTATTTTCATAAACAAGCTTTTCATCGCCACCACCAAGCAGAAAGGAAAACAGAACAAACTACTCTGTCCTAGAGCATCAGACACAAAGGCCAAAATTCAGTTGTGTTTCCCTGAATTCCACCAACTTGCTTCCAGTGTCTCGAGCCGGTGAGGTGTGCATGCCTGCTGGTTTATAAACACAACACCACACTCACTGTTGTCTTCCTTTCTCACACACCCAGCAAAGGGTGGTCCCAGGGGGTGGCTACCGAACCCATGTCAGGGTGCTGCAGATCCTGGAACACCTTGCACTGTTCCATCTTGGTCTGTGAGGAAACCCAACCAGTCAGCTTCACATCCCACACCGTCTTACTTGTAACCTCTGTCTCTGTAGAAGAGATAGGCTCACCCAGAATACAGACAGAAAGCTTTTATCCCCATGTGCTGAAACGTATGTTAAAAAAATAAATCATAGTTCAGGTGCTAGTCCAGACACAGCCTCACCCACTGTAGGGATGCGTTTTCCAGGGAGCCTCTATTATAGCTATACTATTTGAGGAGAGACCTCAAATACCATAAGCAGTCTTACTTCTTCGAACAAGAACAGTTTGATACTAATACCTGCAGGGAAATTTGTACTGAAACATCACAAAAAGCTATATACGGGCCTAAGCTGAGGACACTTTACCATGGAAATACTTGATCAAGGAAACAACAACAGAGCAATTATATTTACGGAATCAACAATAAGAAATACTGGTTTATCCCTTCCTGCTACCAGTTAAGAAAAACAAATTTCTCTATGGGTATCTGACAAAGACAACAGCAAAGCCAAGAAAGCTGTGCCTCTAAGTGATGCTTTGTGTTATTGCTCTTCTTGTAGTTTTGTTCACCCCAGAGCTACTGAAAATTGCACCACAAAAAGTCATTGAATCAGTGTCTGGAGCAGAAAGTGCCAGGGTATGAGAGGTTAGAGGCAGGATCTAATAAAAAGAATGTGTTTCAAGTTTTTCAGTGTTTCCCAGTAGTGGTTTGGGGCTTACTATTTTAGTTTACTTATTGTTTCCCATCCTGTAATTCAATCAGGAGCTCTATAACAAGATAACCTGAGCTCACATTTCAGGTGTTGAAGATGCAGTCCCTTTCTGTAATTTCCTCTCTGTTAAATCTCTTGAATTTGCACATCGTTTTCTACCTAAAATCCTGAAAGCAATCTTCAGAACTAGGAGGCAGCGAGCAAGTGCCATTTGAATCAACCCTCAGAGTTGCAGATTGAGCTCCCAGTAATATTTAAGACACTTGCATTTTAAAAAAAAAAATAATTTTATTTTAGACACAAGTTCCACTACGGTAGCCTCTAAAGCAGTTCTGGGCATCAGGGATTATGTTCAGAGCAACACTGCCTCTTAACAGACTTTCTCCCAGTGTGACCTTCCTTGTCTTACCATCACAGGCCCCATGGGCTCTGAAAGCTGATCCCAAGCCCAGCAGTCACCCACAGTTCATGGTGTGACCTTAGAAGCCAAGGGAAACTGTCCATTAGTACATTCCTACTGTGAGCACTGGGCAACTCCTTCCAAAACTTGCCGGCAGAAATCTACATGAAAACTCATGATGGGCTTTCAGACAGATTCAGAAGCCTGACAGCTGCATGCAACCGAAACCACCAGAACTATACTCACACAAGGTGTCAATGAAACAAAACCAAACACATTTCTTCAGAGACTGAGCTGGAATATGCAGCCGCACCAAAAGAAAAAAAATCCTCCAAAACACCGCTGGATGATTTGACAAAAAATGAGGAGTATATAAATTGCAACATTAGCATTAAAGAATTTTCAGGTTAATGTCTGTGGCAGGGTACATTTCAAAACAAAACTGTTCAGTTACAGAGATTTCAATTTTGTAGCATAATGCAGGTATCGTTCTTTTTAAGTCACATCTGTAACCTGTCCCTTCAATCTCGATGGAAGGGAAAAACCAGAGCTAACTACATAACAACTCCTACATCTCAAATACTGGTTTTGTACCTCTCAAAAAACACCATCTGTAATTAGGATACCTGAGAAAAATACATCAGAAAAAACATGTTACTTTACAATGTAAGATCTATTTTATCCAAAAAGAAAGAATTACTATCCACTGGAGGTTTTTTCCCAATAAACAGAAGAACCAGTAGAAAAGCAATGCAATGCATGAAAAGATCACAAATAGCAAGCCAAGCAACACTATTACTGTCTTCCAAAAGAAAAGCAAGGAACAGGCTGATATGATTACTGGTGTGTACCTGCAGTTGTGAAAAATGAATAATTGAGCTGAAAAATTATATGTTTCTGGAAGAACTATGAGCTATACCTAGTGGGAGATGTCAATACTGGTGTTATATAATAAACACGGCAGAAAAAAAGGGAAAAATCTTTAAAAAAATTGAACTCAGCAGACAATAGCCTTTTTAACCGACTGATTTTCAAAAGCTTGCTGACAACCAGTTTTAAGAATACAATCCCATATTAACTAATTCAAATTCCTCCATGGATTTTGAAACTGAAGTAATCAAAAAAAGCAAAGTCCTTTGACATATTTTCTCCTGGTCATTTTTTCTTTTGCAAACACCATATAAAATAAACAATAATAACCAAAAATTGTCCTCACTGTAGCTATACATGAGTATCTTTTAGACAGGCAATAACTACTCCTTCCTTAAGTCATATGGAAAGAGTATACCATCCAGCATGTTAATATCGCTTAAATTCTTCAGATATATGGAAGATTCCAAAAGATAAAACATTTTTTACATACATATTTACACTTGATTTTTTTTTTCCATTAAAAACGGTTTTCCATTTGTTCTGCATATTGAAAAGTCACTCATTGTTCACTTAGGGACAGAGATCAGCTTTAATGTAGAACTCCACACAGGAAGAGGGCAAATAGGAAATGAACAACTTTTTGTTTCAGTAATTACCAGACGACATGCATTTATTTTAAAGATAGGGAGGATCTGTCTAGTTGCCAACACCATGCTTTCAAGCTTGGAGATCTTTATTTCCTGAGGAGCTTGAATAAAACTCAGTGTTAGATTCTTGGTAGAAGGCTAACCATTTCCTCAAGCAGAGTGAAAGGATATGTTACAGGGTAAAACATGAAGTTTAATAGAAAGTGGTGTCCCAAGCAACTGCCCCCACCTGCCTGAGGCTGAACACACTGCTCCAGTGATTCTACAAGGCAGCACCGGCCAACGATGGAGAGAGCTCCCTAATTGCCAGCCTGCCACCTTTTCCATGGCTTCCCCACCTCTTTTCCATGGCATCAGAGCCAGGGCTTAAAAATTCAGTGAGCTGTTCTGCAGAAGGCATACAATAAAACATGAAAACTATTTTACTTCTTCCCCCTCCCAGCATTCTGGCCCCATGGGACTACGCAACAAAGTGCGTATGTGCGCATGCACAAGATAAATCACACATACAGGGTAATTCTGGTAAGAATGTGCAATTTCTACGATGTCCCCTTTCAGGAAGGGGTGACCTTGTAACACATTTTCAAGCATCAAAGTTTCCCGAAGTAAACTGCTGAAATTCAGATACCTAAATCAGAAGTGCACATTATGGACAATGAATTTCTAGAAAATCATTTCAATATTCCAGTACTGGTTTTCAGGAGACAATAAATCTGAGCAAAAGAGGATGCAACCCCTTTCTGGTGTTAAATGTGTTAAAAATCTTGCACTACAGAGTTTAGCAAGGCTATGTTGTTAGCCCTAACTCATTCTATCTTGTCATTTCATGTCAAACCACTGATGACAAACACCCAGATTCTGCAGTTACAGCTAAATTAAAACCTTCTGCTGTACTATTTTAAAACAAGTCCATTGTGTGCGAGGGAGTAGAAAGTATAAGGGAGGAAGGCATTTATAAACCACATCACAGAACTTCAGTCATAAAAGCCCAAGCAACCAAACCAAATATTTCAGTCAGTATCAAATACACAAATGCCTTTTAAAGAGAGATTTGCTGTGGTGTAAGCTAACTTACTCGCTTGCCTACCTGCAAATCCTGCTACTACAAAGAGCTGTTATCAAAATGCATACAAGCATTGTTCCTTTTGATTTCTACTAACATCTCAGCACATTACTTTCATTCAAGCTGAAAAAATTTGAGGAGGAAATGATATTCTCTTCTGTACATTTTAAGAATTGCAAGACCAAAACAAACCTGGTAAAGCAGGAGAGAGTTCGTTATATCCTCCAAAGGAAGCATTCCGGACAAGTTTTCGGCCATCAGCTCTTGGAGAAAACACAGATGAAATCCCAGCACATGAAGAAAACCTACGCCGCACTGGACCCTCTTCCTTCATGAGTTAAGGTGTTTGTATAAGGATTATGTTCTCTGTGAAAGCTGGTTAGCATTAGATGGTTGGAACAAGAGTGTTGCAGTAACAGCCTTTTACCTCACATTCTGATGAGTAAGATATAAAAGGAAAAAAAAAAAAAAGAAACAAACGAAGGGCACACATGAAAAATGCAGTAAGAGACAGAGGCTGCCAAATCAGCAGCGAGGCAAGCAACACTATACTCCTCTTGTCAAACCCATTAGGATGCTTAAAGCAGAATGGGTTTGCTTCAGCTCCTTTTCCACAAATATACTGCATCTCATTTTTTACATTTCAGTTTCAGTCCTACTCTTCTCTGCTTTCTAAGCACACAAAAGCGGTGATTATTTAGGTTTTAAGGATTCATTAAATCCATTCTTTTTCCCATTAGCCTTTCAAGTCCCAAATTCATACTGCACAAAGCACAATCCATGAGCTACGTGGCTTCCCTCTTTGATACTGTGGTACACTATGGGAATCTGAAAAGGGAGGTCATGTTTTGTGTTATACAGCCATGTTAAAGTGCCTGTTTAGGCACTTACCTAAGCTAGTTTTCATCAGCCAATTGTCATGGCTTCTACACCTTAATTTCTTATTTTTATTTAAAAGATGACAGCTTTTTCTTCCCTAAGACTCTGCCAAATTTATATATACAAACCACCTGGACTCATGGAAGAGTTGCACAAAACAAGCTCCACAAAAAGGGCTTTTTATTATTAATGCCCCAAGTATTTTATGCAATGAATAAAACACTGAAATGAACCTACTTAAATTTTAAACATAAAAAAAAAAAATCCCAGAAAATTTGGCTTCAAGATAGAAATCAGCAGATTCAAACTGCTCTTGCTGATAGCTACCAGAATAAAGTCAAATAAGCTCCCCCTGACCTCCTTCATCCCCTGCTTGTTAGATCGGCTGCTTCTTTGCCCTGATGACATGCATGCATGGCCACCTTTTTCCACATGTGGAATATCATTCCTGTCTGGTGCTTCTCTGCTGAACCCATTTTCCCCATCACACCTTATTTCTCACAAAATACATGTGGAAACCTACTCTGTTTGCTGGAAAGCAGAAAAATAAGACACTAAGAATTGGCTTGAAAATAGGAACTGGCATTCTCCCTTACTCCATACTAGAGGACTCCTCTTCTTGTGGGATGTGAAACATATCCCACTAATTAAATCAATGGTAGAATGAATTGATTAATCCTCACATAATACTGTTTACTCCAGCTGCTTATGCAAAGAAGCATACTTACTATTTGCAGCTCAGTGATTTCAGTTCACATTGACTCAAGGGTAATACTGAAGTATTTTATAACCCCTATGAAAGGTTTGCGCTGTTCAGAGTGTATGTGCATTAGTACCTACAGATACATACACTGAATTTTTCTGATAATGAAACATAGCAGCTTCCAGTACCCTATGAATCGCTAAAATTTCTTCATGCCTTTTAACAGACTAATGTCTGAATACATGCCAAGGAAAAAAGATGTAAGTGAAAATAACAAATATGAGACATCAATAGACACCATTATGTGTGATCTGTAATCTTCACTTCTTTAGTTCAAGAAGTGAAAAACTCTATTCACTTGGGCACAGGGAGGGGGAGAAACTGAATGAGGATGTCTTGTGTTCAGGCCTGTTGTTACTGTGTCCCATACTTCCCTCAGCTGAAGCAGTCCTTGCCCAGATGTCCCAGAAGGAACAGAAAGAGCAGCTGAAAAACTTAGGGAGTGGAACAGTGGGGCAACAAGGAAGAAATGCAAGGAGGGAGAACACCACTTTTTCTTTTTTTTTTTTTTTTTTGTTTAATAATCAGAGTTCCACATTACTTCTCCAAATCTGTTGTCTTACCTATAAAACAGAGCAAACTACCTTGGTAGAGATCTCTTCAGAATATACATTTTATTGTTTCTAATTACACTCAAGAGAAAGCTGCGGTAGAAAAACTGCTCTTACACACAGAAGGAACTGTATCCTCTCATTACAGACCTATCTTGCCCAGTTAATGGGTCTGCTATCTCGTGTTTCGGAGCACGGGCTATGACCCTGTCCAGGAAGGCTCTGCTGACACTGCTATCAGGACATTTCCGTGTGCTATACCAGAACACAGGCTCCACCACCAGCCACCCACACTCCTCCCTCTGCATCTGCCTCCAGCTGCTGTGCCAGCCAGTTCAGGAGCCACTACTGAGTACGACTCTGCCAGCCTAACACATTCTTCCACAACAGTCTTTGCCATGTCATGTTCATTTTACTAAAAAGTAGCTAGGCACCCAGGGGCTTGGGGAAATAATGTAATCCTGAAGGTTTTTCCCGTATTCCTCTCTGTGACCTCTCAGGTCCCATGACACTGTTCAGGTAGCCAAACTGTAAATGAGAACAGATTAAAAGCCTATTTCTCCTTCCTATGCCCTTTTCTCCACTTAAAAGTGAAATTGAAATCTTTGGATAAACAAAACTTAAAATTTCAATAAGAATGTTACATTTTCCCTCTCTGAAGCTATCTCCCAACCACAGAACCTGTTAGCTGGGTATTCCAAGTACCTTCTTTAACTCAACTATATAGGAGAGACAGACTCCGTGCCTTTTGCCAAAGTATGACTGTCTCAACACTGCGAAGGAGGGGGAAAAAATTACCCCTTAAAAAAAAAAAATTAAGCTTCCTCTTTCATCTTTCTCCCCTCCATCGAGTCATCTTCATATTTCAATTAAACCTGCAGTGGTAAAACAGTTAATTACATGGTTTGGCTGTAAAAATTCACTAGTTCTCCAACTTTTCAACAGCTTGTGATTTATTATGCCTGCTAACACTTGTATACGCATGCTCATTCGCGTCAACTACTTCAAAGCAGTATCCGTTACTGGAGAGACAGCTGACACGCAGCTGAAAGGCTGTTAGATCAAAAAGAATCTGTAACATTTCATAAAAGTGAGCATTCTTCTCCATGATGTGATTCTAAGCTAAAGTTTACTGTAACTCTTGAGCGTCAACCTGCAATATTAAGGGGTTTCTGCTCTCCACACACTCAGCACCCAAAAATCTTAGAAACCCTTTTAATTACTTGCAATAAATTTGATTCCTGAAAGGATACAGAGGTACTTTTAAGTAGTTGGAAGTGCTTTTATCTGCATGTTCTGTACATGACAATAGAAAGGCGCACTTCACTAGCCATGAAAAAAAAAAAATTTAAAATTCCTTTTCTATCCTCTCCCCTCCCCAAAATTAAATTCAGACAGAACAGGCCAATCTACTGATAAAATCACAATTAGTATAATTCATTAGGTGACCTTAGACTAACATCCCAGGAAGCCTTCTATCCTTTTGATATCAGTTTCCACTGTCTTAATAATTAATATACTTAGAATACACAGTGTGGAAGTTTACATGGTTTCAAAATACTCAGAAATGGAACTACAGCCAAGTCCATCTGCAGAAGTCAGACCTAGCCAAAAAGCCTGCATAAACAGGAAAGTGTTTGCACTCTAGCCTAAATGTATCAGGTGTGTGCTGCTGAGTATCTGTACATGAAAAAAATAAGATTCCTCATAACAAAAGTTAAGTACTTTATGAAAGCAGGCACTAGACTAAATATGCCACTCCAAAGGGAGAAAAAGTCTCCTGGTTTCTCTGTTGTATATAATACCTAAATCAGTAGGAAAAAGAAATAACCGTAACTGAAATATTTAGTTCATCTGTCTCAGGGCAGGGGGGGAAGAATCCATTCTCAGTCAATCTGTTGAACATCTCTTTAGAGACTGAAACTTATATGTTGTATACATTTTTCTAAAAGAGAGAATGCATTTCTCATATCAGCTACTCAATCAGGGCTTCTTCAGTAGTAAATGCTGGCTGAAAAACAAATCATATTCCTGTGCTTAAGACATTCTCCCAGGACATTGCCTGTAGCAAAACTTAAACCTCAGTATACAAAACAAAGGCAAATAGAAGACATGTGCCATCCCACCAGCACATGAACACTTTTGACAAAGCCTTGGTTTAGTTTTAAAACATTTCTTCAAGTGAAAAGTATCTTCAGCTGAAAAAAACATAGGCTTATGAAAAAAGACCTGTCCAAACTATGCAGACATGAATTCCAAGCATGGAAATTGAACTCAAAAATATTCTGAACTATATAACTGAGGAATTTTAACTATAATAATGCTTTTTATATAGATGTTAGAAGTTTAAAATAATTAATACATTACACAAACTGAGCCTGATGCAATAATATAACTAAGAGTATATCTGGTGATGCAAATTAATAATATTCCTTTTCACCTTAGAAGTATAAGAGGAAAACCCAAACCCTTCTTAAAACCGAATTTTGTGGAAGCTGAAGTGAGAAGGAAAAGGAAGGAAAGCTGGTGGTGTAGCAGAGAAGGCAGAAGCTTTTTAGACTTGCCCTTCAAGTCTGACAATAATTTGCCCTGACATCTCAACAACATTACATTTTCCAGTAGAATTCTCCCCCCAGTCCAACAATAGAAAAGGTCATAAATAATTCTCTACATGCACTATACACAGACTCTTTGCAGCATACAGAAAACAAAAAAGGAAACTGCTAGACTGTCATACCCATAAATGAGTTTTATCCAACACCTGATTATTGCACATGGATTTTAAAGTGAAAGTGTTTTTCTCCTATTTAACAAAAAGGGTATTAAAGATATACTTGCCTTCAGACACCAATATTTGATTCAGAAAAAAGACATCTGAACCATAAGGCTACAAGTTATGTCAGTTGTTTATAGTGGCAAGTTTCGTTCACCAAAAATTCTTCTGTTCTCTGGTATTTCCAAGTCGGGTGCAGTTTAGCTGAGGAGCAATTGTAGAAGCACGCCTGGGAGTGGTTATGAATGAACACCAGGGCTCCCAGTGCCCTGCTGGCAACTGCACTTGCCTGCACCTCCCTGCTGCTAACTCTGCTCCGCTCCTCCCACTCAAAGTAAAAAGGCTTGCTCACTGCTCAGGTTTCAGCAGTTTTCATCTCAGCCCTTATGAAATGCTCAAGGTCACTGTTCCAGCTCAAATAGGCCAGCTCTGCAGAGACTGTTGTGGAGAATGAGAACTTGCTGGAGAAGTTTCACAGTAATCAGCCCTGCTGTGCCTTTCAAACCCAGTACCGAGCTTTCATAAAGCTGTAACCCACACAGAAAGTAGTACATGCAATTTACCCAAGCCACAGATACTGGGTGGAGTAGCATTTCAGAAATGGCAAGTTTTAATAAACACACAATGACTTGCAGAGAGGAGTGTGCCAGACTATGCATTACAGTAAAAAAGCAGGAGGTCAGGATAATAGATTCAGGAGACTAACCACACACTTAGAACTTAAAATATTTCACAAGAAATTCAGTCTGGTAACACAAGCTAAAACCAGATTACTTAGTGGTCGAATTCCTTCCTTGATTACTGTGACTAGAACCTCACTCACATCATGTTTGAGACAAGCATCACTAAAGTTGTTTCAAATAAGTTGCACAATTTTGTGGAACCGGGCCTTCATCTCCATGAAGTACACTCTGCCATAAAACTGAAAAGTGGCCACCCGTGTTACTGGGGTAATGTCCCTGCAGCAGTATAACTGATATTAATCCAGAACTCCCTAGAGAACCACTCCACAGGGCTTCTACACACTGCTGATTACAAAATACTTCCTCAGCATCAAAAGACAAAGTAAAACAAATTAAAACACCTCCCAAGAATACAGCAAGAGAGACCAAGACCCTACAAGTTCAAGGGCTTGCAAGGTTTTAGACAGAATTCCCACGCAGAAGGAGAAAGCAAAAGCATTAACATTTTTCTAAGACATTAGATGCATTTACTCTACAGAGAAGGTACCCAACTTCAGAGGCAATATTTACCGTTACTGTGGAATTGTTGAAAGACTGGGTTTGTTGGACAGCCTCAACAAGCCCACTAGAGGTTTCTTGTCTAGCGCTGAGACTGTGAGAAAGTCTTATGGAAAGATGAAGTGAGGTAAAATAACATGCCATGCTTCATAAGTTGCTCTTACTGTGTCAAGATAATAAATTATTTAGCCTTTCTTCAGCTTCTCTATTAGAAGGACAGATATAATGGAGGGAAACAGATGACTGCATGAATTACATCCATGACTAATTCTGTATAGGAATACAGAGTAAAGGCAAAGCAAACAGGAGAAGAAAACAGAAATAATTATCAAAGATTAGTTATAACCCAACTACCCAGGCAACAGCTTGCTTTGGAACCAGATAGATTGGCAGAATTTTACCATCTGCATGCCAAATACCATTAGCAAAAAGAAATATTAACACTCTGAAAGTGCTAGCTAAAAGAAACGCAGGAGCTGTCATTTAAGCAGCGATCAGTATTCTACCAGTGGAGTTACAGCCTCCCCTGTGGTCAATAAATGCATCTGCTATAACCACAGTCTCCTACACCCACATGAACGAACAGGCTCTCATGATCACTGGCCAAAGGACCAAAGCCCATCTGAGGAAGAGTTAAATACTTTGAAAAGTCTTTGAGTTCACTGGCATGGGGCTGTATCTTTCCTTCCACCGGACCACAGTAATCTGTCTTCCCCTGACAGCTGGTAAGAGGAGATCCATGCTGTATCTCCAGAGCTTCTTGCATGCTGACCACCAGTAAGCCAGAAGAGGGATGATGAGTCAGGAGCTCCAGACATTTCTCACCGCTTGGTCAAACAAAACATGCTGCTGCTGTTGTCAACTGAGCCAAACACCTGAAACAAATATTTTTTAAAGGCTGCAAGTTGTATAAATCTCCAATAAACCACCTTTAATTTGTTAGCTGCCTTGGGTATACAGCAACGTCCAAGTCTTGTATTTTCCTGGTCATGGCTCCAAAGGCATCTTGTCCCTTCAGCAAATACTAAGTGCTCTTTAAGACCTACTGCTTGAAAACATTTATTTTTCACTCTCCTCCTTCTCTCATATGCAAAAATAGTTACATTTGTATTTTCTCCCCAGATGCAGAGACCTATGAATTAAAATCCTAGCATGTCCCTTAGACATTTACCCTGGAGCAAACAGCCTTTAGTACAAGCTCAGCACAGTCAAAAATGCCCTTATTCTCCCCCCAAAATCAGCTTCACCTCCTCCTTTCTGTTTGTTGTGATCATTAGTGGGAAACCTATAGTTCTGTTTCCACTGTCCTGCGCCTAAACTACTTATGGTTCTCAGTCATCTAAGACTGAATACATTTTCATCATATTAAAACTGAATTAAAAACTGCTACTACTCTATTGGAAAGAAGGGGCAGACCCCATTTCTCTTCCCAGCTCAAGCTCTTTCTGGGCACACACTTCCACTGCTTACCCTTATTTGACAAGCTGGTATTTTTATTTTTTTTTTAAAGAAAGAAAAAGAAAAGACAGCAAGAAGCTGTTAATTTAGGTCAAAGACTTACATTGTTGTAAAATACCTCCTCAACCTTCATCATCCTAACATGCTTTTCTCAGATACTACTCGTATTTTCAACCCATCTGCATCTCATTAATGTTTTGAATAAAGACAGGAAAAATACTGAGGGCTGATGCAGCAGAGTCCATGAGCCAGGAAGCTTTTCTGCACAGGTCATTGTTACCCACATGAAATATAGAAACTGGAGCTCCAAAATCTCAATGCATCATCTCCTGAGTTGCCAGCCTTAAAGTATTAAATATAATATTGTCAACACAAGCACCACTGCTATTTGTTCCTGTTTCAATTTGGATGATGCTCTCATTGGTGCTATCTGCAAATTAGAGTCCTCATTCAAATCCACAAAAATAAAAAAAAATTCGCAAAATCTTTCTATAATGAATGTTGTGAATTTTCCATTCTTCTTCATGTGGATTTTCACCCCCCCAACTCTTAAAAAAGTAAGACTGGAGATCTTCTCCTGAACAAATGAACACATATGTAAGTTACTAGCAAGTTAAAAACTATAAAAATATTTAATCTTACATACTTTGTAACATACGCTCAAAGGCACACAAATAACAACAGCAGAAACTCTCATTAAAGCCATAAACAGAAAATATGAATAGTGGTAAAAAAAGAAGTCAGATATTTTCCAACATCCTACTACAGAATTTTTAATGTTATTATCTTAACTAGATTTCTCTCTTTACCAAGTACAGCTTGTTATTATTTAAGCATTTGTGCTGTTTTAATTAAAAAAAAGTTTGAAATATGTAATTGTAAGCTAGAAAATATTGGAATCCCTTTCTGAGGAGACTTCTGATTTTTTTTTTTCATAAATTTTAAGTGATAACTATTTCTATATTAATGCATTTTATCAAATAAATAAAGTGGTATGCTGATGTAAGTCTGAGTTAACAAGATTTACAAGAATCCAATTTACCAGGGATAATTTGTGTAACAACATAAACAGCTTACATCAACAAGCAGAGCTCTGCCCTACAGCTTTTGAAAATGCAGTCCTGGACTCTGTATTATCCATATTCATTTTTTAACTGTAATAAAACAGTTTTGTCAAAACCTTTTTGTCACAGGTAGGTATGTTAAAAAAAAGTAAAACCCTCAAAATAAGCTCAATAAAAGTTTAGTAGGTTGCTCATTAATGGTTAATAACTTTTTCAACTATAGAATGCAAACACAGAAAATGAGCTAAATTAACATTGTTCAATCTATGTGTCAACTGCTAGAATTGAAAGATGATGTTTTAGCAGTCCTAACACCTATATGTACTACACTCATAAAAATATGGTCTTGGTGACTTGGCAACGCCACATTACCTCACTAGAGCCTAAAAATACACCATCCCACAAATACAAGGAAAGCTTTATAGCAAAAGCTATAAAAGGGCAACTTCGGCTGCAGTGACCATGGAAAGATAGAGTTCAGGATTGTAGGTAACATACAAAAAACAACAAGTAGGACTGAAGCCTTGGATTTCAAGAGGGCTAACTTTGTCCTTTTCAGGAAACTGCTAGGTGAAATCCCATGGGCTAGGGCCCTGGAAGGCAAGGGGGCTCAAGAGAGCT
>JAOXNO010000001.1:41049652-41111060 GCA_028565335.1 Limnodromus scolopaceus
CAGGACAAGAGGAAATGGGCACAAACTTGAGTATAAGAAGTTCCACCTAAACATGAGGAGGAACTTCTTTACTGTGACAGTGATAGAGCACTGGAACAGGCTGCCCAGAGAAGTGGTGGAGTCTCCTTCTCTGGAGACATTCAAAACCCACCTGGACAAGTTCCTGTGCAACGTGCGCTAGGTAGACCCGCTCCGGCAGAAGGGTTGGACTAGATGATCTCCAGAGGTCCCTTCCAACCCCATATGATTCTATGAAAAGCTAACTCCCCAAACCCATTAAGGTTTCCATCAAAAGGGTTCTTAATTATTTTGGTCCAATTCCAAGTCTGACAATTGTAAATAAAGTCTTTAGCAAAAACCACAGTATTATCATTTAGTATGTTCAAGGCACGGAGAAGTAGGAAGGTTTCATTGCCTTTCAGATAAGGCAAAAGAAAACCAACAATGACCTGAACATACAGCATACCAGAAGGCAACCTTCGCATGCAATACACAGCATTGACAAGTTAGAGACAGGACTACCTTGGCAGATGTTATGAAAGGATAATTAAAGAATTCAGAAGTTAGAATTAAAGACTGTACATGGGGAAAAAAGGATTTCCTTCAGAAAGTTTGATCTTGCAAATTGTTGCCAAATCTTTACTACTGTTTGATCATTTCCCACCTTGATTCGAGAAGAAAAGTCATTAATTTGGGTGAGCTGTTGAGTGGGGGGTCTAGAAACTGCTTTCTTGAACATACAATGAAAAGAGGAAAACCAGTACAAGTTTTCAAGACAACGCAGTGTGGAACTGCTCAAGGCCACTTCCACAATGAGTTCCTGAGTTACGATGCTGAGAAGCTCCATAATTGGAAAGCTTTCCTTTGTGCAGTTGAGCTTAGAGCTCCCATGAAAAGTTGTACTTCTGGCTTTCTAGAAATGGTGGTACCATACAGAATGTGAAAGGTTGTCTAGTTAAGTCAGCTTTGTACCTTTATTAAATCCTTCCTTGCACACTGTGGATGCAAAAAGCTAGTTTTTAAGGTTTGTTTTGATGTCTCTTAACCTCAACACATCCAAGTATTACCACCTTTTGCCCTAGATGGCACTTGGATATTCGGTATTCTCCAATTTAAAGCCACTGATGTTTGGAGGCTCAATAAACTTATTTCACATAAATTGTAATTGCGGTGTTGCGATCAGGATTGGCTTATTCTGACCCTCTAGTTAACTAAACATGGGCAAAAGGCAGAAATAAAGTAAATCTGCAGTAATTAAAACTACAAGTCCATCTCTGGACCAATGCTATATACAGCTAAGTTAGCCTTTCAATACTAAAATTCTGAATTGGCTACATAAACTGTTAAGTGTAATGAAGAAGCTTAATCCCCAGCATCAGTTTTTCTAATAGATTTCTGTCAAACAACCTTGGTGAAGCTTTCTATGGAAGTGAGTCTGACCTCCACACCTTGAAAGGCCATTCTGTAGCCTAAAAGGTAACACAGTCTTCAGCCTCAGAATAAAGGACAGCATATCTTCAAGAATCTTAAAAAGTTTATGTAAAAGAAGAAGGTGCAACTTCTTCCTGCAAACATTAGGCAGAACAATGACAGTGTAAATACACTTTTTCTGAACAATCACTAGACAATGCTGCCAGATCAAGCTGTACTCTACATTCATAAACCAGATCTGTACTGGACTCCTAAAGCAAAATCCCCATCTCTGGCTCGGACAGCATACTAAGTTCCATCTCACAAGAGTGAAAGGAGCAAGGAAAGACGAAACTATGCTTTAAACTCAGAAAACAGGTACAGGAAAACAGAAGCTTTCTGAGATCCAGAGCTATGGTCACATAAATTAATACCCAGTAATTATACACAGGAGCACTTAAAATCGTGAAACACATACCACTTGCAGCTTCACAATGACATGTTACATGGTTCACCCTTAGTTCCAAATAGGAAGCCAATGGCCCAAAAAGATGTTCAATGTTCAGCTGTATTCCCTCATATTGAGACTCAAGTTGTCATCTATTTTTAATCATATTTGTAATACTTGTAATTAGGATCTTACTTAAAACACATGCAAAAGACACAAATTTAAGCTTGTTCCAGTCGATTTTTGAAGAGATGGGCACTGAGCCTCCCCCTTGACTGCTGCTGGCCAGCCAAAGAATCTGGCACACATGGTGGTGTTTCCTCGCTAACGCCAAAGTGCTGGTTGCTCCAAAGACTGCCTCTTCATACATTTCACTTCATTCCAACTCACTTATTTTTAACCACAAGCTCTATACAAAACTAGCTTTGTCACACAGCCTCTTTTATTCAGGCAGCAGGAAACATAACTTAGGTAATGGTGGCCAAATAACATCCAACTGTCCAGCAGCAAATGCCAAGTATCCATGTCACAGCTCCCCTTTATATACATTTAATCAGTTCTTTGTAGAGTGTATCACACATTTTTTGGTTTCAATTCTCTTTTATCCCGTGCCTCGCATGATTTTGAATTGTTTATTTACATTACCCATCTCCTAAGGACGCATCCAGGTGCCAGTGACTAAAACTATCTACATTTAGTTCATAGTGAATGCCTTTAAATACTATATGTAAACATTTCTTTTATTTCTGCATATTTTAATCATATAATACTACAGGTACATTGTAAAGACCTTTACAATTGGATTTCAGCTAATTGGATTTAAGTTACAACAGTGATCCTCAAGTATTCCATCACTTTAAACTCTGTTCTACTTCATATTTTTCAGGCTTGCACAGCATACCTTCTTCCCTATGCAATAAGCTCACATTTTTACCAGCACTGTAATTTCCGTGCAGGAGTAACTACCACAGAATAACTACCCAACTTCTAAATGTGGGTCAACCACCTCCATAAAAATCAAATCTACACTTCCCGAGTGGCAGATAGGCTGGAAGTTAGTAATTAAAAGTGACTGAAGTCTAGCCTATATTATACCTTTTCACTACTGAAACTGACTGTGAGCCAAATTCATTGGTTCATGAAACTACAGTCTCATTTCTACTAATGCTCCTGGAAGAATGAGTCAGTGATGACTGATGCTAAAAAAGACACAGATAGATACCTTTAATGACCTTAAAATCACTTCTATAAGCCTAGAAATAATCAGAGGGGAAAAAAGCAGAAGACTTAATATCTGCAAGGAGTTTGACATAGCATAATCAAGTCTTAGTGCCTTTCAAGCCTGTTTTAATGACTTTCCTATGAGTGAAAGCCCTTGAAAAGGTGTAACAGTTTGCCTTTATGAGTTAGTAGGAATAGCAACATTAAAAGGAAGACTTGACTATAACATTCAAATATTTATATAACTACAACATTTGTCTAATAAGGTGTACAACACACTAGAGATAATAACAAAAAACATAATCAAAATTACAAACAAGTTATATACGTATATTCTAAAGAAAATAATCCCAGACTAAACACAACACAAGCCAGAGAACATCAAGTGCTGTTCCAGTGAGATGACAGAGGCTTTTAGAAAATTTATCAGAGCTACCTGTGGGTAGCAGTGAAAACACTACCATAATAATTCTTAAAATACACTAAAAGACTACCAGATTCAACATGGTAACAATTAACTTTGATTTCAAAGCTTTTGACTTTTTATCTGAATAGTACTGAATGGAAAAATCAGGCAAATGATTCAAAGCTACCTGAGAAACTGCCTTTATTACTCTGTTAGACTAACATCATTACTTTGACAAAGCAAATTATGGGAGTTAGGGAGGCTCATACCAAAAAACAAACAAACAAAAAAACCTCAGAAACACTACTCATAGCAAGAACTAAAGGAAGCACAGATGACTGGCATGGCTGCCAAGAGTAAAAGGAGAGAGAATATTAATGAAAAAAGCCTGAAATTTTCACTAAGTACTCCACATACCATAACAACCATGTCTAATGATATCCTAGGCAATAGGAGAACACAAGCAGTTTCAAATGCAAATAAACACTAGGAGAGCAATTAAGGCTTGGTTTTTGTTTGGTTGGTTTTGGTTTTTGGTTGGTTGGTTTTGATTTTTGTTTGTTTGGTTTTTAAATAGACTATCAATATGTCAAGTCTACTGACAAGTTTCATTTTGCATCCAATCAGCTCACGTGGATCCACTCAGAGTTTGTTTTCAACAGATTTAGCAAGACAGAGGGACAGGTTGAAAGCTGGCAAAAAGTAGTGCCGAGATACTTTCTTCCCCTTTCCTAAAGGGACGGCTCTTTAGAAGCAATTGTTAAAATATCTTTCCACAGTTCAAGGCTTAGGTGGTGCATCATATCGCTTTTGTGTAAAGACACAGGACGAGGACAACAACTTAAATATGTGACCATCAGTTACAGGATTAGACACAGATAATAATTTACCATCAGGTGGACTGTTCCGTCACACATCATAACATGCTTTAATAAACTAGTGCACCATGTAATGCATTTCTTTCTGATTAACACATAAGGATACGAAGAATTACATACAATATTTCAATATGCTTTCTTCCTTACCTCTTTATTGTGAAGGACCACATTTTTGAATCAACATTTGGAACAGATAACTAATATCAACATTTAAGTTCTTTAAAATCTCTGGAAAAAAAAAAAAAGCTTTGTCTTACCATGGCTGTGGGCAGTTCCCGGGCTAAGAGAAGGTTGAAGTAACTCTTTGGTTGGAGTAAAATAGGCTTCTTTCCCCTGGCGCTGGCTCATTTTTCCTGGAGTTAAAAGCTGTGATTCATCAGTGTTTGTTACCACGGCTGAAATAGAAAATGGATGCTCACTCAATGATGTTATGTGCTTGGGCATAGATTTCTATTAACAACTTCACTGCTATTTATAAAACTGGTATTCAAATGCTATATTGCAGAATTTTTTGTTCCTGAAAACGAGGATTTCAAGCCACAGATTTGCTTTGGACAGGAGAGCAGAAAGGAGCTGACAAGACTGGTATAGGACCATGAGGTACAAGATGAAAACAAAAACTAGGAGGATGTAGGAAAGGCTTCTACTGAATACAGATACAGCACCAATCTGTTACCTAACTTCTGAAATCCTGCTTTCTTAGCCGCTTTTGTGATTGTTTTTGGTTTAACTAGCCACAACACAGCCAAACCAGGAAACAGCTTCCCAGCTCAAGCTGCACCACCATCCCAGAAAGCTAAGACAAATGTATGTATATACATCAGAAGAAACAAGTCTTTATTAATAAAGATCACGTATAGACTTTGTCAAGGGAAAGGTTTAAATCAGAAGAATTACTCTCCTTGGATCTCATCAGTCTGAAAGACTTGCTTGATGTCTTCTAGTTATTTGTAAGATCACCTGGTCAGCCATCCTGTTCACGGTGTCTGTACATTTCCTTAAGCTTCACACAACAAAACTGTACCCTTTTGATAGTGGAAGAATGGCTGACTCAGTACCACCTGTCCCGTGGAAGTAGATATACTGACAAAAAGGGATCAGAGGGGGAAACAAAAGCTGCTTACTAAAGATGACCCTGGAAGATTGGAACTTACAACACAGCTCATTTTAAGAGGTTCCAAGCTTTCCTCAAAGTTTTAAAAGTTAAGCAGAAGATCTAGTTTAAACAAATAAGTTCCATTTTCTGGATGGAATCTGCAAAGTACAGAGGCCCCTCCTCATAGCTTTATTTCTACTAAAGTATTTCTTCTAGTATTAGTAGAATAGTAATATTAAACTATTTCTATATAGTAATATTTCTATATAGTAATATATATTATATTATTATAACATTATATTATATATAATATTATATTATATATATACACTATATATTTCCATATAGTAATAGTAAACTATTTCTACTAGCAACAGAAACTTTTTTTTCCATCAAAGCCTAGTATAAACACAAGGCAGTAGGAAGAACGCAAGGATGCCAGGATATCCACCTGTACTATTTTTCTACATCAGATAAACCATCTATAGCTCTGCTCCAGACAAACCATACCCTATGCAGACTGCTGCTTAGCAAAAATATGTGAGGGGATGGACAAGGGAGGTAAAGAGCTCCAGTTCTGAGTTCAAATCTGTCAGTGTCAGAAGGCCAGTAATTCAAAGTTGTAGCACCACCGAAGTAGCTTTTTATTTTCCTGCAGGTACAAGTAGGGGGAAAGGGGATGTGTAGGGGAGTTGCTGAAGTCTTGAGAAGGGACTGCACAAATGGCCTGGTATCTGAACTGAAAAATGAAGGGGAGCTAGAAAACAGCTGCTTCACAGGCTCACACAAAATGGGTCTCTGCGAGGGCAGAAGGCATTTGTTTTAAAAATGTTTAAGGTGCAATGAGGTAGCACCAACATTCAATCAACCAGCTGAAAGCCACTCTCAAAGAGTCACTGGCCATTCAGCTCCATAGGAATGGGATTTCACCTCCCGCAGGTGGCCCCAGCTAGCCCCCCAGCATAGGCAGGACTCTGGCCCCACAGGTGAGCACCCTAAAGGTGTGCACCCCATGGGTGGGCGCCTCACCTGCCATGCTGCCAGTCATGTCAGAGACCTGCTCTGCAGCAGGAATTGCACTAACAACCCTTCCTCAAGTAACCTGGGCAGAAGGTTCATTTCTGAACAGCCACCGTGCAGCACCACTAGCTTTTTTTTTTTAAGGTTTGGAAATTCCAAAGTTTTTTTAAGCTGCTGAGATGCAGTCATTTCTCAGGCAGTACTGGCTAGTAATGTGGAACGTAAGCAAGCTCAGCATGCAAGTTTTACCAAAGCATGAACTGAACTTAGTGACGTTAACTCAGTAACACCCACAGGGTTACAAGCTTAAAGTTCACTATTGAATTCATGCTCCTTTGTTAGTCTGCACACTCAATTTGGGTCCTGCAAAGACTGCTAGCAGTGTCAGAAAAGCTCTTTTCCTACAAAATGCAGTTTATGTATCACTTAACATAAAGTATCTTGTGGAAAGCACTTTGCATACCTGGGGATTCAAGGTGAACTTCTTAAATAAAGTGGGCTTTTGAGAAATTCAAGCTATAAAGCTAAAGGATGATTAGCAGGAGAGTTTTAAAATCTCCTTTTCATACAAAGCATTATAAAAGTACTAAACAAATGGAAATAAATTCGTTAAGATCATAAATGTCTATCCACAGTATAGCTGCCACTAGGAAGAAGTTGTTCCCTCCTACAAAATACCTTCTCTTGATGCTCAGACATTTGCTTTGGGATAAGGGGGAAGACAAGGCAAGGGAGAACATACCTGTTGCTTTGAGCAGGGGACAGTGAATAAGATTACAAAGAGGCTTTCATCTTTTTCTCTCAAAAGGACTAATGACCCGATTTTTACAGGTGCCTGTATAATCACAACTGTAAAATCAGCAGGGCTTCCAGGCAGTTAATAAGCTCTGTAAAAATATGCTTTAAGCATCTTATGGCACAAGCTCTGGAACCTTGAAAGACAGACATGGTAACAAAGAAAGGTGTTACAATGAAAAGGAAAAAGTACTTGGAAAGGAGAGAGGAGGAGGAAAAGTTACACTGGTAACAAACCTAGTTCTTCAGATGCCATTAAATCAAACACCTATCACTTGGCAGCAGATCTTTTTAAGAGAGTAGATCTAATTTCTACATATAACTAGATAACTCAGAAATTTCTAGAAGTTCCTTGGCTGCTGTTTATAGCTTCTGATGGACTGATTTTATAAACGCTATAAAAATGTGCAGTACATAAAGTCATCCATTTACTGGCAGTGTTTGATGGTCTTACAGCTAATTTTCAACTCATTTGATTTATCCTGGAATTTCATTACATTCACGGAATAAAACCAACAGTGATCCTGAAAGAGGGCAATAGTCATTTACTCTAGCGACCCTGCTCACTTGTGAAATAAAAATTAGCATGAATGACTAAATGCTGCTCCAAGTCAAACATGTTTTTTTATTTGCCCAAAGTACCAAACAAACTTACAGTTTTGGACTCATGCATCCCCAGGTACCTGTAAAAACACACTCAGTTTCTGACTAATCTACAAAGCACTCACACTGTTGTGAGTTTTGTTGAGGATAACCAAAATAATTTCTTTTATTTTTTTTTAAATGTCCTGGTGAATGCCTTAACTACGGAAATTATCAGAGGGCTGGAACACCTCTCCTATGAAGAAAGTTGAGACAGTTGCAGTTGTTCAGCCTAGAGAAAAGAAGTCTCTGGGTAGATATTATAGCAGCCTTTCAATATGTAAGGTTTATAAGAAAGGTGGAGGAAGACTTTTTTACTAAGGCCTGTAGTGACAGGACAAGGGGCAACAGTTTTAAACTGAAAGAGACTAGGTTTAGATTAGACATAGGAAAGAAATTTTTTACAGTGAGGGTAGTGAGACACTGCAACAGGTTGCCCAGAGAAGCTATGGATGCCCCATACCTGGAAACATTCAATGTCAGGCTGGATGGGGCTTTGAGCAACCTGCTCTAGTGGAAGATGTCCCTCCTCACAACAGGAAGGGTTGGACTAGATGATCTTTAAAGGTCCCTTCCAACCCAAACAATTCTATGATTCCAGTTCTTAGGTTTCACATGCCATCTCCACAACTTGAAAGACAGATTTGGTAGGCATATGCTCAACATGTCCAAGACGACATACATTAGCATTGCCAACCATTCCTTCCAAAGGCCTCTAAGTGGAAATTTATTTTCAGACTTTCACTCCGATTTCAGAGCACTTATCCAATAGAAATAAGATCTCTGTTCATCCCCTCCTTTACCTGAGTGAGTTTAAACCCATACTATCTCCTTGAGTAAGAGCAGAGATCTATTTTAGAGAAGAAACATCACTAAGTAAATATCAAAGCCTCCTTGCAACTCTTTGGAGGATATTTTTCAATACCAAGAGAACTATTACAGTTGATAAAACATACTTTCCTCAATTTCTTCATACTGGCCATCAAATTACTAATATATAGTTTGTCAGTAAGATTCCTGCATCAGAAGAAACACAAATTGGGGTCTTTACAGCCAATTTATTTCATCAGATAAAGCTATGAAAAAAAAAAAGATAAAATCTGAAGTGGCAGAATCCCAGTACTTCTGTTTCTATAATGAGCCTGTGAAAGTGCCCACACTCTTGAAACTACCACAAGGACATCAGATGTAGGAAACGGTTTATTATATTCAATTCGGCATTATTTTTGAAAGCCTATAATAAGCAATATCAGCTGAAACTATGGCTTCTGCATGGATTCCTCAACCAAAAAAAAAGAATTTGTGCCTGCATCTTTCCCTTCCCCACACATGCAAACTCTTAATCCCAGGTAAAATTATTCAGCCAATCACAGGATCATAGTAACACCCATGAACCAATGGCCCTAACAAGTCTTTGTTTCATGCATGCACAAACATATACACACAGAAGTTTTTGCTATCACCACACCAGGTCCAATCCTTATTTGAGAATTACAGTACATAAATCTGTTCATTTTAATAAATTTACATCTTCAGATACTAAGTAAACCATATAGCACTACAAACAGACAAGCTCAAACATTGTTTGTGAACTGTTATTTTCATGTCTTGTCAACACTATAATAAAATTTGAAGGTTTCATTTCAAACCGATCAATACATTTTTTTCTCTTCCAGGTAAGTAATTTAAAAAAAATTTTTTTTTTTTCTAGCCATGACTGGGAGAAGTGAAGAATAAAACTTTTCCCACTAAAAACAAACAAAAAACCAGTTAATGCAAAGAAACATTTAGATAAGTAGTATGACAGGTAAAATGCTTTTCAGTAAATTTTCATTGTACTTCAGCTTCTCAATCACAGAAGAAAACCTAGTATTTACCCCAACAGTCTATATGCAAAGATATATGCTTTTATGAACACACGTGCAAACATACTGTAGGAGAAGGGAGTCACTTACTTGATGGTCCATAAGAGTCTCTGTTATCACCATGATGCTGTGTACACATACAATTGAAGAACGAAGAGCAGCAAACAAAAAATCCAGGCCAGGAAGAAGCAAGTGCACAAAAGCAGCAGCAGCGGGAAAGAAGGACAATGAAAACAGTGTTAGTTCATGGACTAAAATATAACATGCACCTCAATACCAAAGGCAAGACCTCAAGAGACTTAGTTTTGAAAAGCTGAAGCAACAAAACTGACAAATATGCTTATAGAGCAGCCATTATTAGAAGCCATCGTTGTACATGGTTAGTAAACAGCAACTGCCCCAACTGCTAAGTCCAAGTGGAAATCTCTCCATCAGCAATTTAGGGCTCATATGACTTGAAACGCTATACATTTTAAGAAATTTTTAGCTGGAATGTTTTCAGAAGACAAACTCTGAAGAAAGCTGAAATAACACAATATTTGTTTCCAAAACTGCTCTGCTTTCAAATAGGTGTTTTGGAAAAACAAAAACTTTTAAGCATTCAGTAATGAGCAAGCACCCACTAATGCCAGAACTAAGCCTAACTGCTTTTGCACACAAACATGAACTTAGAAGCCACAGATTCAGTTCATCTACAAATACAGCTAACGTCTTAAATTGATTAGGATGCAAGACAAGCACTGCAGTTTTAAATTTAAGAGGACATTTTATATCAAAGTATTTCCAGAGAATCAAATTGTATAAAAAATGACCTCTGCCCCACTGAATGTATCAAATATTGGCACCACAGAAAAGTAATTACATAGCAATAGTCTGTACCCCTTTCTGATGTTTGATCTGGAATCTTTTATAAATCATTGCTACCTAAGGCCACAATCGGGGCTAAGATCCCACTGTGCTCAGCCATGTACTGATGTGAAGTTAAGCTCCACCTATGTCTTAAAGGACATAGCCTTTAAAATCTATGAATAACAGAAGAGGAGGAGAAAAGAAACAAACCGATCAGCACAAACATTCCCTCTTTAAAAAAAAATTTTAAAAAAAATCCAAACATGCTGTACCTTCTCCATTCCAAACAAAAAGCTTCTGCTTCATAAAGGAGAGAAATCTTTACCCTGCTTTAAAGAGGATAGAATCTTGCCTCTCTTATCAGGACTAAACATCAGGAAACGTGAAAAAGAAAAATAAAAACCACAGGAAGCAGGAGTCTTGTCTTACATTCCTAATCTCAAAACACAGATTTTTATCCCTCACAGCTGCCTAGGGGTGTTAAATTGAAATGGCAACATGTAAATATGAAGTACTTCAATGAAAATGCTACAATTGCAGTACACATCATTGGAAAGGTGAGAGAACCCTTTCATAATTTTGAATTTTCTGGTAAAGGACTTGATTAAACAAGGAAGCTGAAATAAAATTTAAGTGCGCTTGGTAGAAAACCTCCTATAAGAGACTAAATTTAGGTCAAAGAGTGAAACACTGCTACAGGAACCCATGAACTTACCAGAAAAGTTTAGGTAGTAATACATGAAATGCATTCAAGAATTCAACGGTTTTCTAGGTAAAGTGTTTCATTTTAAAGTACGGGTAACATACTGCAGACTAGGAAACAATTTACGTTCTGACTAAAACTGTATTACCCTACACCAGTTTTAGATTGAATACAATAGTGATTGATGAGAGAGCCAGATAAAGGAGTCTGCCGAAACCGTGCAGAGATCCAGCAACCGGCTGAAGGATTGGGAACACCACTATTCAGCACTGGTCTGCTTTATTTCACACTAGAAGTCAGGAAGCAAGAGAAGAGAACTGGAAAAATAAATTGTTAACAGACACATAGGATCAGCAGTTTCTGAGACTCAGACAGCATGTTCACTCGCAGTGCATACTTACGGGTCGAAGAAACTGAGTGAAAAAGCACGGCAGCAGGTCCTGTCTCACTGCCTGCCTCTCAAGCAGCCCTGACCAAGATACAACGTGACACCACAGAGCAGGGCAACCCGTCACCCGAGATGATGCAGGGGCTTTTTATGTAAATATTTTAGCACTGCATGCTTAATCCTATGAACTAGTACAAACAGCTCCTACGCCAGAGGCTGAAACACAAGCCTGTCTAACTCTGTCCCTGATCTTCTCCAACAGACATTCTGTTTACACACCAAACTGCCTCCGTTGCCGGTCAACCTCCCTCTTCAATAGAGCTATTTGGGTCTGTGTATTTACCTAAAACCTGCAGAATATCTATTTCTAAATATTGATGCAAGATGTTAAGGTACTGAAATTAGACTACTTCAGACAAAAAGACCTCTTCATTTTCCAATAGCCTATTGCACCTCTATCATCTGCAATTCATATCACTGCAGATCGGGGATTTAAACCTCTAAGGGAACAAAACGTGACAGTTTTACTATTCAGTGTTTTCTCTGAAAAGAATGCCCTCAGGGAGCTCCTGCTCATCACATCCCACAATTTTTATTCTAAATATACAAAATTAAGAGAAACACAAACTTGACATTTATTTAATTGAAGACTTTGATTACAGATTACAGAACAAGTCCTTCAACAAGGGAGGTTCTCAACACTACGCCATTGGTTTAGCTTTTGCTGAGGCACATTTACTTAAAAATGTTGCTACCCAAATACACAAAACCTAGCCCTCCTCCCAGTTAAGTTTTAGATTAAGACTAAGGAATAAAACCAGCAATGTAAACGATCACGTAAGTCAGCAGTCACAATTCTGTATTCATAAAAAAGTAGCTCTATGCTTCAGAAGAGTTTTATTTTTAGACATTCATTTCTCAGAAATAAAGCTTACAACAACTGCTACTAAACCTAAAATTCTATCTGCCAACTTGTCCTATAAAACAAAATTATTTCCCTGTTGAAGATTAGGGTAAAAGAAAAACATGTCATGCCAATATGTCTGAATCTCATGCTACAAAATACAAGTTTTTTCAAAATACTTACTAGATTTACATCTAAAATGACAGTTAAATTCTTAATAGTTTAAATGTTTTAAAGACCAGTAATAGTTTTCACCCTGCTGAAGACAGACTGTTCCTGAAGGCAGTCTCTAATATGTGTAAATCACTAAGATTAATCATTTTACATTTAAATTCAGGACCACTGACCCAACCTGCAAAGCTCATCAGTAAAAAAGACCTCTATTCTGTGCTTCAAGGAAAAAAAAGTACCTACTGAAGCATTAAATTAGCAAGGACTGACTATATAAGTTACAGCAAAGGTAAGGTAGTTATGAAATACAAGTTTGGTAAAAATTAAAGCTGATTAGAAAAGTTTCTAAAAAATAATTTAGAAAAAGAATGTTTTACAACAAACATTTCCATGTAAAGTTCTGAGTTCTGGGCCAGCGAGGTTTGTTTAAATTAAATTATTATTTTACAGAAACATAGGCAAAAACTCTTCTCAAACAAGAACTCAAAACAAAGTGTCTAGTATTTTGCTGTGATTTAATGGTGCCAGACTACAAAAAGAGTTTGCTGAGCTGTCTTAACATCTGCATTCAGATACAGTAATATCAACCTAATTATTAGACAGCAAAAGCATTTCACATAAGACTTTTCACCCTAGAGTGATTCTGGAAAAAAAAGCCCACAGTATTGAGTTCTGTGATCTCCTCTGTTTTCCTTTTACACACAAGCTAAATAACACACTAGAAAGCCCTCTTTTGAGGTGTCAAGCTTTTTCAGGTACCTCCTAGAAACCCCCCAAAGGACTTTAACCATGTAGCAAAATGTTATTCAGTATTCTTCATGCATGTTTGAAATTCATGGAATGCATGAGTTGCAATCAGACAAATGGAATCTAATAACTACCTAAATAAATAAGATTTCAGCTAAAAGTCTGGAATACAGAAAAACCTCAAACATTACTCTTCAAAAAATTTAGAATTCTGGGAAGCAAGTCAGGACTTGCATACACTCAAGACCTTCAAAATTACTCGGTCCAATTTCTCATAAAATACATGCTTTTTTTAAAAAATATTTCATTGTCAATTTTTTACTATGGTATACACCAGACCAAATACATTAGACTCACAGATAAACTTCCAAAAAAGCTTTTAACAGCTGTGGTGCAACACATAAAACTTCACATTGTAACTGCCATTAAGACAGACAATCACTCCACTAAATGGTATTTTGGTAAGATATGAATAAAGTAGCGAATAACAGTATATCAGCAGTTAAAAAAAATTTGTTCTGAGATGACACTTCAGGTGCCTAAGCACATGGATAAAAGGCAAATCAGTCCTTACACTTCACATTCTTCTGAAGCAGACTTGATAAATCATAAGATCCTCATTTAAAGACACTTTCTTAAAATCATGCTATTTTGAAGGCACATCACAAAAAGAAAACTAGCACGTTTCAAGTTACTCCAAAGTTTTTTGTAAACTGGCACTTTTTCTTTCTTCCATTTTAGGAAACAAAGAGCACAGCAACTCAACTGGCAGGATTTTTTTTTTTTTTTTTAATATCCTATTGCACAGCAAACAGATAATACTCACAGCACATTATGCCTGGAATATAGATGCATTGGCCCTGCAACATATCAATGAACTTGTTTATTACAGAAAAAAACCCAAGGATTTTCTTAATACACTGCAAAATAGCTTGTCTCCAAATTATCACTTAAGATAAAACCAGTAATAAAATACTTGGATCAAATTAATAGCTCTATGTAGCAGTTGAATCATCACAAATAAAGATTGTCACTAATAGGGTGTTAAACTTGAGCTTCACCACAGTTACAGAAAAGATATCCTATTTTGCCTTTGGGAGGCAGTGCTTTGCATCAGAAAGCGGCTTTGAAAACTAAAAATTATTTCCTGCCTCAGCTACTAGAGTGCTTCCACATAATTTTATTCATTTAATTTTTTGTGTTATGTGGAAAAATTAAATTCAAATAATTTCAGCATTATGATGATGATTAAGTGTCATAATACCCACTAGCCTTTCCCATTTTTCAATTGTGCTTAGAAAGAAAGAGCTGGTATTTTCACTACTTCAGAAATTATCAGCACAGATGATCAACTCTTACACCTGAAATTACTTTGATTATATATAATTATCACTCCTCCTGCCTTTTCTGTTCCTTATTCCACCAAGAAATACGTTATTTTTTCTTTTGTCCATAGTTACTAACTAGTAAAGTGCCAATTAACAAGACTGAGAAGAATACCATTTTCTTTTGGGACTCAGAGACACCAAGGATCAAATCCAAGAACCAAATATTTCTTAAGAGGGTTGGATAACCCTCTTGTCATGAGAAGCTAGCAAACGATGGGCAATACTACATGATATTCCAAATGCCTTCACAAGAAAAGTATCAATTCAAAGCAAACTAGAACAGATTCAAGCTGTTTAATCCTCTCCCTGAAAAGGCACCTTCACATTCATTTGATTATATGAAGCCACATTTAAGTTACTCACTGAATTTTTATCAAGTTCCCCGTCAACTGGAACGGTCTCCATGCTGAAAGGGTAGGCTATCTGTCTCGGTCAGTTAGAGTCCTTCCATCCTGCTACTTGAGATCCTGGATAGGGAAAGAAAAATACAATAATTCACTTTCAATGGTTGAAATGTGTTAAAAAGCTACACTCTCTCCTCTACATTTTAAGGCGGCAAATAGCTTCCTATTGTAAACTGCATATGTTATGGTCCCTTGCAAAACATGCACATTACCCATAAAAAGATAGTTTCAAATAAAATGGCCCAAACAAAAGCTACTCACAGAGGAAAGCGTTTACTTTTAAGCATGTTTGCATCAAATAACGAAGAGTTACACTGGAAGAACATGAGCAAAAAAGAAAAAAAAAAAGAACAAAGAAACCCACAGGTTTTGCCCTGTATTTCCCCTTGTTTCAGAGACCCCGGCAGCCACCACTCTCACCACGCAGGCATGTGCTCACAGGCTGTTTGGGTACATACAAACAATTCTGAAGCAGTCAGAGTTCAGGGCTTTCCAGCGTAACTCCAGAAACAAACACATTTTGCTTTGTAGAACTAAGACACAGAAATTAAATAATTTGTGCAGACCAGCACCCTGTGTGGCAGAGCGGGCACTCAGCTGGCTGTCTGCCTAATACAGACAGAAAGCATTGCCTCATTCTCTAGACATTTCCTATTTACTTTTTTTGCTAAAGAATGAAAGCTGCAATAAACCATACTATTCACACCACACCTGAAGTTACCAGTAAGACAAGACAACAGTCTGGAATCAAGCAAAATTCAGTGGAAAAAAACACACCTTAACCATTCATAGAATGGTTTGAATTGGAATCATCTAGTGGGCTTGAGGAGGGAAGAAGATCAAAATGGGATGCCTACAGAGATGCCCATCAACAACCCACTGTTCTGCTTCTCTCTCCAAAGCTCCCATCAACAAAAGATACAGGTGGATGCATGTAAACTGTACAGGCTGTAAGCTGACCTGTTCCAAACAATAAAGCCAGCATCTCACAGGCAGAAAACCCCACAGCCCCACCCTCCATGAAGCCAAGCTCACACTGTCCTTCCGCCCCACCAGAGCAAGTGTTTGATCACAGGATTAGTCCAAGGATTTTCTTTTTTTTTTTTCTTTCTTTCTTTTTGTCTTGGGTGGAGTAAAGGGACAGGAAGCAGCCAAATTACAAACCAGATTGCTAAACCAACACTTGTGCAAGAGCAGGGGTAGTATGGAGATGGTGACTTTTTTTTAAGCTACAGCATACTGTGCTTAAGGTATACATCAAGCTATGGCTTCCCCTCAAGCTTTAGCAGAAACAATTTAATTGAGGACTGAGGCTGATTGCAGGGGGAGAGGTGGGAGGAGGCATCACAGCCCCTCCAGAGAGCCTGAGGAGCATCCTGGGTGCAGGAGAAGGGAAAGGAAAGGACCGTGAGGGCACACAACAAGATCTTGTGATTCAAAGATTTCCTGCCTCAGGAAACACACACTCATGAAAACAAATCTCACTATGAAGAACAACCATTTCCTTTCAATATTTTTATCATTCTATTTTTTGTTCTCATATTCTTTAAAGCACATCACAATTAAAAGTCCTTTAAGAAGAACATACAGAACTAACGCACTTATAGCAAGTTGCTGTAACATATGCCACTAAAAAATGGAAACATTAATAAAACATTTAACAAAAATACTAAAGAAACTGCAAAGTTTATAGTTCCCTATGATTCAGTTCAAAGAGCTGATGAGGATCTTACTCAGTACCTGAGTAATTACTGAGGTAGCATGGAACTGGCTAGCATAAGCCTGGATGTTTTCATGTAAATTAGAAACAGTAGACACCTGAAGGGAGATCACTACAATTGATTAATTTGCATTAATAAAATGAAAGATGGCATTACCACAGAAAGAGGAATTCACCCCAGCAGCTCTGTTTCCTGGGGCGGCAGGCACTGCGACACGCACCTTCCACACACCCGCACGGGAATGCAGAATTGGGCAATGTCTCTTGGAGACCGCTCCTTGTCATCTCTCCCACACGCACCCATCTGAGGTTCTATTATTAGCAGGCAATTCAGCAACACCAGGCTGCATACATATTCAATTTATGGAAACACTAAACTCTCTTAAAGAAGATGAAAAATGAGTGGCATTGCAAACAGATGTATACACTGATATTTAAAGCCGTTAGCAAGCATTTTTAGTTACACAAACTTGCAACCACACTCTGTTATCCAAATAAACGGATCTTTCCTGACACAGGAACATTCACCCTAAACCCGTTTTAAACCCATCTCTATTTTTAACAGACATTTGTTTAACTCTTAATTTGTATTGTCAACACTCCTGGTGTATCCTGCTCCTCTGTTTGTTCACACGACCACAGCCACTATATCCTTCCTCAACTCAGTCTCAAGAGCACTGTCATCTGACAGGTATCCTAACGTCTAATACTTAGCATTTGTGGTCATCCATGGTCCCCAGGAAACTCATAATCCAGCAGGGTCCCAAAGCCTGCAGAGAAATTATCTAGGACAGGGAGGTAGAAAATTCTGCCTGCTCATGTTTGAGCAGACATGCAGAGTAAAAGAGGTGCAGAAATGGTTAAGGACTACCTTCCCCCGCATTGTTTAGCTTATAAGTAGACAGCCAGCTTGGCTTATTTTTCTTGGCAAAACAAAGGCTGAAAGTGAACAATATTGCTTCTGAAATATGCCAAAATAAATACCAAGGAGGGAAAAGGGATCTCTCAGCAAAAAGATATTGCCAAAAAGCCAAATACTTGGAGAACAGATTTATTTTGAAAATTACAGAATGCTTTCAGCCATCCGAGCCCCAAGGCCTTGAAAAAACTTTCCAATCAACATATGGAAGGATAATTTATCTATTTAATTGTAAATGCAGCCAGGTTATTAAGAGAGGTGCTTCCATGAGTAAGCAAGCTCTTTTCTACTTCAGCTAGAACATATTTGAAGACACAATCCCAAATTTAAATCTTCATCTTGTTAGCTTTTGGGGGACATTTATGACATGCCTTTGCTGCTCTCTTCACTTTTAGAAGTGTTTGCCATTTGGTTGTCTGCCTCATTGGTTGGTTTGTGGCTTTAATTAACAGATGTTCCTTCTTCACACTCACAACTCTTAAGCACTTCTATGTTCAGAAGGGCACACACAAACCGAAATAATTTGAATAGAATTACATGATGGCATCCCACCTAATCACCTATGTTTCTTTCAGAGACAATGGATACAAACAAGCACTTCGAAGAATACTGCTAATTTTAAAGCAGCTGTACCAATTGGACAAATCATGCCATAAAATAAGCTATTTCTCTCCACTGTGAAGAGGATCTACCTCAGAAGCACATATTTAAAGCAGAAGGGAGATGCACTCCACCTATCACATGATCAACAACCCATCATGTTAATCTGTACTTCATCTTAATTTATTTTAACAGAATTCTTCAGGCATTGGTAATTTTTGTCACAGTCTGGTTTTCAGTTAGCTGCACCTTAAGAATAGGAGCAATATAGAAGCAATTATAGCACACATCAATGAAAGCTACTACTCTGTGCGAACAGGATTTTATTTAACTATACATACAGATACACAAAAGTCTTACACATCTTCCTACCTCTTCCTAACTCCCACCCTTTGAATAAAGATATCCCAAAAGCCACAGAAGTATGCCTTGGGTCCTGCACATGGGTCACAACCACCCCATGCAACACTACAGGCTTGTGGAAGAGTGCATGGAAAATTGCCCCACAGAAAAGGACCTGGGGGTGTTGTTTGACAGTCAGCTGAATATGAACCACCAGTGTGCCCAGGTGGCCAAGAAGGCCAACAGCATCCTGGCCTGTATCAGGAATAGCATGGCCAGCAGGACTAGCAAAGCTATCATTCCCCTGTACTCAGCACTGGTGAGGCCCCACCTCAAATATTGTGTTGAGTTTTGGGCCCCTCACTACAAGAATGACATTGCGGTGCTGGAGCGTGTCCAGGGGAAGGCAAGAAAGCTGGTGAAGGGTCTGGAGAACAAGTCTTACGAGGAGAGGCTGAGGGAGCCAGGTTTGTTTAGCCTGGAGAAAAGGAGGCTGAAGGGAGACCTTGTGGCTCTCTACAACCACCTAACAGGAGGTTGTAGTGAGGTGGTGAGTCGGTCTCATCTCCCGAATACCAGGTAATGTGATAGGACAAGAGGAAACGGCCTCAAGTTGTACTAGGGGAGGTTTACGGTGGATATTAGGAAAGATTCCTTCACCAAAAGGGTTGTCAAGCATTGGAACGGGCTGCCCAGGGAAGTGGTTGAGTCATCATCCCTGAAGGTATTTAAAAGACATGTAGATAGAGCGCTTAGGACATAGTTCTGTGGTGGTTTTGGTAGTGTTAGATTAATGGTCAGACTCAATTATCTTAACCTAAATGATTCCACGATTCTATAATGTTACCTATGATTTCTATAATGTATAGTTACACAGGCCACAGAACAAAAGCAGTGGCAGCCAGAGGCCTCGGCTGTGTCAGAAGTGTCTGTGAAGGCACACCTTTATTCACACCTTTACAGGTAAGCGAATTTCGCAGTGTTCTGTATTGACTTAACATTCCGTATGTTAACCAGATTGTATCAGTGTTTAGTGTACAGATATGTTGATTTAACCAAATAAAGGGGTTATTAGGAAAAAAAAAGCCCTTTTTCCTCCAGCATAAGAATGGCTCCCCAGCAAAAATGTAACTTGTTCCAGGCACATTACAGAGTTTAAACCTGACTCCATGCAGTAATACCCTATTGGAGGTATGTTTACAACATTAAAACTGTAATTCAATTTACAAAAAGATTCCTCTTCTTCCCCTTCTCCCACAAAAGATCAACTTTCCTTCAAACACTTCATTAAATTTGGAGAATTTCATCAAGAGTCTTGGCCTGATCTCACCACTGAGAGGCTTGCTATGCCACCTTCTGTATCCTCGCTGCCCCCCACGAGTTCCCAAATTTCAACCACCATGCAGCCACAAAGTGAAAGTGGTAGAGGTGACCCCTGAATCTAATACATTTTCTGTTCAATCAATAGACCAAGTTACTTAAACACCTGCATACTGTATTATATGGGCAGGTTTTAGCTTTCTCCCTAAGTACTATCACCTACGGTCATTAGATATGGCATTTGCACCATGATACTGTTTTGTGATCTTTTATAGCAGAGTGCCCTCTTACACTCCAGCATCATACCTCATAGGCAAGGTACAGCCTCACCTGTGAGCTGCTAACAGGCTGCACAGTGAAAAGGCTACTGCATGCTGATCTGGCCTTTCCAAAGGGGAAGCATTCTCCCAGGCTCTAACTTCCAAAGCTGACCTGCTAAGCTCTGCTGCATGCCTGCCTTCTTTCTTTAAGGCCTAAAATAAGTTAATGTGCTTAAATTTACCAAGATGCTTATCAGATAAGAGTATATTGTAAATTTCTTTAAGATGACACAGGCATAATACATTGACTTGAAAGATCGATGATTGGCAACAAGCATTTTGGTTGCTTGATTAGCAACAAGCATATAGAGGAAACACAGGAGAAAGGAAACCCAGTTGTCTACATTGGCATCAAGAAGGGTAAAAATTCACCTAGGTCCTTGCTGCAAAGCAGACACACAACAGTATCACAGAAATGCTATTCAACACAATCTCAGAATGGTTGAGGTAGAAAAAAACCTTTGGAGGTTATCTTGCCCAAACCCCTTTTGTGAGAGGGCATCTAGGCAGCCTTTGAGTATCTCCAAGGATGCAGACTTCGCAACCTCCCTGGGCAACCTGTGCCAGTGCTCGGTCACCCTCACAGTACAAAAAGTGTTTCCTTATGTTCAGAGGGAGCCTCCTGTGTTCCACTTCGTGTCCATTGCTCTTGTCCTGTCACTAGGCGCCACTGGGAAAAGCCTGGCTCTGTCCTCCTTACACCCTCTCTTCAGGTATTTAAACACATTAATGAGATGTCCCTGAGCTTCCTCTTCTCCAGGCTGAACAGCTCCAGCTCTCTCAGCCTTTCTTCATTTAAGAGATGATCCAGCCCTTTAATCATCTTTGTGGCCTTTCACTGGACTCTTTCCAGTTTGTCCATGTTTCTCTTGTACTGGGAAGCCCAGAACCGGACCCAGCACTTAAGGTTTGGCCTTGCAAGTACCAAGTAGAAGGGAAGGATCACTACCCTTCACCTGCTAGCTAGCAATGCTTTGTCTAATGCATCCAAGGATACCGTTCACCTAAGAAGGTGCCACCTTCTTAGTGGCAAGGGCACGTTGCTGGCTGATGTTCAACTTGCTGTCTGGACAGGATCATCAGGTGACCCCCAGGTAAGCAGTTCTCATGTGTGGTTATCAGTGTATTCAGTTCAGTAAAGTTCATAAGAAAATTTTTAAAGTTCATACTCTTGAGAAGCTAAAAGCACTACTCTTAGTGCTAAAAACAAACAAACCAAAAAAACCCAATGAAAACCAAAAAACCCCCCAAAAGCCAATAAGTTCCACAAAAATTAAGAGATAACAGAGATAGGATCAGTTTTAAGAGATTAAAGGAAATATAAATCTTAAATCTAACCAGGGTGATCAAACCAAGGCTCTCAAATAATCTGTGTCATTCAGCAGTCATATGACAGGGTGAAGGCACTTTCACTCTAGTCCATGCAGCAAGGGAGCAGCAAAGGCACAGAAGGTAATCAAGGCGCATGCCTTAATTTTAAGGCCCTTTGAATCCAGTGCACCAGAAGTAGTACAAACCCCTGGTTGTAGTGCGAGGCCACAGATCATCTCTCTCAGTTCACGAGTCCAAGTACACTTCATTAACAAGCCCCAGATGGGGCAAGCTTCTTGCACATGACACAATGTCACAGCATGCCAAAGACCCCTTGTTTGTTAAGACCAGTTCCGAGAAAGCAGGAACTGAAGTTGAGTTACTGATAAAACTGGAGTGGGGCCAACGGGGTCACATGACTCAGCAGAAGATCTGGTAAACAAAGAAATCAAAATTTATTTCCCTCAACTCTCCAACTAAGCATCTTACTCTAACACAAACTTGGAAGAACTAGGAAGAGGTTTTATTCTGCTACTCCAGAAGAGAAATTCGAGAGCTGAGTAAATCTCTAGGGTCGATTCCTTCTACCGTGAAGTCAGGCCAAACAGTAGAGCTTGACAAAACTAGTAATAATACAGGGGAAGTCACAGGTGACAAACTGCATGGTTACGTTGACCCTCAATTGCAATGTTTGAATGCTTAAAAGTCTGCTACCGGTATAGCCACACCAGACTCGACTGCCTCCCATATGTCTCTTGAGCGTACTGTGATCACTTAATGCTATCAGCCACCAAGTACACCCTTATGAAACACTTCCTTCCACCCTGAGTTTCATCACCTGCCTTCTCATTTCCTGAATAAACAGTCCACATGCAAAGAAAGCTTTTTCCTCTGTTTCTGTACTACTGTTTTCAGAAAGGAAAAAAGAAAATATAAATAAACCAACTACCAAAAAAACAGGAAAGTCGAAGCCCAGTCGAAAACATCTCTCATCTAGAAAAAACTTGGGAAGTAGAAGCACAGTCCAGATACCTCAGCTATCTTTTAAGAGTGACAGATGGCAATGAATGCCAAGAAAAGGATATCAAACTTCTGAATACCCACTGCAACTTTAATAATTACTACCTTAAAGAGGTGTCCCACTGGCAAACTTGTCCTGATAAAAATGAAGTAGTATTGGTACTTGTCTCCTCCAGGTACTAAAACACCACATCCTCTCAAAAAGCTCAAGTCTCAAGTGTTCTGGAGCCCCCTGGCCACTGAAATGCATTTCAAAGCTCCCCAAACTGTCCCAGTCTTCATGATGCGTATTTTGCAAGACTGCTCCCACGATTCAAAGGAGTTGTTAATGGTAAAAATGGCTATTTCTTCACCTAAGGGTGTCTAGTTACCTGGAGCATTATCCACTTCGCCTTCACATGCCTGTTTTACCTATGGCTCAGTCCAAGTTTTGAGCATAAGAACAAGAGAGGCAATAAATCATTATTTTTATTTTTTTTGGCATTTAAGCTTTAACCAGATAGAATCTATGAAGCTCCATAAAATATTCAGAAGGTTTTTTTGCTTTGTTGTGATGAAGTAGGGAAAGAAGATGAAATCAAACCTTACATCACCACATCTAGCATTTTATTTTTACATTTCAAGATGCTATAGTACCAGCCAACAAAATAACTGACCTTACACAACTTTATACAACATTAAATTGGTCAATGACAGTCTTTGTTAGAAGAAAAAAAGATGCACTCAAATTAAGTGGTTAGACCCATTGCAAACTGTTTTCTTTTCAGAACTCCACCCTGCAACGTTAGGGCACATTTGCTATTTGGGCCTTGCATTTTTCCTGCCCAAAACCAACAAGCTAAAACAGGTTTAAGAAAGCAACATGACAAATTTAATAGTTTAAAGTCAGGGAATCCCACCTTTCTTCTAACAGCATCAGAAATTTTCTTTCACAACTGTAAAGGTACTACTAATAGCCTCACACAGACATCCCCCCATATATCTAGTCAACTCATGTTTATCGAAAGGTTTGCATTAGAAGCCAAGGTGCTCAAATTAATATCTCAGAGTAAAAAAAAGTTGTTCTGCACTGTGACGAGAGGCCAGCTGGTACCCCCTATGGTTTCTTACTTCTCATGTTGGCAGCTGTATGAAATCACAGCATGACACCCTCTTCTAGACACAGCTGAAAGGTTGTAAGAGATTACTAGCCCTCCACACCTGGTCCTCGCCTCCACCTTCCCCACTGCAGCTGCTGCCTTTCTGACCTGCCCACAGACCTGTCCTTGCAGGTGCTCCCCAGCCCTCTTCTCTCATAGAGACTCCCCTTATTGCAAATTATGTTAAACAGATGTTTTCAAAATGCAGCTCATTTAAACTGAGCTAGGCTACAGGACTTTGCACCTGCCTTTCTGCTTGCAGTTTTGGCAGAGCAGTGGTAAACAGCCAAGAAGCACCTCTTAACCCACTTCTGTTCCAACCATCACAGCCTGTGCAAGCGTGAACTATGTCTACAGTTGCAGACCCACCCAACACCAACTGGAAACTACTGCAGGAAGTGAAGGGCATCAAGCCAAAGCAAAAGGAAAAGCAACGCTGTTTTTTCTGATATGAAAAAGTACGGTAAGTCAGCAGAGAAGTTTCCACAGACAAGATGTATAGGTGGCAGAACAATTCCTTCCATTTCTGATGTCAAAGTGGAATCAGTTGCCATCCTGAGACACGAGACAGATCCGTATTTCCCCTTTCCAAAACAAAAAACCAACCTTGCTTTTCCTAAAAGAAACATTTTTCTCTTTTGCCCTTGACAGACATTACTGTCAAATACAGAGCCAAAGCATTAAAAAGGGAACAAAAAAAAAAGACAATATTTCAACCCTATGAAACCTATGAAAAACACTTTAAGCATATAAGAACTAATTCATTGCACTGAAAAAGCCTCAATAAGAGGGTGCTGAAAGCCTATTTGTATACCTCAAGTGATGCAGAATATTACCTTCAGTGATGAAACCCTCTAAACATCTTGGTTATAATGCGAACATACACACCGAAATATTTTAATACTTAATCATGTGCTGGTCAAGAATACAATCAACTTCATAAGGAATAATGTTTCAGAAAGCTACTCTAAGATTATACATAAACGATTGCAAGTGATGGTACTATTGCAGATCAATGAATTACCAACTGCCAGATGAACTATATGTTAGCTTAAACTACTGCAAAGTTTCTGTATCTCAGTGCTATTGCTTTGGACAGATAGATGCCATCACACAGTTCCTCACCACATCAAAAACTATTGCAGTTGATTTCCTACATCACTTCTCTCTGAGCTGACTTAAGCAAACAGAAACAAAATTCCAAGTTGTCACAATTTCGAATACACACATGGTCAGACAGCCATTGTAAAACATTGTGCTTACTAATAGTTTGCAAACAAGTTGCTTGGTGTTCATATTAAAACTGCAAATATCTCAAGCATTACAGCATGTATTACTTAGGTTATGCTACCATTTATGTTTAAGAAGTCTCTATTGCTGGGGGATGGACAAGAACATTTTTCCAAGTCTGTGTTCAAAGGACCACTCAAACCTGTGCCTAATGAAAGCTCCCCCCTTTTCACCTATGGTCTCTCCCTCATCTTTGCAAGAATTAGACACCTGGAGGAACAGGATGACTGCCCTCCTCAAAAGTGATTAGATCTTACTCAGTACATTCCTTGACAGCGGACACTTTGTGTTTAGCTTATACAGTTATATTGTGTTTGAGAGTTTTTTATGAAATGGCCTTTCTGCAGGATTATACATGGTGGATATTTCAAACAGGAACCTAATGTTTATTCTCACATAGAATTTAGTTTTCTTATCTTGCCAGCAGTGTCTCTTCTTGATATTAAAATAGACATGATTACAAAAGAGATGGCCTTCATTTGGATTTCTTTTGGCTAGTGCTCGAAGGTAGTTCCCACAATTTCAAGACACAGGATATCTGTACGAGAATTTAAGAACAAAAGGTCAGAGACATCTACCACAATAGGAAAAACCCTAGAAATTCTAACTTAAAGCAGCAGCAGGTTTAAACAGGCAGCAATAGTATCTGGCTTACACATCATGGTTTATTAAAAAGATTTAGAAAGTCTAATTTAGATTTCCATTGTTTATGCCAAGTTTAGTTTTTTTTCTCACTTTACTGCTTGCCTAATTAAAATAAGCTGATGAACCTAACTTCTGTTTTTTTTAGGCATCAGTTTTTTGGGGAGTTGTGTTTTTTGTTTGGGGTTGGTTTTTTTTTGGCTTTGGTTTGGGAGTTTTTTCGGGGGTACTGGGGGATGAGTAGGTCTTCTGTGGGATATTTTTCATTGTTGCTGTTCTGTGGGATTTTTTTAAATGTCATGAACAAATATTTCAAATAGGCTTTGTACCAGCTTAACAGGGACTAGTGTTTTTAGTGTTGTCATGGTTTAGGCTGGCCTGGCATCTAAACAAACGACAATGCTCTCTTTTACCTGTCTCCCTTTAGAGGAGGGAGAGAGAATGAGAGAGACATTTATGGGTTGAAAAGAAAACTAAAACTACTTTAATGAAATATTAATAATAAAAAGAAAAGATAATAATAAGAAAAATATCAAAATATATACAAATAAATACAAAACCCGGAATCAAGCTCCCGGGATGATGAACATGTCGCTAGCCAGCACTTGGAAAGCCCGAGACTGGACTCATCAATGGACAGGAACTGGATTCCAGATCTGGATTCAGGAACGCACAGATCGGGATCAAAGGCAGACAAAACAGTCTGAGTAGTCCTCAGATGCCTACCACTTAAGAAAGAGAGCTGATTCTTTGATCCCTCAGCTTTTATACTGAGCATGATGCAGATGGAGTGGAATACCCTGTTGGTCAGTTTTGGGTCACCTGTCCTGTCTGCTGCTTCCCACAGGTGTGACCCCTCTATGCTCTTCCACTTCCAACACTCCAATGTGGCATATAACAAAGTTAGCTGACTTTGGTTGTTACAGCAGTAAGTATAAGCAGGAGCCTCTCTCAAGCCATTCCTTGGTATTAACTATAAACATCAGACCTTATCACTGCTAGAAGCAGACACTGTCTTAAAAATATGCCATTAATTTCAGAGAGTTAGTTAGTTAGAAGAGGCTTAACTTAAAAGAAAAATTACTGAAATGAAAATTGGTTCTGTTTTACCTCAAATCTGGATAAACATCAAACATCCAAGCTTGTCTTTCTGAAGCTACTGAGTAACTGCTAATCAACTTCAATTTGGAACTGTTGCAAGAATCTCACATAGCTTTTACTTTAACAAGATGAACCAAGAGCATTCAAACAATATAACCTGATCCACAGGAACTGCAGAATATTATTGCATTGCAGACTTGGCAAGTCTTTCCCCACCCATTTCTACTCAACAAATTACATGCCACCATGACACTTCTTTGGGCAATGAGAAGCACCTTGCCTGCCACAAGCAGCAGCTATGGAAGTGATTCAAGCATCAAGTGTCAACTTACCTACAGTTCACAGCTGTCAGAAAACAGTTCAGTATTGCTGCCTAATGTAAGCGAGGCAACTGCTCACACTATTTCCAACAATAAACAAGAAACTTATATAAAAATAATTGTTGCCAGAGCTGCAAATAGAAGCTAAACCTTTCGCAGCTCAAAGCCAGCCCTCAAGCACAGGAATTTTTAAACATTCCCAAAGCTATCCCATTTCTAAAGAATAGAATGCTTTTTGCTCCTGATACCAAGAGGAGACAACAAGACTCTCTGTAGCAAGAATCACACATTATGAGGGTACATTTAATGTTCTGCTTCAGGGACCATTATAGAAGATACTAAATTAATTGAAGCAGAAAAGAAACTATATGTCATGCTTGGGATAACAGGGTTCTGTTCCTTGACAACCAGGGAGTGGTTATAAGGTCACTTCATACAGCACAACCAGGAAAACCAAGTCTTGACACTTCCTTGGAAGTTCTTTGAAATGCTTCAGAGAAGTAAACAAAGAGGGAAAAAAACTAGCATCTTGGACAAAGAATTATTCCATTCAGGGCCAAATGAACACTGAACAGACAAGGCACCTCCTCCTGCCCTTCCACCCAGTCTACTCAAATACCGGGAATTCTCTTTCCCATAAAATTGGTTGAGTCATCAGATAGCTCAAACATGATTTAAGATGAATGCTATCCTCTCAGCTGTGTAATCGCATAGGACTGCGTGATACGAAATTTTGCATCCTGCTTCCCCACCATCCCCCGTCCATCCCCTCAAAACTTAGCTAGTTAAGACAAGTCAGAATGGCACAGAGCAGGTTGTGAGAGACATCCTGCAGTTTGAGACCCCAGGGACAGACTGAAGACAGGCAGAAACACCAGGAAGGAAGGATGTAATGCCAGTGAGCCCCAGCAGATTCTGCTGGCACTTTTACAATAAATAAGAGAAAGAATACTTCCAAGAGAGAACGTATTTATTTTTTAAAAGAGCAAAGTTACATCCTTCCCTTCACAGCATTACCTCATTCCAATATGGTCACCAAAACTGTCAAGAGTTATCAGTTTAATAGCATTTTATAGTTTACTTTCATATTTAAAATCACACACAATACCAAGATAACAGTAGCTTAACTAGCAAGATAATATTAGCATAACGGAATTTAATATGCCGTATCTCTGCCACAGCAGTTTATTACACCTCTAAAGATCACGTTACACATTTTATTCCCTTGAAGGCAGTTTACACATTCATTTCAAAGTCCAGCATTTGGGAAAAAATTGAACAACTAACTTCCATGCCTCATGATGTAAAAGGAGCTAGGCAGCAATAATTCAGGTCTCATTGCTATAACTGAGGACATACATTTCTGTATGTCCCAACTTACTCATACCCAAGAGTCTGCTTCCTGGTGCGCATCCCATCTCTGACACTCATTTTCACACACCACAAAGAGATGTCAGGAGGGGGAAAATTGAATGTACCTATTTAGATTTCCTGCGGGGGCAGCTGTAAGAATAACCGGCACCACCTGTTTCCAACCACGAGCTATGCTAAAAGGGGCAACTGGAGGAATTTCAGGTCCTGCATTTTCAATTCATGATTAACTGAGTGCCCAGACCCAGTGGTCACAGATACAAACCAGTAAACTTCAGCAGGTACACCGTACTTAAAACCAGAGGCTTTAACTTTTAAAAACTCTGATTTCTCCAAGAACTCTTATAATGAACATGTAGGAGATTAAAGGTTTGTTGATTTTTGTCAGGGTGTTTTTTTCCCCAAAATTGTCAGGCAAAATCACATGTAATACTGACTTCAATGAAAGCATCAAGTGTGTAGAGCCCCTTATTCTCAAAAACACCTGGGCACGTATAATCAATCTTTTGTGTAAGGATTGCATTCCTACCTTTTCCATCCCTCAACAGGATTCAGAGGAGGATGAGCTGCCCTCTCCTAATAATCATAACCTAAGAAAAAGTGCTATAAGCCAGTAGTTCATAATGCAACAGCACATTTTACACTCCCTTGATAACTTTTAGAAAGTCTGTAACATTCATAACAAGCTTTTTCATATCCAGATTGTCTGAAACATACATAGAATATGAAATCAAGACCTGGTAACTCCAGGAGTGCTATTAACTTCATAAAATCCAGATTTTAAGTGAATAACCACTTGAATATTTCAATGCCATTTACACGCACCAAACTGTAAAATAACTGAGAAGCTTATCCATCAAAACCACCTAACCAAGATAAGGACACGAGCATTCCAGTTACATCATGAAGTAAGAAGCCACTTTCCCCTCCACAGGAAAAGCACTGTGCCAACACGTCACATACGATGATAATCGACTGGTTCCAAGTGTTGATAAGTATAATTAAACTTCATAACCCTGTATTTGGCCTTGAACATTGAAGCCGAATTCAGCTTGAAAACCAATTAAAATGCTAAGCAGTCTATCCACTTTGGGACTGGAGAATGGCACACTGCATTCAATTTAAAAAAAAAAAAAAAGGGAAAGCACAAGTGTCTCCTTAGACACTTTCAAGGATTTGTTGCCTGTTTTAGTAAAAATCTAATCCTTATTTCATAAATAAATCACATTTTAAACAAAAACTAAAGAATTCTTCAATTCTCCATTAAGACCTTGAAACATTTAAGGTTGATGAAGGGAACTCTTTGATCCTAGCAAAATTGAAGGCTTAACAGAAAAAATAGGCATAGAAACAAAGGACGAGCTAGGTGGGCAATTAAGTTTGATTTTTGCCTTCTCATGCTTATCTGTAAAGCACAGGTGGACCTGGAACTCTCATTTTTCTCTAACTGCTTCTTTCCTGGATGTGAAAAGCATGGAAGATCCTGGGCTACAATATTTAACTGCAAGATAAGGCTTCAGACAGACCTCACAGGCAACTGAAAGCCTACATATTGAAAGCTTCATTAAAAAAATATAAGAGCACATTTAAGCGTGGTAGAGTGACCCTGGAGATCACCTCTATAATGCAACTGGCTTTAAAATAATAAGAAATACCACAAAACTATGTGCAATTGCACAATTTCAATAATAACCCTAAGACTGGCAGCATTCCAGTTTAGACACACAAAGTACTCTAAATTGATCAAAACTTGTTCTGAACTTTTAAAACATCTTGTTGAATATTAACTTTTTCTTCCTTGTTGAGATGAAAACATTCTCTCGACTTTACAGTGGGCATCATATTTCCTCTTACAAAGAAAAATTATGGTGGCCTGCCATGAAATTCAGATGCATGTGGATATCTAGCTGATGACCAGGTTTTTTTTCAACCCCTTGAATTTGTAGCAGTTGGGGTAATCACCACATCGTTCTATTACCATACCCCTGAATAATGAAGGGAACACAAGATTACAGCTACCCCCCTAAATAATGAGTGGAACAAAAGATTATAGTATACCAATGTCCAGCCACTTACAAGAGCCTTTCAGAATATCCAGATTCTGAACAAGAACTATTTTGCATGACAAATACTGTCACAGATGCAGATCAAAAGCACTCTGTGAGTTTGCTTTAAGTAAATTACCATCATTCCTGGTTTCCACACTTTCCCATTTGAGCTTGAAGTTCATATTATACAAAAAGATTTTAAGCCAGGTATGAAACTCTGCTCTTTTAATAACATCACAATTTTTCCATGCTATTCTGTGTAGGAGGCTGCCACGTTATGACTACAGAAAAAAAATCTGGATCTCTTTGTGCTTTCTGGTTGCATCTATCCCTTCATATTAATCATCATCATCATTAGTGTTTCGAGTCAGAACAAATAAATACATGGGGGCTTTTTTTTCCAGTTAAAACACAAGGTAGAAACACAACTTTTCTTTTTTGACAGAAGGAAAAGTAGGTAAAGTGATTTCTGATTTTCTAGTGAATTTGAGCTGATTGTCACCATTTTATAGTTACTACTCAAATTTAACATCAGAATTTTGTTTCCAGTTATGTAGGTGTTATATCTTAGTATAACTTCATTCATTTGCCACTGGCATTAATTTAACTTTTTTTGGCATTTTTTAAATTACCTTTCATATATACACAATATATCTGTTTAACAAGCACCTGTTAAGCTCCTTAGACAAGCTTGAATTAGCTACTCGCTTTGAGTAACTAATGTATGAAGCAGCTAAAAGTCAGAATCATCTTCATGTCAAGTTAAGACACATTTCAAGCATTAAACTCCTATAAGGAGTTGATTGCTGTCGATACCCTTGACAGCTATTACACACAGTTGTGCTGTAGATGGCAGCATTTTACACTGCTGAGCTCTCTACCTTAACCTGGGGCTAAGCAATGTAATATACAGAATATACCATAAGGTTGCAAGAATTCTCAGTTTAAGCATTTGCAGAACATACCATTCACAGTAAGAAAGTATGCAACATGCATTAGTTTGAAAAACAAAATACTGGCACCTTCTCGGCTGACTAAAAACATGTACCATAAGGTGAGATAACATCCTTGAAACAGAGACCCACAATAAACTGTTCCTGTGTACAGGATCTAAGCATACTCAGACGTTTTACTTCAACTGACCAAAACCAAACTATGTTTTCTGTAATAACCTCAAATTCCTGACTAGGAAGTGCTGTTCTAATGTAGGAGGGTACATCCGGATCCTCCATGCTCTGAAAATCCCATGCCACCATCACAATGGGTTCATATTTATTTCATAATGGCTAGAAAAACTACTCAATCAATAGCAAGTCAGTAGTTTTAGGAACTACCTCAACACCAATTTCAGTGCTCCCCCAGCTTAAAACTTTCTTAGCTGTCCACTTCATTATGCATGTCAAGAGAAGTACATAAACACTAGCTCAAGCAGGTTCTCCCTGGACACCAAGCACGACAGCTTCTCATCATAATGCTCCTAAATGAGAGTTCAAAGACCAGCATCTTCTCTTCCTATGAGAAAGGACAACTTGATTCTCTTAAGACCAGAATTACTGTCATTGCTACTCAGTAAAACATTTGCTGGGAACTACAAGAGGCATGAGACATCAGAAACGGTGATGAATGAGGAGCAGAAGCCAAGCTACAATAACATGGCACCTTCATTATGCCTGTGAATATAACAAAGTCCAAGGCTGCAACAGAGGGCAGACTGGTGTCACTGCATTCCACAAGAGTATCAGCAGCAGGGCTCCTACAAGTGTTGGTCCTACCAAATAAATTTATGCTGATAACAACCTCCCTGAACACAGTACTGGGAGGAGTTGAGTGTTACTATTTTTGCCTGCACAGCTTATGCTTGTAGTAATTTGTTTGGGGAGGGAGGGAGGGAGGAGACACTTGCTGACACAAGCACCTCCACTGCAGCTTCTCCCATACTGTCACAATAGCACGATCTCTGCAATTTAAGCAGCAAAGATTGCCATGCAAAGGATTCAAGCAGAGACACTTAAAATTGTGCAACAGCAAAATATGCATGTATGTTGGCAAGCTCAACTCAGTGAACACCCGTGTTTTTCTCCAGAGAAAGTAAAGAAAAGCATAAGACAACTACTAGGTTTCTGAGTTGCTAAGGCAGGTAGGACAGCATCCAGGAAGAAAAACAAATATGCTACAGTATGCAGAAGTGAAAGAATAAAAAGAGGTGTATTGGGCTAAAGATAAAACTATTATGGACATGGAAGAAGATTGGAAGACAAGGTAATTGTGTGTGATGCTAAACAACACAGTTATCAAAGCAGAAACCTGAGAATGAAGATGGGATGGAGAAAAGGCATTTAAAAGCATCAGACAACTATAACAAACAGTGACACTGACCAACCATGTAAACAATGGCTACAATGGGAAAAATATGGGGAAAAAATCAGAATAGATGCCAAATAAACATGATCCTGTAACAAGATGGAGAAGAAGCCCACTAGAACTAAAGCAGGCTTTCATTTAGCATGGATGGCAACAGCAATGTTGTGTCACAAGAAAAGGACAGATGCTGAGTGAAGTTGGTAACCTGTATCTAACACACCCTTAAGTGGTAACAAAAGCCCCATCATCTCTCCTTGTCCAAGACTCAACTCTTGGAGACCCTTGACCCTGGAAAAGGGAGGGAAGGAGAATCCAGTGAGGGCTTTCAGTTTGCAAGTTAAAACCCAGACAACATACACACACCCTCCCTCACTCAGTTCTTTTTCCAAGTTTTCACCAACATGAAACTTGCCTAGCAATCACGTTTCACTACTGTAGAATTTCCACTGTATGGGCTGCCCTGCTGCAGAACACAAACTGCAGGCTGCAGAAGGTCAGCTATAGCAAGTTACAAGTCATGAAAACACCAGCTGCTCCCTGACACCAAAAAAAACCAAACACCAAAAAACAACAAAACACCCAGAAAAACCCCACACCTCTCCTCTTTCCCTCCTTTCCCTCCATCCAAGAATTCAGAGGCACAAATTCAACCATCATCTCTATCAAAGGACTAAACTATACCCAGAAAATCATTCTACAAGTAGGGGCTTGCTTCTACAACACCTCCCCCAACACCTTAATGCCGTATGAATCACAACAGATGCTATGCATCTTGCAAGAAGGACAACCCAAGCTTCTTAAGTCTACATTTTAAAGACAGAAATATCTGTTAAGCAAGCAGTTTGTTTTAATCACCTACAAGAAACTAACAGTAAAAACCCAAACTGATAAAATTAAATTAATTCATAGCAGTGAAAGTGTAGGCATTTTTGTCAACCCACAAAAAAGTCTACAAAAATGCCCCAATGAAAAATAGCCCAGACTTGCGTGTGATCTTAGACAGATTTCAGCTATCAGTTTTGGACACTGATACACTGAGAGTAACATTGCATTCTCTGTCACTCTGGTTGCCCTTTCCTCTACCATGTCTGCCAGCACAAATGCTTTTGAACATACTAAAGTCACAAAAGCTCAACCGCCAGACAATATTCCATATTCAGAATTCTTAAATAAATTAAAAACTCATTGTCTTTAGTCTATACACAATCAAGTTACCCTTTACACTATTTACTTAAGATGCAACAAGCTTTAGCTACCTGACATTTAAAATTAAAAACAAAACCCAAAAGAGCCAGAGGTTTGAGAGACCTGAGCCTCCTGTTGTTATTCAGCAATACCAAGTGACCACCACGTTACAGAAGAGTTACTGGTCTCTTTTTCCAAAAGTAGATTAAGCCCTGCAGTAATGTAATTTTTTCTGCTTGATCTTCAATAACCTGATGCATAAGGTATGGCTGCGAGTTCTGCTGAAGAACAGCAAATACATTAAACAGAAAGATAAGATTTTTAACTGTTCGCAGCATGAGAATTGTCATGCTGCTAAGAGTTTCAGAGGCATAATGAATTCTTGTACCTGTAATAAGAGGAAGGAGGACCCCACAATTTATTATAAAGAATAATTAAGGAACAGAATTCAGAAATAAATCCACGTAAGGGAACAAAGAACTACTGCAATGCAGGAAGATAAGCAGAGTAACCATTTGTAATATATTTTTCTGAGCTTCCTATTGGCATATATTTAATCTATATAGGATGTAAAGATAAATAACGTTTTCTCTTTTCAAACAAAAGACTACAGTTGATACTTGGAAGCATTCACAGAACAGAGCAACTGAAACAGTACAGCTGAATTAACATTTGCCTTATTCTATTCATGCCCTGACTCCATCTATGCTGCTTATACGGCAATTAATAAAAGGGAGGTTATTGTAGTACATTTACATTACAAGATAACACAAGTCCTGCTCATAAGTGGGTTGTATTTACAAAAACAATCTGTCAGTCACAGAGGGAAGTAGCTTAAAATAAGTGAAAACCAACAAATTTTCTTCATTTCCTAAAGAGGGATCAATATCATTTGATAATAAAATACATAGTAAATAACTATGCATAAAAGTTATGTTCTGGTCTCTTTTTATTAACAAAAAAATATTTATACTCAACACTACAACATACATTCATTGATTTATTATGCTTCAAAATAACAACCACCTACCAGATCTTTAATCTTCCTTTTTATATAAATCAAGCTGTCTTGGAAGAAAGTAGAAATCAACAGTAAGATATACAAGGGCAGCTTTTTAAAGTTCACTGAAGACAATTAACTGTTTATATGCCAAAAACAGAAGAAAGTACTAAAGCTTGTTTTAATTCAACAAGAATGCACCTCTGAAAATTAAAGTAGCACGATTTGTAACCTGTGATCTGAAAGCAACCAGAACAGAGGTCTTCTGCAAATTTAAAACACAAAACAAAGAAAAACCACCCAAACCCTCTTAAACCACACGCCTTCTTTCCTTACACAAGTTCTTAGTTTACATAAAACTGTTTCAAGTTTTCCTTTTCCAAGCTGAGAACCAAACAGAGCTTATGACCCTGAAAGGAACTGATTATTAAGCTTAACAGAAAATCTTCTTGTTAATGCATAGAGAGGAATATCAAGCACTGTTCTTTAAAGCACTGACAGTACGCACGCATAGTTAATAATTAATTCAAGTAGCTGACATGGTACAGACCCATCTGTACACTCTCTCAGGTTTATTTTCCACCAGTTTTTCTCTCATTTTATAGGGCAGTTCGTTGCTCTCCTTTCTGGGTTCCACCTTGATTAGCACATACAAGCTTTCGATTTGGTGCTTCTTTGACTCAGCAAGCCTTCACTTTTAATGAAAGGAGAACGTTTTCCATCAAGACAGCACATTCATTCTTATTGATGATTTCAAATAATCACTCTTAAAACCTCTCCTCACCATCAGTAGTTTTGTGCATTATTCAAATAGATAGGATCGGCCTTTGTGTAGATGAGGGTTCTTTTTGCTTGTAAATATCATAAACTTTAAGCCCATGTTTTGCCCTGATGATTTTCTATCCCTGGTATTTTAATGTAGTTGTTTGCATTGGGGTTTATCCAGTCCCTTTTCAAGGCAGCACAGGTTAGTGACAGTTAAGTATAACTGCAAGTCTATTTGCAAGCTAGAATCAAGGTACTGTTTTTAAAAACAGCAAGCAGTAAATCTTTACACGTATGTTAGTATGGAAACCTTAATTCTGTGTATAAAACAAGATTCAAACGTTAGCTTATTGGCTTCTCTCTACAGTCACAATGATTACATTTTAATTACTGATGAGATTTTAATTTTATCACAAAAGAAACATTACATAATTTTAATTTCAGTACAGGAAATATGTACTGATACATGAATCTTTCAGCCTCCAACAGGCCATAATGGACAGCCTAGCAAAATCTTTAGTATAAATTTTGAAGCTAGAGTTACTGGCTTAGAAATGCAACTTCTTCTCATTTATTGGGCAGACTCAATTTAGAATTTTTTTTTCAAAAGACACTAACCAAAGCAAAGAGGTACCTTCAATGTCTACAATTTGCATCATACAGATTAATCAAAGTTGCCTTGCTTATCCATACAAATAGGTGGGTTTTTTTCTTAAGGAGACTGCAAATAACATGAAGGACTTCAGGTCACAGCTATCCCTACTGCTGCGTTAGCCTGAAGACCCAGCTGAGCACCCCACACTGAAGATTGCCAGCTAGCAGTTTACAGGAGGTTACCACTTCTGATGTAATACTAGTACTCTTCTTTTACATACACAAATACATATGTGCACACACGCAAATTATGTTTGACAGGTTAAGCAAGTCCTTGAAGTAAAGCAGATAGCACATAGGCATTGTCTGTGTCACATACAGACAGTACATACCACTGGAAAGCATATTGTTCAAAAGAAAAAAAGAAGGAAAAAAAAAAAACCACACCAAAAAACCCCAATCCCCTCCCCCGGCCTGTCGTTCTCTGCAGTGTCTGAGCTATCTGGAGGGAATACAAGGTTATGATCATGCCCCCTTCTAAAACGATAATCTTCTGAAAACAGCTAAAGCCATGATTAGTCAGCTGGTGCCTAGAGTTACATGAAACAAGACAGAAAATTCCTTGCAGCAATTTAACCATGATCTGCGAGACCACGGCACAAGAAAGATGGCAAGTAACCAATGGAATTGGAATAGGCAGTGTAGCTGGAATTGCAGCAGAAAGTAGACAGGTCATGTATTACAAGAAAACAGTAATCCCAGGTGTCTTTTCCTCAATAAAACTAACAAGCAGAAGGCCCTCATCACCCTACTTACACAGACGAACGGACAGAAGAGAAGCAAAAAGGCCACCTTGACACTGGCAGAGTTGCCATTAGGTTAGGCAAGTGATGCAAGTCATCTTCACTCACAAAAAATACTCCTCCATCAATGATGTGCACATTACATCCACCTCAAGTATGCTAGATGTCAGGTGCTAGAAGCACAGCCAGATGTTCAGTCACATTAAATTAACCCTACCTGCTGCTCCAGGTAAGAATCTAACAGCCTTCTTCAATCCTCTTTCTGGTCCCCTTGTCTAACATTACCATAACTTTCATTTTTGCTGGAATCAGAAAAAAGGATCAGGCAGAAAGAGGGCAATACCACAAAGACAAAGCATTGTTAGCTCTCCCCATGAGAAACGGAAAAAACAGAAGAGCACATACCTTACTCAGAGAATTACTCATGGTCTGGTGTCTGGAGAGCTGGAAATCATGCAAGTCTAAATATTATTATTGATCCTGAAATGTATTCTTGTAGACCTTGGATCTTAGCTCCCCAGTACAAGACCGAAATGACTTCTTCTGATGCACTGACCTCTCTCCCTCTCCCAAAGGGGGAAGAGGGCATTAAGAAGAAGGAACATTAAGGAAAGAGAGAATTTCTGCATTAACTGCTACTGCAGCATAACGAACTACTGAATTGCACAGGTCATAATAGCAAAATTTAAAATGTTATCCAAAATCAGACAGAACCCAGCACAGTATACTCAGAATAAATCTATGTTGGCTGTAAAGTGCGTGTAACAAGCCCACAGAGACTAGTCAAAGCCAAATTATGATCTTAAAGGACTTTTCCAATGCAAATGATTCTCTGATTTGCCCCAGGTTTACAGTGCAAAGACTGTCAACAAAGTTTAGCTGATGTGTGGTACCTCCATGTGCTAATGCCAGACGGAAAGAGACCAAGCTATCCAAGCTATTAGGAACAATGACTTCACACTGAGTTACGCCCATTTCTGATCCAACTCTGCAGAACTCTGCTGTTTTTCCTCCCAATCACACTAGCTATTATTTGAGGTCTTCAACAAATCATTTCAAAGCTTCTTTTTTTTTTTTTTATCTCTGCTTCAGCTTCTATGCAAACTTTGTTTCACACTGACTTGGACTAAACATATTAGTAATTCCTCAAAGAAATTGCGAAAAGGAGTGATAGCTGTGCCAGCTTTCTTCAATTCTTGTCATTTTCATCATGTTAACATTTCAACTGAGGACCACCTCTATATTTCTAGGACTGGTATACTACAAGAAATTAAAGTTTCCCTTAGTTATCATCCTGTATGCATCAACCTAATGCCAGTGTATACTGTATTCTGTACTTATACAGGGACTATGTATTAGTAAGATCAGTGTGTTTTAAGTATTTAAAGTACATATTCTTTATTTTAAAAGTTACTCAGCCTTCTAGATTTAAAAGAAAAAAATAAAATATCAGTAATCTTGAGTGTCCAATACTCCCTCAAAAAGAGCAGTGCAGCAGCTTCCAGGACTAGCAGGAAAAACAGGGTAACACTAGTCGTATTAGAGCACAGACCAGGTGACCTTGTCCAAAAACATTAAATCATACATCCACCTATTCAGGGGAAGAGAGGTCTGCTTTCTAAAAAGCTTGGTTGACTTCACAGGCTCTCTTCACCCTGAAATGACGGAAGCCTGAAACAAAGCTTTCCTGATACTCCACCCACCACCACTGCTAGCAATTGCATTTCCTTACCTCCCAGTTGTAACTCCAGCATTCAGTGAAGCGCACACACAAACGCAGCTTCACATTCAGCAGCCAGGGTGCAGGTGGAAATACAGACAAGGAGTCAGCACTACCATCATATTCCTACACAGGAAGCACAAAGATTTTCTGTGCCTGTCTAGAAGGTGGGAGGATACACCAACAGTAAACTATGTAAGAAAGGACAAATAAATAAATCCATCAATAAAATGAGTTGCCTCACTTTCATGCTATACATGTGAGGGTGGGGAGAGGGAGAAGAAATAGTTAAGTGGCTCGCACTCAGAGTCAGGCCCAAGTAACACTGAACTATATGCATCAAGTCATAATACATTTGTTTCAACCAAAATATTTTCCATGCATTATTCAGTTAATTGCACTACTCTAAATGGATATCTGAACTGGCTGGGTTCAGTTCAGAGACACAAATAAACTTGTTATTGCTTTCCACTGGAAAAAAATACTGAAAGAAACATCACGAGCACTCTCAATTACGCAAAAGAAACTGCTTACATCAAAAGCCTTATAATGGAGCTCTTATCGGACAAAGGTAAAGTCATGCAAGGAAGGAGACCTTCTAGAGCCATGTTAAATATTTGGTTTTGGGCTATAGTCTTTTTCTTAGACTAGTTGTCCAGTGACCAACAATGGTAAACCCACTCTCCTGGTACAGTATGGTGCTGCAGGATTCAATTCCCACAGTTGCAAAACAACGAACTGCAGTTTATGCAGACTCACTGTTTTAATGTCTAAACAATATCCTAGCTATCCCTTCTGTGTTCAAGAACAGTATTTGCTTTATGCAGCATAAAGGTTCACAAGTTGCACTAAAACCTCTACTATGAGCAAACTGCCTCCGCCTCCTCCTTCTCCTCTCGGCAGCACTGGCATTCCGCAACATGAGGAACAAGACTCCTACCTACTCCTTTCCACCACACGTCCCCACACACAGAGGAGCATGTCACAGCAGGTCCCTCAGGCAACCACCTCCGAGATGGGTCTGGAAGAAATATCTTGCTCAGGGGGTGACAAAAAGGCTTATTCCAAAAGCCTTCCGTAACTGAGAGCACTATTTTTCCCCAACTCCAGGCATTCACTCTGCAGTATTGCTACCACCTGCAGAAACAGATCATGGAGGACCTCTCATGCTATAGCCTGTTTCAAAGAAAACAAAGTGGCTCTTCAGTGGGTATTTACATCAGAATTTAATGTGCAAGAATAAAGAAAAAAATATGCTATTTTGTACTGAAAAGGTCTTGTAGCATGAGGATGTATGGTGACTGATACGTGATCTTTTCCACTATACTATAACTAGACAAGGGACGCTAAACTCTCAAGTAAATATGTTTCTTAATTCAGTGCCACTTGAGGAGTATATAATCACCGCATCATCATACTTTCTTTTTAAACTTGCAAAGACTGCAAAACTATAAAATCTGCATATATTAACTAAAAAATTAGATCAGTCAATGCAATATTTAACCAAACATTGTCCATGTTTTACCTAGAAAAGTATTCACTTTGCCTTTAAAAGCATCCTTTTCACTACATGTCTTAACAGCAATTAGAAAAAAAAAATCCACATAAAGTTTCAAGCAAATGAACTTGCTGCATACCTGGCAATAAGTGTTTCACAAGTCTTAAAATGTCACATTTCTCCTTTAGAATGCAGCCAGGAATCTTTTATAATTCATGAACTAGACACCAACTGAACCTATAATTTACCACACAAATCTCCTATCTATAACACCCTTGCTAAATAGCATCACCTAGTTATAAGCTGTTGGTCTTAACTTCCCAAAATATCTATAAGAAATACAACATCTGAAGAACATATTTTTGAGGAAAAATACGCCAACCACCAGAGCGAGACAAGGCGCTCTGTAGGTACTTAAAAAATGACCTACTCTATATTAGACAAACCCAGGTTTGGAATGATGCTTCTACTGCTTGAAGAGTCAAGTAAATAATTTACAGGTGTAATTACTTTGAAGAGGAAAAAAAGAGGTGAAAAAAACCCTTTAATTTATTAAAACTATTTCTAAGACGAATAAAGCATTCCTAAGACAAGTAAAGCCCAAGACATAGTCAAATGCCCAGCTCAGTTTACTGGACCACCTGCTTTACTATACAGGAATATTAAAACCAATCTATTTTCTTCTGATACACAATTCTCTAAATAGCTAAAACCATCAATCAAAAAGAGTCACCTACAATATGCATGCTTCCTTAAGTCATGCAAGAACACTAAACACATAAAAATATTTTTTCACATGTTTAAATCACCAGTAATATAACTGCCCTCCCAAGACCAAGCCTTTTAAAAAGCAACCTGCTAGTCTTTCAAATAACCTTCAAAATACCATGGCTTCAGTTTGCAGGCAAGCAAAAGATAACTCTGGAAGAAACAAGCTGGTTTTCCCTTATCGCAACTGAATAGTCATATTAACAACTTCTGCAGTATTACAACACAAACACTGGGTGACAGGATTAACGCACTGGAAAATGACTGAACACATAGATAGCGTATGAACTAGCCCAAGCTTCAATGCAATGGGAAGGCTATAAAATGGATGAACGAATGGTTGAATGAAAAAAGTTGAAGATCAGATACACACACTCCCATATTGTATCAAAGTCACTGGATCTGTAAGAACTTCCAAAGAGACAGATGTAGCATTTTTAGTGGATGAAGGATCAGTGCTGCACCCTGTGCAGAGGGAACAAGTTGAAATAAAACCTCTCATCCACAATTAAGAGTGTGAAGAAAATGAGGTTTATTTATTCTCCTAACACCAGAAGTCCAAGCTACCTCCTGAAAACTAAAATCTCACTTCCCAAATGCCTCTTGCCATCTGTCAAACTGTTTTAGCTGCTCTCAAGAGGCTTCTTATGCTACTATATACATTACATCTGCAACAGATTTTCTTGTTGTGGAGTACAGATGGAATAAAACATTGTTTTATAACAAACATAGCAAAATACTGCACCGGATTTCAAGTGTGTACAATTCAGAACCAGTTACTCTCAATAAAACACTTCTGACTAATATATCTGCAGCTAATCAGTGCCCTATTACAGGCACTGTTTCCTAAACATCACTCGCTTAGTTTACGGAGTTCAACACTGCACATATGCCCTCCTTGTAAAAGTCAGTGTCAGTCCTCAAAACATCAAGCTCCACCGAGTCTCTCAGTATGAAATTACAAAAATGAATTGAGACAAATTATCAGAAAAGCATGCAACTTGCTGTTCCCACAAGCTGGCCAAGTGTGTGTTTTAAGACAAAGCTACATAGAGCTGCTTCTACTGTGTCTATACTGATGCAGTTTCTTAGGCAGAGAAACTGTCTCCTTGATCAGAAGTTAATTTATAAATTAACATCCCTGAAATGATGCATATTCTTCCAGCCCAGGGTCAAAGTAAGCCCACAAAACAGCAACAATGTATCTTCTCTACTAATTTCCAATATCATGAAAGTGAATGTTAATTTTTCAAAGTAACTTACTTACTTTTTTTCTACATTCTGGTTACAGTTACACTTTCCAACATCTAGAAAACTTGTGAATGTCAGGCTAGTCTCAATATTTACTCATATGTTTTCAACAGAATCAAGAGATTTTCAGAGCCCTTGACGGTGCTCCAGCTGTAAACGCTGAGCATGACTCTCCACTCCATATTAGTGGATGAGCTGTAACCAGCAGAGGGAAGGAAGGGAACTATTGACATGCTGAAGTTCAACAGAGAGGTTATCAACTCTGCCCCAAATACAAGGCAACAGAAAAACAAAGTAACTCAAGCAAAATCCAGAAACAGTTCTCTAAAATGAATCAATGCCTTTGGGAAAAACTTTTGTTGTTGTTCTGGAAGTTTTTGGTTGGGTGGCCTTCTTTTAAAAAAAAAAAAAACAACAAAAACAAACAACACACCAAGACTGTGCCTATGGCCACCTATATCTTAAAAGCAATGTATTTCTGAACTATATTACCATCAACTACCCATCACAGTAAAAGTTAATTGAAAAGGCAGTCTAACAAAACAGAAAAGCTTTATTAATTCAACATCATTACGATCACATCAGAATGGGGAAGAAGAAGAAAAAAAAAAAGATCACTTGGTAAAGACTTGTTTGACATTTAAAAGTAGCATTTTTTACTTCCTCACCAAGTCACCAAAACAGCCTAGGTGAAGAACTATGCTGTTTCATTTCCTGTAAGAACAGGGACTGCTTAAATACCCACCTCAAAAAGCTTTGAGCTTCTGCCCTCCTCCTCCCCAACAGTACCTCTGCCATAGCGATCTGCAAGCTCTTCATTAACTGCATGCTGTATTATAAAACACAATTTACCTGACCAGGATTTTCACATTACAGTTTTGGAAATATGATCATCAACTACAATGTTGCTATTACTTCCATCATATTGTACATATTGAAGAACCCATACTTCTAGGTATCAAGACTATCCTGTTTCCCAGAAAACAGCTATCACTGCTTCTGCACTGAAAGTCTCAGTCTTCCCTTCATGATTCTCTGGTTTGTTGAACACTAAAAGCTGTTTTTCTGTCTCTAATCATAAATTCAAGTAACCCAGAGTTCTATGCAAGTTCATTAAAAAGCCCAATCAAGCAAAAAAATCCAGCCCATGCTGCTTGGCCCATTGGGAAGTTTTAACTTTATGATGGCATACAATTTCTGCAACAAATTTATTTCCTGTTCCGAAAGAGAAGCCCAAGAGACTAACTGATAAATTATTTGACAGACAGCCTAAAGTCACAGAACACGGGGAGGGAGAAGGTAGAAAAATCCCTTAGAAATCTCCCTTACAAGCTTCAGGAGACAGAAGTTGTGGGAAATGCAGCAGGGGGCAGGTGGTAAAACAGTAGTCAGCGAAGAGATGAAAGCCTAGTAACTGACTTGACACAGTTTATTAAATTGTGGCTGAGCACTCTATGCAAAGAGCTGGATGGAACACAACTTCACAGAATAGAAAACAAGCATAGTTTCTTGTACTAGGTAATAGCACAAACATTTCTTTGAAAGCACAAAAGCAGACAAAAGTAAAAGGATAAGTACTGCATCACCTAACACCCTTCTTCATCACTTTAACAGAATTTTTAAAAAAAGCAATCTAAAAAAGACCTATCCTCAATAAGCTTTGTTTCCCCCAAAAATAGTTTCTGTTAATTTCAGCATTTTATTTCCCTTTGGAGTAAAATCCTGAAACAACGCTGCAAGCACTAGTGAGAGTACAGGAGCACATCAGGCTGACTTTCTATCCCAATTCAATTCCCTGTAAAAAGTGTACAAGTCCAACTTTCACAACAATGCAGGAAAAAATGTTAACATACATGTAGAAAGCCAAGTTGGAAGTGCCCCAGAAGTCCACATTCATGGACAAAAAAATTATGAGCTGGATAGCCCTCTTCTGAAGTCAGGTTTTAACTAATTTTTACAGAAAAGTCTGTTTAAAAATAGCTCTTTCCCTGCCCCATGATTAAAGTAGGAGGAAAAAAAACCAGCATCTGTTCATTGCTAGATCTAAGTTAGATTGGCCTCAACAAGTTCACTTGACTTACAGCATCTTCGTAACTCCATAACAATAGAAAAGTTAAGCCAAAGAGCCCACAAGTGACCACAACCACACATCTCTTTTTGCAACTGGTTTCAATTTCGAAGCAGACTGCATTAAAATAGCATCAGGAAAAGGGGGCTCTATGGCAGAGTCTTAGAAAAACATATATTCACAAAACAAATTACTTCAATACTCAGGGGGGTTGACGAAAAACTAAGTGCATGGCTAAAACAACAAAAGTCCTCAGAAGTTTACAGGGGACTCTGAAGTGAAACAGCACACAGAATTTTACCAGTCCCTTCTACAGCTACTTGACAGCCGATAACTGAAATCATGCTCTTCTCCTTTTTTCCCCTTCACTTAACTAAACTCTCACTAGCTGGAGAGCAGACCTGACAAAGACAAGTGGGGAGCAACACCTCCATACGCTTTTCTACTGCCCGTAACACTTGCTGTGACTAACAACTCGGTATCAACTACTGTTTTTTCAAAACTTCAAAAATTAGGTTGATATTAAACAAGCATCAGCAGGCGCTCAACTGTGTAACATTTAATAGATTTACATTTCCTGATATCAAGTTGAAAGGATTAAGAACTTCCAGATGAAAATCGGCAGTTCTAAAAGGCTTCCTGGCCTCAGTCTCAAGAACTCCGTTTTGTTTGAACAGCAGTTCACAAGCAGCAATATCTCATGTTAGAAACGTGTTTGGTGACAGACAGGAATCGATGGCTCTCCTCCTTTCAGACGATGAATTCGATACAGCATTCCCGTAACACATATTTTATGAAGACTATTCTTTCAAGCAAACATCTGAAGCTCACCTGAGTTATGGCTGAGTACATTAAGGAAAATGCCTTTAGACAACACAGAAACGCACTCTTTTGGAAGTGAGCCATTTATAAGGCCTGCTAATGAAGATGCCAAAGAGCAGCTGGCAGCAATAAGGGACTAGTGACAATAACAGGGATTTAGGTCTCATTCCCCCGGGCGTTGCTCAATCAAAAGATTATTTCCCGAGCGCGAGGGGAAGGAAGTTATCGACAATCAAAGGAGCTAAATTTTAACCGCACTCGGTACTTAACCCGACTGTTTTCAAGCCGCGGCTTGTGGCTTCTCATGGGCCCAAGGCAATTAACAGCAGCCAGTCGATGGCAAAGCGCCTCGGAAGCCCCACGCCCGCTTCCAGGGCTGTCGCGCCGGGATGCAGCCGGGCTTCAGCGCCCCGCACCGCACCGCCCGGCCCGGCCGCGCCCTCACGGAGCCCGGCAACAACCACCCCCCCCCGGGCGGGCGGGCGGGGGGGCCCACCTGCCACCGGAGACCCTGGGGATGGGGGCTCCCGGACCTCCCTCCCGCCCCGCAGCCAGCAGGCAGAAGCGGCGCACGGCGACGTTCTGTGACGCCACGCCACCACCTCCCCTCGCCACCGGCGGGGACCCGAGCGGCATCGCAATTCCGCGCTCCCCCCCAGCTAAGGCCCCGGCCCCTGCAGTGGGGCCCGGCAGGGCGGGGGACGCCCGTCCTCCCGCCGGGCGGTCGCTCACCTCTCCCCGCAGCCAGGTCCAGCGGGAGGCGCGGCAGGGCGGCCCGGACGGTGCCGGTACGGGGATGGGAGGGGGGGGAGCGGCGGCCGGGACCCCTCCCCTCCCCGCCGCGGAGCTCCGCCTTTAGCCACCGACCGCTCCTGCCCCCCCTCAGGCGCGCGCTCCCGCTCACCCCCTCATTTGCGCGGCGCCCGGTCGCCGCTTGATCTCCTCATCCGGGCGCGCGCGCAGGCGCGCCCCCGCCCCGTCAGGCGGCGGCCAGCAGCGGCCCCGCCCCCTCGTGGCACCGGCGGCCGTTACCCGCCCCCCGCCCCTGCCTCACCGGCGGGTGGCCGTTAGCGCGGCCTCGGCGGCGGGGGCCTGAGGCGGCCCCGGGAAGCCGCCGGAGGTCCTGGGGAGGCGGGACGAGAACAACCCCCGGGGCTGGGAGGCGACTGAGTGTAGGGGTGGGCGGGCCGGCGGTCGGGGAAGGGGGCCGAAGGAAGAAAGCTGGTGCGGTGGGGTCTCTGGATCTGTGACAGGGCTGAGGCGTGGGAGGGAGGGTTCAGAGGTCGTTCCACGAGGGGCAAAAGGCACGGTATCATCCCAAAACGTTTTGGGGGCCTTGCTGTGAGGGGGCCCTTGCTGTGAAGGGGCTGCTGAAGTTCACAGCGTTGGAGACGCGCTTCTTTGTTATAGAAGAAAGCCCCTTGCTTTCAAGCAGCACTATTTGCTCCAGTAGAAACTGCGAGCTGTGGAGAGTGCTGGAAAAAGTACAGTCATGAACAGCGCGGCGACATTGTGTTAGTCATCAAATGTGGTTTTAAGTAATAACTTAGGTGGCCGAAAAGTAGTAACAATGGAAATAAAATATGCTCTGGAAGATACCCATGAATCAGCAAGAGAGATGGTTGCCAATTAACATACACCCACAGGAGCCTCGCTTGGAATTTTTTTTTTTTCCCCATTTCAAAATGAGTCCCCTCCTGGCAGTTTTAAATCTGTCCTTGGTAGTACAAAACCACCGTGAGCAGCTTACATGTGTTACCGTATGTGAAATAAAATCAGCATGAACTGCAGATTTTCATCACCTGCCGATTGACATCACTGAAAAAGTGGCAAAATGCTGAGTAACTTCTGGAAATGCTGAGCATCTTCTTTCCACTTATTTCAAGGGAAAGTACCGTCAGTACATTCAGAAAATGTTGGGCACTTTCAGCACTGACCTGCTAACTACTGACGCAGAAAAGTTGTCAAAGGATTAATGTTTCCAGCACTGAAAATAAGCCTTCTAGCTCAATCTATTTTTCATAGAATTATCTGCTGTACCTCAATTATGTCACAGTATCACTAGGAGTCCATTATCTTGGGCTAATGTTCCACTCACAATCTTTTCATTCTGTTCCTTGAATCATCTGAGTTAATTAGAAGGCTGAGTATTCTTTCCTCAGTACTTTTTAATACTTCTGTAGAAGGATGTATGTATATTCATGACTGCAGAAGGTTGCTTTTTCTTCTCAGCAATGAGGTATAAAATGTTGAGGAGTACAACTTTGTTTTGCTTATGAGACATGAAGTTTCTTTGTACAAAGCTTTCTATAATTAAACAATACTTCTCTCCAAAGGAGGGCCCTGGAATGAGATAATTCACCCCACCAAGAGGTACGGGCGCGGACTTTCTCACTGCAGAGCTGTAATTCTCAAGGCAGGTCAGCAAATGGACCAAGTCTCTATTTGAGAGGCAGCGCTAATCATGTGTGCAATTCATCACTCATTTGTGTCTTGCCTTGTGACAGACCAATTCTTTCAAAGCCATATTCAAGGACACCGTATTTCACACTTTCACACTTTGAGAGCTCCAAGAAAAATGTAGAGTTCTTCAAGTCGCGTTAAACACCTGCGGAGTAGATGGGTCGCAGTTTCAGATGTACACAGAACGTGACACCAGGCAGCTGTGGGCAGCTGGGAACGGGCTCATTGGTGAGTATGCCAGCAGAATTCGTACTACGCTCTTTGCTTCTGGTCATCACCAGTAGGGAAAACCACAAAGTGTCACATTTTCAGATTTGAGGACACAGAGCACTGATGTGTAGTGGGAGCTTGTACCTCACTCTTTATAGGACGTCAAGTGGAAGAAATATTTAACTGCCACTGCAAATATGTGGACTAGGGAAAGCACTTGCCTGCATCGTGTGCATGTGTGACCAGTTATAAAACAAAGGGACACCCACGGGTAGCAGGGAAAGAATGATTTATTTTTCCTGTAGGAATGCCACAGCTACCAACCCCTGTTAATGTGGGGATCAGGAGAAGGATGTGAAAACTGCTGTGTGAAAGGGGAGAAGCTGTTCCATCTGCAAAATAGGCTTTTAATTAAGGCATATTTCCACCCTCTTCAAAATAGCAGGGATTTGGGTAACTTAAAGGTAGAGCTGATGTTTGAGGTTGTCAGGGAGCAGTAAGAACAGGATTGTTCCCTAAGGGGAAGGTGAGCTGGGAGCCAAAGTGGATAATTTCGCTGGCAGGGCAGGGAGGGACCTCAGCACCCAGGACCCACTCTCACAGTGTCTGAGCGGGACAGACCTAGAGACAGAGGTCACATTCAGCCAAGAGTCCAGATCATAAGGCAATATTAGGATGAAGTGAGAGATCCAAGATGAAGCCAGGAGCAAATTCCCTCAGTCATGGTTAGGATCAGGTCCAGCAAGCACTAAGGCAGAGCCATAGCAGCGAGACCAGGCTGAAGCCAAGCCAGGAAGCAAGTCCGCAGGTTGAGGCCCAGATCAAGGGTTGCCATGGCACAGACACAGCAGAACTGGAAAGCAGTACTCTTCTAACACAGCTCAGGTGAGGACTGAAGGCTCACAGCTGAGTTTAAAAAAGCTCCAGGGCCTGTAGGTGTGCATAGAAGCTGCAAGTGAGGCTGCCCAGAGAAATTAAGGCTTACTAGTGCACGCAGGGCCCACAAAGAGTTCCTCTAGTCCCTTTCTTCCTTACAGGATAAAATTTGCAATAATGTATTGAAGCAAGCCTTTCACCTTAGCTGCCTATAGCTGCTCCTTCCTGACTCAACTCTTGCAAAAGGAAGGGTGAAATGGTGAGCAGAAGAGCTGTATGATCGTGAGGTTCAGCCACAGGCAAGAACAACTTCCACATGGAGCGTAGGAGTTTATGACAGTGCCGTCACCTCACGGTTCCTTCCCAAGTTCATGTGTTCTCTACTGCCTGTTCAGAAAACAAGATAAAGTACCCTAGATTTGAAGGTGAACAACAAAGAGGCAGAGCATTTTGTTTTGTGGCTGTGCATATCTTTGCAGGCTATGATTAGGGCTGGTAGGTGCTATAGGAATACAAACAAGCTCTGTTCAAAAAAGAAGATAGGAAAATTAGCATTATTCTCAGATAACATACTTGCAGAGTCACTAGAGGATTATTCATTGTAATCCTTCTAGGTGTTATCTTATTATCTAGTGGTAACACATACCACATGGGGCTTTACTGGTAAAGGAAAACAGAGAAAGACTAAAAGCAACAGCAGGGTCTGAAGTAAAGTAAGAATTCTGAAGTCCCAGCAAGGGAACCCTCTGCACCTCCCATTTTCTTTTTGTTTCTCTGAAGTGGATAGCATAGCTTCCTGCTAACATCTGTAGGTGCAAACAGCTGTGAAAATTAGAAAAAAACAAAACAAAACAAAACAAAACCCAAAACCCAACTCCACGACTGAAATAAGCTGGAAATGTTATATTAAAACCATTAATATGAAAGATACAGCAGTTTTATGTTTTCAAGGAAGCTCCACTTGCTCTCCCTGGAAGTCTCAGCTTCTCACATCTCTCGCAGAGAACTGAGGCTTTTGTTCTCAGCTTGAAAAAAGCCTTTTTAAATAAAAGTTAAAATTGAGTTCTTAGTTATAATTAACAAAGCTTGGTTATAATTAAAAAGCAGCTTGGGTTGGGCAGAAGAGCAAAAGACTTTTTAGCTAAATGTTCACCTAAAAACGTTTTAGCCTCTTCCTCTGGAAAGAAAACCAGTTTCAGAGGTCCTCCGTTGCCCTCTGCGGGAAAGCCTGAGCACTGCTCATAGAGCTGTCAGCTCTGCAGCCGCTGAACAGTCCTGGCCTCACTGTGTTGCTCTGTTCTGCACTAGAGAAATTATCTGCATTGTGACATTAGTAAAATTAAAATTTTAATTAAAATTTTAATTAAAATTTAAAAGGCTTCTTATTTGGTTGTAAGTACATTGTTCATGATAGAAGACAACGTTTAGTAACACCCTCTTTATCATGGGGATTGGTAATGTATGGTTATTTTAGAATAAATGTTTTGAAGTTTTAAAACTACTGACATTATAATAATGGCTTGAGTTTCTGATTTTAAGTCAGCGTGGTTGGACTTATTGCAATTAGAAACAAGATGACAACATTTCAACTCTGATTCAAAAAGCTGTGTTGCAGGTATCTGATGTATTTCTAATTTACATTACAGTAATTCTCATTGTCTGCAGTTTGTTCACAATTATGACTGCTATCCTTATGAAATTACTTTTGTATGCAGTAATCCATAATTTACTCATTTCACTTATTGGACTAACATTTCTTAAAAAAATCCAAACTTATTTCTCCACTTTTAGATCACATTTTTGTTTTATAAGATGCAAGAACTACTCATTCTGTCACGAGCACTGGCACTCCAGAATGCCATTATGTACATTCCTCCTTCCTTTAAATCTAAGCTTGTCTCTATGAATATGTGAGTCCTGCTTTTCTGCACTGTATTTAGTTATTTAGGACATGATGTTAGAGGATTTTAAATCCATCTCAGGCTTTTTTCAAGCACCAGCATATTTTTATTCTTTTGCATTGCCAGTGTTCAAGTATTCTTAGCCCTGATGTGGTTTGTCATTTTTGCAGTTTTCAATATGCTCTTGTCTGACAAGTCCTCTTTAAATATCTGCTGTGTCAGCTCCTCTCCTGTCTTGGAAGAGATCCTTCTCCCCATGTGTCTCTTTTTAGCCTCCAAGTTTCGTGTAGAGAACCTCACATTTCTCATGTACAGTGAGCTGAGCTTGATAAGATTATATTTAGCTGTATCAGTAGGATTTTAATCCAGTAATTCTGCTGAGAGGAGGTTCTTGGCAGCAAGGAGACCTAATGCACCTGTTTCACCTGCCTCTTAGCTTGCATACCTTTGCAGTCAGTTTTCTCAGAACTGTTTGCGTTAGTATTTGGAACTGTGAAGAAATGGATGACAAAAATGTATCCACTCTTGCACTGAAGGGTAAAGGTGCATAAAGGATGTCAAATATTAACAACATATAGAAAGCCAGCTTTTGCAAGGTTTGAGGTAACCTGTGATAACTGTGATAATGAATTTCATAACTCTTCATAGAAGGCTCTCTGCAGATACCAAATACACCAGGCCTCAGGGGCACTGTCAGGCTTGCTCTTCCTCAGGTTTGGAACATATTTTTTTTGGGGGGGGAAGTTTAGATCGGCCAGGGTCTTGAAGGGGAGGAAGGGAATAAAAAGGGAGAAGGTAAAAGGCCTCAGTGCACTCCTTAGCATACATCTGTTTGACAGAAATGTTGACCAGAACCTGTTAGGCCAAGAGCGCACAGGCACTAATGAATCCAGATCTGAACTTTGCAGTTGAAGAGTATAGGGACGGTTCTGCAGCATTGCATATCATTGACAGTTGTTCCCAGGTGGAAACGTAGATAATTCTTCCTCGGCCTAAAAAAAAAAAAAAAGCCTAAAGAGTTTCTGAACTGGACCGTTGTAAGGATGGGATTGATCTAAATTCTTCTCAAGCTGCTAGCTGATGCTAAGAGGATGGAATTCTCGCAGGTGCTGCATATGCCTCTATAGTGTCTGGCCAAAGTCAACCTCCAAGGGTATTTTTTTGTCAAGACTTTGTGGTGCCAGTCTTTTCCTCATCCAGACCCAGGGTCATCACAGTGATCAGGCCATCACAACTGTATTTCTTCACAGAACTTTTACTGCAGAAGCACCATTTTATTGTAAATGTGATGAGCTGTGGCAAAAAAGCTGGTGGCCAGCACCACACTTGGAGGACTACATGGTGGTAGTCTTCTGGATAGACTACCCCACCTGCCTGACTGCTGTCATCCATGTATTCTGTTTTCAGATGGATATTGTGATCAGGGACTCCCATCTGATCCTAATGTTTGTCCTCTTAAAGCTTTTACCCTTCTGATTCTGTCCCTCATCCCACTGGGGGGAGCAATGAAGTGGCTTTGTGGTGCTGAGCTGCTGGCCGGGACTAACCCATTGGCACAATTCCTCCACCACATGTCAATTTTGCAGAAAGGAAGGAAGACATGCGCACAGTAAGATCAAGGTGCTCCAGGTTGAACTTTCTTTTCCAGAACTTCTTGCTGACACATTCTTTGTGTTTTCCTTCTTAGTGTGGACTCTTGTAGAGAACAGAGGAAAACATACTCAAAATCATAAGCCTGTCTTCCAAAAGGAGATAACCTAGTTGTCGGGGGAGGAAGTGACCTCTGTAGCTCCAAAAGTGAGGCTTCTTTCTGGTCCTTTGTCAACTCAGTGGGTAGTATCTGCTGGTCCCTCCATAACAGGCTTTTTATCAAGGCTCTCTTCTCAGTCTCCTTTTGTGATTCTTTTGTTCCCTGGGATGATACTTTCCCCTTATTTTTTCAATGGCTGTCTACCATGTTGGATGCAATACCATTCTATGGCCTAAATTTGGAAAAAAACAAGTGCTTTTAACTCAGAATGAGCCCAGGCTCTCCCTTCTCTCAGATCAATTAGTTGCTGGCTAAGCAAGCCCTTTCAGCTAGACCACGACAGCTATGAATATGGTCCCCTTGTGACCAGCTGTTGAGATCAATGCTATAGTTGAAGCAGCAACTGCAATTGATCCTTAGCAGATTGCAAATTAAAGCTTATGTCTTGCTGTAAGCCTCCCTCCTGACGCTTGGTTGCTAGCTTGATTCATACCCTTAATGTATGTATTGCTCGTGTCTTTATATTGTGTGTCCTTAATGCATAATACTCAAAGCATACTCCATTTACACGCCTCATCTGAACCTTAAGCATGGTTGACCATGTCTCAGTTCAAGTTAGATAGATAAGACAACTAAGTTCACTTAGCTTGTAAACACTTGGTCTCTAACACATCTTTACTGAAAACAAAACTTAGATATTCACTGCTCACGGTGGTTATCTAGTCAACACTTGGGGGATTTTGTAAAAGAAAGAGTCTACTGTCACATTTGATTTTTCTCTCACAGACAAGTGTTCATTAATTCAGCGCAAAGCACAGGCATCTCTCAGAGTCTTGTTAAGAATTTTATTTAGCAGTAGGGCAATTGAATCAAGACTCCATCCACCTCTGTAAATGCGTGTTGTGATTATGTGGTCTCCAGCCTGTCAGAAGCTTATGAAACATTTTCTAGTCAGGGAAAGGCAACACAAGCAATTTTCTCTATTTTAGCTCTTGTACCACACAGCTCCCGTGTTATCTGACATTTCTCTCATAAGAACGCCTGATGCATAAAAAACTATGTGAAAGCAACTTGTTCCATGTGTTTTTAGGTCCTTCCATGTTATGCAATGCTATTTTTCATTCCTCACCATGTTTTTGTTACCTTCTTAATATGCTAAAGGCCAGTATCTCACATCTGGACCTTGACAGGCTGATCTTGATAAGCTGAGAGCTATGCCCTTCATTTTGGCATACATTTAATAGCTATAAACATCACAAATGAAATACGATGTGTATACTCACCATTGCCCCAGCTACAGGAAACTTCTTGTCATTCCTCTCTGCTGTAACCTTGCAGCCTACAAATCTAGTTGGAAGTCGCCTAGTTGTTTCTGCATTTCTGTCTCATGAAATATCTGAACTGTCACTTCCTCTTAGGTTTTATCTGCGTGAGTATAGTTATCATGAAACTTGCCTGCAAACCACAGTTCAAGAGACCTGAGCCCTTTATTTATTTACAGAAGAAAATAAACATCATCAAGTATGAGGGGAATTCTAGATACCTGCAAAATGGAAATCACGGTAGCCGTCTTTGAAAGGTTGGAAGGGGAGAAGATGACAACCAAGGGAATTACACTAATCCCACTTTCCCTTCCAAGAAATAGACAAGGAAAATTATCTATGTGTAGGCACTACAAAATAACAAGGTAATGAGCAACAGCTGGCATTAATAAATCAGAACAAAACATGTCAAATTACACTAAACTTCTCTACCTAACAGAGGGACTTTGTGAGTAGGAGGAGGTCAATGTGATATGTCTTAAGTTTAGTAATAACTTTGTAAGTACAAATAGATAGTCTGAATACAACTTCTGTAAGGCAGGGTTGTAGTCTACGTTTAATCCTCTGGTTTGAAAAACAGAGAAATTATCAGTGGTTCTGTGGGTTTTAGGAAAGGGCTAAAGGAGGCCTCATAGTATCCCTAGTTCCATGTTCTCTATTGCAACTAATGTAGAAGTTCTCTGCTGGTGATAGTTAAGCTGACTTTAATTTTCCTCTGTCATTAAAGTATGGAAAGCAGCAACCCAAGCTGAAATGACATTAGTCTTGTGCAAGTAGCACACTGGGTAGGTGTTGCTGTGAAAACCAGACTTTTGAACAAATGAGAGTCCAGGAGTAGGCCATAAATTGAAAGTATTGTTTAGCTTGAATAGTGACTCCTTCCAAAAAGTGTAATGCAGTGAGATTCACCTAACTAGCAGATCAAAACATTTTGAAAGTTTCCAATAGTCTACAAAAAATATAATTAAGCTGGTAAATGCTCCTGCCACTGAGGTGGTCCGTGAAGTTTACTGACAGGACAAAAAATGCTGCTCCCTCCTTAAAGGAACTCTTTCCTTATGAATAGTATTCCAGTATCTGTGTGGGTAAAGGCAATATCTGGAAATCAGGCATTCAGGAAGGTGACAGTGTTTAATCTCTCAGTGACGGTTCCAAACTGACCTTTCTTAGCTGAGGTGTTATTATTGCTAATTATAGTAGTAGGTCTAATGGACAATATTTATATTGTGTTAATCAGCAGTACCTGTCTCTGTATTGTTTGGTAACTGGCTTGCCTATATGGATAATTTTTCTTCTGAGAAAACAGGAAATCTAGAATCTAGTAATTTTCTTTTCTACTGCTTTTGAATGTGTTTATATTAAATATGTTATTCTACTCAAAGACAGATTGTCAGTGAATAGGACCAATTGCTTTCAGAATTGCATACAGAAATTACTTTTCGGGTGACCACTAGTCAATGTTCAGTTGGTTAGGAAATGTCTTTAAAAGATTTAAAGAAAAAATCATTGCACAGTTGTGATCCATTCCAAATTCTGTGTGTATAATACTCTCTAGTAACTAGTAACATTTACAGCAGTTATGCTTTGGTCATGTTTAGGTGAAGCATCCTTTGTTTGGCAATGGATAGGACTGGCTTAACATTTTAGAGGATTAAAAATGGTGTTAATAATCTCATTCATTGGAGGTTTTTACCCGAGTTGGAATTAAAGAATTTTTTGGATTTTTTTTTTCTCAATTTAGTTTTATGTCATGTGGTGCAATGATCTAGTAAATGCTTAATATAAAAGCAGAGAGAATTACATGTGCCTGATGCAAATAGATGCAAATCATTAAGTCTTTATAACAGTTCAGAGTGTTTAATATTTTTTCCACATCAAAGTCCAATGAAAAATAGAAAGACATATAGGCATCCACCAATCTTAATTTAGCTCTATGTAGCTAATGTGGAAGAAGGCTAGGATCTGCTTAAATATTTTGTTGAATTAAGATCTTTTGCTAACATAACTGAAGCAAATTTCTAGTACTAAAATTTTCTAAGAGAAGGAGGAATGGAAAAAATACAAAGGAAGACTGGGAATATCTGCCTGGCAGATGGAGCTACAAAATCCCACATATAATGTCAGCACAGTATTCCTCGTTTTCAACAAACTTGACAATATTCAATAGAAACATTAAAAGCCATTCATTAACCATTTCTTGCTTGTGTAAAGGCAACTTCATGAGTCTATCCGATGTTCAGTGTTTATTTACTAAAGGAAAGCATTTGCACAATTTCAGTTGTCTTCAATAGCCATGAAAACATATGATTAAAAAACCACTGTGGTTGAACCTTTCATTATGGTCTTCTCCAGTGTGTTTTTCTGACCTGATTCTGCTCTGTGAGATTCTGCTTCTTCACTTCTGTACCACAGAAATGAACCCACCTCTTCCAATTGAGTTGCACCAGTGGGAGTAGGTGCAGATTCAAGCTTATTACATCCAAGAAGCTGAAAATTGGAATTTCAGGGTCTGATTTTTATTTTATGAAAGTTTTAACTTAGCAAATATATCCATTAAATAATGCTTCTCATCACTAAAAATGGCTGAATCTGGACCTAGCTGATTACCTCTAATAAATTGTAGTGATTCTGAATACGATCCTGCCTTCATGGGTAGATTCTGTTAAGACAGTGGAGTGATCTATGCAGTATGATGACAGTACCTGTCCCTTCCTTAGCACTCCCTGTGCTCCAAGGAAGAGCACTGCCTGTTAGGAGAATGCGTTTGGTCCTGCTGTTACAGTTGTGAAGTCTAGAATTAAAAAACAACAGCAGAGAGAGGCATATGAATAGGCACAGGAGAAAAATCGTGGAGGTGAGATCTGAAAAAAAAAGAGGGGAAATGAGAGACAATGAAGAGCGAGACAGCGAAGGACATGGCTTGCACAAGGCGGGAGAGGATAACTGCAGATAGGTATCCAGCCTGTGAGTCTCAGCAACACCAGCCCATTGCTAGAATTAATAAAAAACAAAAAGGTGGGGGAGGAGGGAAAGCAGTTTTGAACTTCCAGGAATTGCAAGGAGGGGAGATGGTTGGGTTTGGGGTTTCTTTTTCTTCATCTTGTTACAGCCAGAGCACTCTCAACTCAGGGAATTTTTACTTAGGTTACTGCCAGTTAGCACAAACTTCTGATCACTGATTTGGGTATTCAGTGAAAAAAAAAAGAGAACACAATTAAACACTTTAAGAAACACCTTTCCTCCCCCAGGCCATGCTTTAGCCAATCATCTCTCCTGCTCCATCCTAGTGCCCTGTTTCACTGTGGGTCACACTCAGTCACCCCAGGGACAGGTGGTGGTCGGTGCCTGACAGCTGGTTGCTCTGTCGCTCTTCCCTTCTCACTTCTTCCCCTCAGGCCTTCCTGGGGCTCCATGTCCCCAGCAGCATCTTCCGTGATGTCCCCAACTGTAACAGAGGCCTTAAACACCTTTTCCTTCTGGTAGATCCATGGTTTCGTATGATACTGGAAAAATGGCTAGGCAGGCTGTTGGTAGCATTGTTGATACTACTAGTCATATACATACAAAAAAATTTAAAAAGAAAATGCTGCTTTCAAAAAATTTTAAACTTAAATTCTGTGATTCTGTGACAGATTCTGAAATGCTACTAATTACATCCAAACCAAATCGAGGTGCAATTGCATGTTTCTACCTCTAAATACTCTACCCTGTCTTCCATCAGGTACAACTCTTTTGTTTCTTAAAAGCCTATGGATGATGGGGTAGAGACTACCCCTTACTAAACCTTTCCACAACATGTGGTTCCATGTGGTGCAAATCAAAATCAAGGCAAAATACTTCCAGGCACTCTGCTTCTGTTAGAGTATTCACTTGTAAAAAATAATGTAATGAAGTGGTATCTAAGTTTATTTTTGCCCCCAGAAGTCTAAGTTTTTTCTTGAAAAGGGAAGTCGTTGTGTGACATGCTTGCCTCTATCTCTGCAAATCATGTGCTACAGAAAAAATTAGTTGTGACATCACTCTGTGAGGGTGGTGACTGGTTGCGAAAATGCTTTGCCTCCTTAAGCGACATTAATCTAAAGCCCCAGAGGCACAAAGCTTTTTCCTTCTGTTGCTTTACTTGCGGAGACTTCAGGTGAAGTACAATCTCAGAAACCGGTTTGCCATTAATACTAGAAGTATATGGTGTTTTTTTTCTTGCTAAATTGGCATCTTAAAGCCACAGTGTCTAGATTTCCTCATTACCTTAAAGTAAAACTGTGCCAGCTTGCTCTGGATTTTTCAAGACGTTGCTGAAGATTTGTCTACATTAGTGAAGAGGTGCTTTGGCTCTGGGCTCTCCCTTTGTGTATTGAATTACGGAGCAAAATGTCTCTCTGATAATTTTCTGTATTTGTTTCAGTGTTTTCCAGCCTGTGATTTTCAAGAGCCGTAGGGATGCACCGCAACAGTCTTCTTTTTTAAGTCCGGAACATAATATGGTTTACCGAGATCCACGGGCCAGAGGCTGAGGGATAACAAAAGGATGTTGTCAAAACTTTCCATCCCAAAGGGCTAAAATGGGAGCCCTGTAAAACTTCTGATTGGATTCAATAAGGCCAGGATTTTACACTTATCTAGATGCTATGGGACTTCTTTATACTCTTTTTACCCTTTCTACTGTTCCCATGTAAAAAGGTAGTAGTAGGATACTACTTTTGGGGAAGAATGTCATCACAAATTTCACTGTGTGACAGAAAGAACCTTGTGAGCACTCAGATGTCATTTGATTATTGTTTTCCAGTTCTAAAACATCAACACACCACTATATTAAAATTAATGTTTATACCTTCTTCTAATTTAACTTTTCATTGAGTGTTTTCTAAAGCATGAACAGTGTACGTTCATAGGAGATAGACCTAAGCCTGTATGCCAAGTCTAAATAACAGAATGTTTTGGTACACTGTGAGCCTTTTATGAATTACTACAATTTGGACCCATCCCTACTGTGCATAAGAAAAACAGTTTTGAAACACATGCTTCCTGTGTCCTAAAATGTGGGCCCATGGCCTTTCTATTCCACTGTAGACAGTATTCACATGTTAAAAGCAATATAGAAATATAAAAATGCCCTCACAATATCTATATGAGGTAAGTAAAGTATCCTGTTTTTTCATAGACAGAAATATTGAAACAGAAAGCCAAAGGATTTGACCCAAGTTACAGGGGACAAGCATGCCAGGATTTATGCCTTTGTTTCGCAAACATAGGAAAGCTTTACCCTGAAAAGACTAATATGTGTGTGAGTGATATACTGGAATATCTTCAGTGGGAGCTTCCTTCTTCAGCAAAAGACTGAGGTAAGCTACTCTTCCCAGGGAGCTTAAAATCTTCATTACAACTCATCTTACTACACCTTCACTAGAGTTCACTGCTGCTTGTGTGCTGAAGGAACCTCTTGCTGGTGTCAAACCCAAATATAATGAATGGACTATAGGATCAGTGCATAAAGCTGCAGATGGCTCTTATAAACACTCTCACTTATCCTCTGCTTCCAACAATGCATAAATCACTAGCTCCATCTTCCTGCTGCTTCTTTCAGCATCTTGGGCATTATAACTCATTAGGAGGTGTCAGGGAAACTCATCCCAAACTGCAAGGGATTTGCCGAAAAGCACAAGACGCTGCACTTAACCCTCAGGAAAACCCACGCCTCAGCATTTTGCTGATCGCTGCATTGCAGGAAGAAATGCCTGCTTTACTTTGTACTCTTATCAAGGTAGAGAACAGGCTATTTGAAAGCCTGGGGTATCAGGCAGGAAATCCTCATTCCATATTTTTCTGAGCTTTACAGTGAGAGGGAGTGATGATGAGCTCATATCCTGACAGATTTCACCATCATTCTGTTTGGCCTGGAGTCACTTGCAGTCACCCCTGTGCCTGTCTGCTTACTATAAATAACATACTGTCAGAAAAAAAGAATTCACAGCTTCTTACTCTGTTGCTGGCAATAGGAAGCTATTTTTATGCTGCTTGTTAAGTATTTTCTCCTTTGGCTTGGATTTCTACAATGACGTCTAAAATAAATGCAGATTAGTTGTGGTACACTTTGAGTTTTGTTCAAGGAAATTTTTACTGACAGGGAAGGGGGTGTTGCAAAACACCAAGGGAAGAACGTACCAAAAATTTTCTCGGTTTCAGAGAGGAATCAATATAGGATGATGCAGTCTGAGAGAGAAAAGGGGATAGGAAAAAAATAAGGTGCACAGAAACCCTTAGGGTTTGGGAGGAAAAGAGCTTGTGGGTGAGAGGAAGACATCTATAGACGGAGCAAGGCTAAGCAGAATGGCTGTGAGAAACAGTGACTCCAGCTTGCTGATTTAGTAAGGGTAGGTTCAGGTGAGAATTCTCATTTCTGCTTGTCGGTGTGTTTTTTTCCTAAATTAAAATCTTTACAAATTTTTAATAATGGTGACCTTTTGAACATGTTTTGGAAACTGAATAAATGTTTCCAGTGTCTGAATGTTATTGCTACCTTATGTTACCTTTGAATACACCCCTGTTTTGATCTCTGAAGGCACTTATTGTTTACTTACTGTTGCTCACTGTTTGCTTGTCCCCAGGGCAGGTACGTCCTCTTGGCTGTGTCAGGCAGGAGTCCTGATCAGAAAGAGTAATCTTACTGGGTGAAGACTGCATCTTGCCCCACGCATGCAATGAGACTAATCAGCAGAGGCAACTTTCTCTGGGTCATTTCCCATTTCTTACTGCATTTCTCAAACACTGTGATGTTCTTCTAATGCCAGTTTTTGGGGATGTGTGGTCCTCCATGCATAAACCTGAGTGGTATTGAGATTCCTTGTGTCTCAAAGAGCAAGAGCTATCGAACAGCTATAGAACAAGGATATGCTTACAGTCATTTCACTCACAGGCCTATGAGAAAAAATGCATTTTTTCTCTAACCTTGGTTTCCAGAATGATGGAACTGATATCACTAGATTCCCCAGAAGTAATTTTTGCTGTTTTGATCAAGCAGTGCGATATTTCAAGTCTTACCCATACGCAGAATTCAATGACATTTTTAGAAACTGTTTGATTATACCAGTGCAGGCCAATACACAGGTAGCCCTAAGTTGTTTTATTTTGATTTTTCTCAAATTGGTTATCCAAGTAACTGATAAAATAATGTGGGTAGCAATACAGTAGCAACTAATAACTAGATACAGAATCATAGAATCACAGAATGGTTTGGGTTGGAAGGGACCTTAAAGATC
>JAOXNO010000001.1:41112958-41133868 GCA_028565335.1 Limnodromus scolopaceus
TGAGAAAAAACTTCTTCACAGTGAGGGTGACAGAGCCCTGGAACAGGCTGCCCAGGGAGGTCGTGGAGTCCTCTTCTTTGGAGATCTTCAAGACCCGTCTGGATGCAGTCCTGAGTAACATGCTCTAGCTCTAGGCAATGCTGCTCCAGCAGGGGAGTTGGACTACATGATCTCTATGGTCCCTTCCAACTCTAAAAATTCAGTGAAATTCAGTGAAATTCAGTAAACACCATGTGCTAGGGATGGCAAATATGCTGGCCTTCTGTTTCTTTTAATAGAAGTGTGGAATTTAATACATTAATGTAGACAGGGGGGTCACTGTAATGTGTTCTTTCTTCAGATAACCTGAAATATGTTGAAACAGATACCCGGCTGGCAGGATAGACAATGAAAAACTGTTACTATGCTTTAAATATGTAATGGGCACATGCTCTATATTGGTTGGGGTTTTGAAGAAAGCTAGCTGTGAAAAGAGTCCCAAAGAGCTGGGTTCTGGGTGAGAGCTCTTGTTCCTGAAAAATCAGTCAGTCTTCCATAGCATTCCTTTCACTGCAAGGGACAGGTAGTGCATGGGTCAGTGCTGCATTTGCTGCGTGCTTTGAGAAGAAATGATGGGCAAACCTCGCAGCAGTGGGGAGCGCCCTAGAGTGCAGGGGCTTCTCTTTGTTTCCATGCTTAGATGGCCTCTAAGGTATGAAAATGTATCTGCTGTCGCGAGTGCTTTGCCCAAGTAGCTCACTCCATCTGCAATACTGACCAGGATTCGAAGAGCTGACTCAAACCCTTTGTGTTCCCAGACAAAGGCATGGGTGCGATTGTTGGTCCTGCTTCCTAGAAATAACCTAATGGGAAATTGCAGAGTGATCAGTAAAGAGCTGGACTGGATTGGAGCGTTACTATTGGGTTAATTTGCTTATATTCTGCTCTAGTCAGCAAGAAAAGCCTGCTTTTCAGAAACATACTCGATCAAATCACCTTATACCTCAAAAAGTAATAAAAATATGCTGAAATAAGTTTTTTCCCCTCCACATGAAGCTTCTAATTACTATGAATGAAGTGAGGCTGTTTGCCTCAGTGTGAAACAGCAGTGGGAGTTAAAGAATAGAGTGAACATCAGAAATATCAGGATGTGCATGCACACAAATTGACTTAGCCAAATCACTGTGCACACAGGATAATTAAAGCATCTTAAACTTAAACAAAACAAAAGTACTGAAACAAAAATGAGACAAGAGCACATGAGGTGCAGGAAGATGAATAGTTACAGCTGCAGGAGCCAGAGCAGATTTTCTTCTCTCCAGCAGATGGTAGGATTTTCTCAGCTACAAACAGGCAACAGCAAGAAGAATCACCCGAAACCTAATCTCTAAAGAAACAATCTCCAAAGAAACAATCTCCAGCCTTTTTTTGACTTGCAGATTCCTAAAAAATCTGGTCAAGTTAGGAGTTCAGTAGATGACAAAAGCTGCTGCAAGAGATTTGGAAGTTACCCGGCAGGACTGATAGCAGTAGTCCATGTAGCTCAGTTTTAAACTACAGCTGAATTGTCTTAACTTGTCCACAATATGTATGAAAGCCCACAGGCAGTGTTTTTCCACATAGCTTTGACATGCAGTTTAGGGAGATCAGATAAGAGAATGTGCCAAGTAGAAGGATATTTCATTTTTGAATCTGAACTTTTCCAATGATCTGAACCCTCTGGGTAAGACACTCCTCATCTGTTTTCAGCCACAACTGAAGGTAGGGTACTGAGCTAGATAGACCTTTGATCTGACTCCATATAGCTGGTCTTATGATACTTTGCTATGCTACTTACTCTAGTAAGTTATTTAAACAACGTGAGGAATACGTTTTTGCTACAGGTGTTATTTAAGTCCTTATTCACCACTATGTGGTGGAGGAGCTGGTAGGTAAATCATCAAGGTTTAAACTCCAGGCATCAATATGGATATTCTCTGCATGTCTTTTGGCAAGTCACTCAGTCAGTTTTTCAGCTTTCTGCCTGCAAATTAGGTACAATGCCCTCAGGAGATAATGACAGATTCTTTGGATGACTTTGTCTTTATTAGGTGCTCAGATACAATAGAGAAGAGTTAGAATGATGTCTGGGAAGATGGACTGTAAGCATGAACTCTTTATCTAAATACGTCCTTTTAGTTAAACTTTGAAATAACTTCTGAGATCTCATCTTCTACCAAATGCTGCATTTCAGATTTGCTAACAATATCTACTCATTCTTGTTAAAATGGTAGTAAGTTTGACTTTTTTTTCATTTTTATTTATTTATTTTAAGGTGTTCAGCCGCTGTAACTGTACTGGTACAAATCTAAAGTTACAAAATAGACTTAGGCCTACTGTCTTCCTTGTAAACAGCTATGTGCAGGAGTAACTTGTAGAAGTAGGATAGATCTTTGTTTTTTCTAGCATATTCCTACTATACTAGGTGGATTTGCATATTTAAATTCTTATTTTATTCTGACTTAACTACTAAAACCGTTTCACTCTTTTCCCAAGCGGAGTTCTTTCACCTCTGCTCACAAAAGGAGTCACAGGACCACAGAACACGTCTGGGTTTGGAGAGGTAAAATTCTGCAAAGGAAGAACAGCTCTCCTTCAAGATGCAAGACTTTTGCTTGTCATTTCCATTTTGTTGTTAAAATTGTTGTTTGAGGGTTTAGAAACTTCACAGAATCATAGAATAGCCCAGTTTGGAAGGGTTTCCTGAGCCACTGGTAATGGCAACTGGTTACCGGGTATTCATGTGCCAAAGTTATCTCTTTCTATGTTACCTGTTTTTTATGATAAATAAATAAATAAAACGGTTTTCAACTACAGAAATATGTGGTCAAATACTTTTTTTTTCAGGGTCTAGTTCTTGCATCCTTCTTACATGGTGTGCTATTCTGCAAGTCAACCCATTAGAATTGATGGGATACCTCAGCAAGTAGGGTGCTGTCCCCTGCTCTCCTACCAGCTTCTTAGGGAGCTACCTGCCAGGGAGCTACTCGCCTCCCTCAAATTGTAGCTCAGGTGTGAAACCCTGCAATGAAAGGTAATGCTTCTGTCTGTGTTCTCTTAATATAAGCAGAATTTAAAACAGACGGATATTTGAGAAGTTTGCCCCCCACCCTCTTCATGAAGGTAGTAGAAGAGGATTGAACGCAGTTGAATTCATGCATTCTTTTTAAAATCAAGGTCAGTGGAACAGAGAGAAAGTCACTTAAATGATCAGCTCTCATATCTTTCTTGATCTTCTAATGAGCCAGATTAGATAAGGGTAAGGATGTATTAATTCATCTCTACAGATATGTATGTTTTATTTATGCTCTTTGGTTTCCAAGTGAACCTTACTATGTATCTTTTGTGCAGGTTTAGAATTTGTGGATTAGCACAATTCAAGGTTTGCCATAATACTTCCTTGTATTAGCAACTTCTGAATAAATACGTATTTAACCATCTGTCATGGGCATTGTTTACAAGGTGGTCAAGTCCCTCCTTCAGCTCTAGTAAGGTAAGAGGCCCTGAATACTTTTACTGCTGCATTTACTGGGATCGTTCCCAGCCATCTGCAGTCCCTGGAGCATCACGGATGTCCCCAGAGCTTCTAAGCCCATTTTCCATCTGTTGCCTTCTCACCTACAGCAGCACTTATGTGCCCCAGAAGATTTTGCTGCTTTCACTGACAGCAAGAGCAACATTTGGAGCCTTCTGCTGTGTGCGGGTGCCGCTGGGAGCTGGCAGGCAGCAGGAATTAGTGGCTTCAGAGCCCTGCAGATTAGGGTTAGACTCAGACCGCGGTTGAAGAAGCCATATACTTGTCCTGGGAAATGAGAAGCTCACATACAATCTTAAGGGTGCCACCGGGACCTGGCACCTGAGTGTTCAGAGCTGTTAATATGATTCCCTCACCATGTGTAGCTGGGCAGTGCCTTGATTCCATTTTGATCTACTTGCTGGTCAGAGCAACTGACCCAGCAAATAAAAAGCAATTTACTGGTGTGCAACCTGGGAATAAGGAGGAAGAGTGAAAGTGAATTTGCCATATCTTCTGGGCATAACTCTCTGCAAGATGGCCAGCTATCCTCTTTGTTCCTCAGAGCTGAAGCTGTGAGCATAGTCAAGCTCTCAGCAAGGTGCAGGGGGAGTAGAAAATTGAAGGGGAGAGTTTCTTGTATTGGGGGGCACGGAATAAGATTGGAGACAGGAAGAAATAAGGAGCTCTCAGAGCTAGGAGAAGGCGTGACTTGGGAATAATACCCCCAAAAAAGAAATAATATCTATGTGTTTAGTGATCTTTCCTTGGGCCTGGGACACAGAATTTATTAATCTTTCAGCTATGGGTGCACTTTTGTAGGTTATGTTTTCCATACAGGCACTTCTTTCTTCAGTGTGAGTTCTCTACCAGCTCTGTGGTGGGACATTACGTGATGTTGCCACGCTTCTTTTTCACACCTGCTTCTCTGTCACAGCCAGAGTCACATATCCAGGTCTCATAGAGAACTTACTGGTGATGCACAGAAAACAGCATTGGAATGCTCATTCTTATTTTTCCCCAGGTTTTCTTGTCTCCTGACAATAGACCATTTTTTAAAACTTTATAAACTGCTGTGGTAGCTCAGTTAACATGCACTCCATAGAGACTTGTCAGAGTTTGGTACCCATTTTCCCAGGAAATCTGATCTGCAGCAAGCACATATGTTGCCCAAGCTGAGATGTAGGGACTAAAAGCCCAGCAGCAGCTGTTTCTGGCTGATGCAGACTTTGTGGTACTTGACGCAAGAGCTGAGATCAATAAGCCTGTCTCTCAGGGATTTTCAGTGCTCCTTCTACTGCACCAATCCTGGCAGCAACACAAGAACTGGAGTACAACAAGGAGTGATGGGGAAGTGGCAGAGAGCAGTGGAAAGGGACAAGGCACATAGAAAGAAGACTGGAGGAAGGAGATGTTAGAAGAGGACTAACACTGGAACCTGTATAATGCTGGATAAGAATAAGGGATTTAACTGTTTCAGGCCCTTTGAGAAGAGTCTGGAATGCAAGAAAAATGAGGTTTTCCTAGGGAAAAGAAACCACACTGTGACACTATGAAAGACCAACAATCCCTTTCCAAATAGGATGGAAGCAAAACTCACAATAATTAACTAGTAATGGAAACGAGTATGGTGCAGAGACGTGAAGCAGGTGAGGGAATAGCAAGAAACTAGAGCTGCAAAGATGTTACTTGAAACATTTGGACACTGAGGGGGCAGAAGGAGGAGAATAGGAAAATAATTTAAAATATGAGACTGATGATGAATAAACAAAATAAACATAAAGATGACAAGAGCTGTCATGAAGCATTACAGACCAGCTTTAAAACCAGAAACAGCAACTTCCTACGCATCTGTAAGATCGTACCACATATGTATCTCCTCTTATACAACTGTTCTTTCTAGAAGAATTTGCCCTCAAGCTTCCTACACTAATTGTTGTTGTAGGACAGTTATGCCTATGATTTCTTTTATAGTGTCGGCAATGTAGAGGAACTGGTAATGTTCAGTCATCAATAAAACCATCAAAATTCTCCCTTCACTTCAGAGCGCTCCAGGCACAATAAATAGCGGAAGGGAGTTCAATTAACAGGGTACTACACTGGTAGCTTCATTACTCATTACTGCAGAGCTCTTGCAGAAAAGCTGAACAAAACTGACTGCAGAAAGGTAAGAGGAGAGTGAAAGGGGAAGAACAAAGAGAGAAGTGAAAATGGATTCTTTAGTAAATAACTATCTGATTAAAGACTTTCTTGTATTGTGAGTTAGACCAAAAGAAAATTCATCCTTGCTGCCTGTCCATTAACTTCACTGGAGACAGAGCAGTACTAGCATTCTCAAATATACGTTTTCTTCATAATAAGCATCTAAATTAATTGCGCCTATGTAGAAGAAAAGTTCAAGAGAAATGAGATTCTGTTTCTAGTTTTGCCACTGAGTTGCCAAAACAATACTGTTTATATGGTTAACTTCTGTGTAAGATTGCCTTTCTCACCTCTGCTGCCCAGAAGCCAGCACAGACAATGTTCTTTGTGCCAGGAGCAATTCCTTGGCCAAAGATATGTGCTTCAGGACTCAAGGAGCGCAACATCACCTGGCACTGAGGAGAACCAAGATGGACAGAGCTCTCCATACAGCCCAAGGTCAAGAATGAGGTTTCAAAAGTAATTGTGTTCCTGTTGTGAAAAGGTATCAGAGTACAGCACCTTCTTCTGCAGCCATTGTGGGGTTTTTGCTGCCAATAAAAGGCCTCTGTGGGAAACTACAAATAGACACACAGCTCCATCACACCTTGCAATGCAAGCAGGAACTCAGGACTCCTTTCCGCTGCTGCTTCTGTGCTTCAACTTTACAAAGCTTGTTTCAGAGGAATACGGTATGGTCTCATTTATTAATGACTCTGAAGCTCTTTTATCTTTGGAGGAAAGGCTTTACAATGACAACTAGAATGCTGCAATCCTATATTAATCTCTGGATGTCTAGTACAGATGGGACTAGAATTTGTGTGCATTATCCAGTTTAATAAAGAGCAATGTAGTGTTCTCAGCAGATCCCTGAATGACCTTTTACGCTTTAACAAATAATATATCCAGGTTTGTTATGTTTAAGCAGCACCATCTTCTACTAATATTTTCTCCTTAACTGGAAACCAAAGACCAAGTTATTCTAGCAGAAGAGGTTATATCTGTCTAATATTCCTAGTCCTGCCTTGTCTAGCCCTCCACCCCTTAATCAAAATCTCATTTCAGATTGTAGAACTATATGAAAATTATTTCCTTTTTGTTTACTTTTTTTTCTTTTTAAAAAGGGCTTATTTAGGTTTTATTATGATGATATATTTTCACTTGGCACTAAATGTTTTGCATCAATTATAGCATCTACCATGGACCTAACGCCACAGAAACCAGTGTAAATCATCAGAATCCAACGGATTATGTGATTATGCTACTCTCTAAATAGAGAGGGTGCCTTTGGTCTCTATTCAAATCTACATATGCAAATTCACTTATATACCTGTGTAGGTTTCCAAGGAGTTGGAGAAAGGTAATACCTTGGATTAGTAAGCAAGAAACATACATGCCTGAAAAGAACAATTATTTCTAAATTAGCCGCAATTGTCTACAAGGAGTAGTCAGTAAAGAAAGGCCCCATTTCCCAAAGGACAGCTCCACAGGGCACAAGTTTGGGTGGGTGATAACTGGACCAATAAAAAAATGTGAGACTGACGGGTAGCTGCTACCTGCTGACACAGGTAAGGAGGAATGTCATGTATGTTCCTTCACTTACAGGCACATGACTAAAATTGCCTTACATTTGTGGTTCTTAATTTGTGGGGGGAGGTTATCACCTCCCATTCTCTCATTGTGATGCAGAGTTAATTTTTTGAGCCCTGAAGTCACCAAATGCATGTCCAAACTGTGCCACAGGACCCTGCATTTCCCTAAAGCAGAGCAAGAGAAGCAAGTCCCTCGGCTCACGCTTTCTCCTCTGCGTGACAGGGAAAGAGACTGACTACATTACACACTGAAGGAAGCCAGGGAATGATCAGGGTGATGTAATGAAGATGTTTGAATCCTCCTAAAGAGAAGGGCACATTTGGGTCAGAACTGCCGGAGAGGGAAATATTCACAGAAACTGTGTAAGAAGCTGTCAGGCAGTGGGATACTGACTCTGGCAAGGAAAAGCAAATTAGATGAATGCCTGTAATTGGCATCAGGGAAGTAACAGTGCTTGAAAGTACGGATAGTCAGACCAGCTACTGGAGCAAGTTCATGCTAATAATTTGACCCTTTCAGCTCATTAAGAAGCAAAACACAAGGCAGAGAACAGCCGAGTTGTTGAATAAGACTGCTCATTACTCCAGTCAGTTCAAGTGGGGTGAGGAGCTGGAATGTGTTCCAGAAGAGCGACAAAGAAAAAGGAATGAGCATGAGAGCCGACGCTCTTGCCTCCCTTATAAATGTAATATGTATATACTCACACAAAGAAGAAGAAATGTGGGAAATAATAGAACAGACTGGGATGGTCTGAGATGGTGCTCTGTTCTCAGGTGGGCAAGAGTTGCTGTCAGTAAGTGCTGTATGTAAAGAGGGCCTTGGTGCAGTGTTACGTATGGCAGGTGGCCAAAGGGCATACCCCAGTAACTAAGCAGCATATCATCTTTGATGTACTTCCTCTTACTGATTTGGATCCACAAAATTTCATTGCTCAAGCCAGATCCCCAAATCCATACCCAGAAGTTAGGAACCTCTTCTCTTTGTGTGGCAAGTCAGAAATGGGAAGAAAACAACCCTGTGTGCTGATAAGATGGGCTGAGGGAAACATAGCATGAAGAAAGCATACTGCAGGGGATGTTCCTCGGTCCCAGCCCTCTCCTAATGCCACAATGGACTCCCTTTTCTCTTAGGCACCTAGCCTGACTTTTGGGTACCCTCTTTCCTCACTTTGTCTTTCAGATGAATCACAGAATTCACAGAATTTTGGGGCAAGGAAGAACTTGCACATTGCCTAGAGAGGAGAGAAAGGCAGGGTGGGAAATGCATTCCCACCCTTTTTCCAAATCAAGTCCTCTTTTCACTGGGCTACAGGTTCATGTTGCCTCTTGTTCTCTGGTTTCCCTGCCCTTGAAATCTTCATCTTTGCTGCATGCTGGTCCAGCTTTAACAGGTAGACTGAAGTACGCTTTTTTTTCTTATCTTCTTTGCTGTTGCTGTCCTGGTGGACAGGTATGTGAGCACTGCTAGAGAAGAATTGCTATTTCCTCTGGACAATTTGTCCAAAATAGAAACTTGAGTCAAGTTGCATATGTCCTACTCTGCTATCTCAGCAGCTGAATTGCAGAAATCACTTCTCCAGAAATGTCCTAAATATTTGAGAAGCTGACCCCACTCCAGCAAAACTTCCGCTGACTTTTGTGCACCACCTTGTACAAAGATACAACTCATATTTGAAACAGATTTCTTTGAAGAGTACATCTTTGGAATTCTAATACAAAAGATTCACCTTTTTTTTTTTTTTTTAATTTGGTAGCTGGAACAGTTGAAATACCACTACAAAATAAAATAATAATAATAATGATTTTATTATTAATATTGATAATAATGATTTTAATATTATTATTAAGTTTTAATAAAGTCATTGAAATGCCACTGTCCTCAAAATGTCACCTAATGGGTGAATCTATCTGTATTAATGCACAGTTGTTTTAAGAACTGGCTCATGACATATGTTCTACCCTTTGCTTGGAAGGAAACACTCCTTCTCTGTACAATTATTTATTTTTGCAGGACCCCTGACAATAAAATCATCTGGGCAATATTTCACGAAGAAGTAACTACTTCTATAATCAGAGTTTTCTGTTCTGGTTATAGAAACTGAATTTGTGAAATAATGGCTTAGAAAACTGACAGAGGAAAAATGAAAGGCACCCAGTATGCAGAGAGGACAAAAAGAAAGGGCTAATATACTTTTACTTTGAGTCAAGTCTGTCAAGGTATAAGGGTTCCATTACCAAATTTTCCTTTGTCCTACTGCCCACAGCATTTCTCATCATGGCAAACATTGGAAGACTTGGGCTTTTAATAATATGCACATTAAACCACAAGAGACCTTGGGAACACTTTCTCAAATCCCAGCCACCCTGGGCTAGAGCAGCAGAAGCTTTTGTTGGAATTACACAACCCTCTGGGACATGTAAGAATAGTGTCATTATGTGTAAAGAGTAGCCACTGTATTTATCATGGATGGTAAATGAATCCCTTTCCCACAGTTGCCATTTATAATAATGTCACTTTAGAGGGATTACGTTAGTTTCCTGTTGCTTTTAACCAGTGTCGTTTATGTTCATTAGCCACAGAGACTGTACAGCACACACGGGCATGCAGTGCCTAAAGAAAAGGAGTTCTTGAAGGTCCTTGGGCTTCATCTCTTTCAAATTCCCTCTGCAGGCCTGATTGATCGTTTTCTTTCAATTTCTCCATGCAAGAAAGTGCAGTGGCTTGGCTTGTAATCCACATTTCACACAGATATTGCCTGCTGCAAGCGGTGCTCTGCTGATGTGCCGGGACACCTCCATCGCCCAGTGGGGAGGACGTTTCTTCGTGCTTTGGCTGGGATTGCCTTGGACTAAAAGACCAGATCAACAAGGCATAGGTGACAAGGGAACTTCAGAGAAACTCAGAGTGCTCAGCCTTGCACACAGAAGAGTGAAGTTAACTCGCTGGTGAGAAAAATCTGCCTGTTCTGTCCATGGCAGCCAGTTCCCCTCACAAGCAGTCATACTTCTGAGCTCTTCCTCTCCTCCTCCCTGGTATCAAGGTGACCATATCAGGGTGACCCTTAATAAAGCTGATTATCAGCATCACTTCTTGCAGAGCAAGGATATGTTTGATGTCATCAAAGTTGAAAAGTTTGTTTTCTGCAACAATAGCATGGCCTATCTATTACACGTTATGCTTTAGGCTGTTCTCAGTTACATCTGTACCAGTGCTGCTTTTCTGCATCCCTGTCTGCCACCTGAAGGTATAAAACACCAAGGGAAGATTATACCAAGCTTTCACAATATTGCAGGTCCTTGTGCTTAATTAAGTGTGATTTAAAAACATTGGCCAATCCTCCAGACTATTTTGAATGGAGACTACTCCTTCCCTACTGATCAGAGAAATGTCCAATTTAGTTTAGTTTTTCCTCTACAGTTCAAGTAACCAGTTCTTCCTTCCTAGCAGATGAAAAGCAATTCTGGTCCTGCAGCAGTTTATCAGCATTCGTATGTCCAGAAATACCTGGTGAAAGCAACACAGAGAAGAGAGATTTTCAGGAAGACTCTTTTTAATACAGAAAAAATTATTCTATGCAACCAGCAGGCAAGGTCTCCAAGCCACCACCATAATGTAAATGAATTGGCAGCTTTTCTACACGGGGATGGTAAAATTGATGCAATGATACCTAGTAACATTGATTCAAATAAACTATTTTTAAAAAAACGTGAAAAAACGGAGGACAGTCCTTTGAAGGTGACTTTACTGTTGCTCTTTGTTTTATATACATCTATAATGGTGAATTGTCATAAAAGACTTTTAGTGGAGGCTGTATTTAGGCTTTTTTAGGCCAGTCATTAAGCATCTGCTGCCCTAATTGCACTAAGGTATAGTTCCCCATCATAAAATTAGACTTTTCATGTGCACAGCTTGTATTTTTTACTGCCTTTTATAACTCCAGCACATACTGCATGTTTATCTTTTTGATAATTCTAATCAGAAATTAACAATCTCATAGTTAATAAGTAACACACGCACAGCCCCCCCCCTTTTTTTTTCTTTTTTCTAAAGCAGAACCCTTTCCAGTCAGTTTGGTCCATCAGGCCACTGAGATTTGTTTCACTGGGCGTCTGTTGCTAAAAGAAGAGACAGTTTGGAAGTGACAGGTAAGGACACACAAATGAGACCAAGATGCCGAATACTCCGGAATATCTAGACACGTTTGACACTGGCAGCCACTAACGAGACTGTAATGTGCCTGTTGAATTTCAGATGTTTTTGTTGTGAGGCTTGGTAATACCTATAAGCACTGCCAACAGATTGTTAAAAATAACCCCAGGAACGTACCCTTTCTAGGTCAAAACCAACTATGAAGCTGAGAGCACTGTAATTATAGTGCACTAAATGACTTACAGCTTGAGCTAATCACATCCCACTGAACGAAAAAGCTGTAATTACATAGAGAGATAATGTGAGCTTGGCAGGATCGCCTATGGCAGCCTATGATGTTGAGGGAAACTTCAAATCCAGTTTTCTGGTCGTTACAAGACGGGTCTCAGCTGGGCCAATTTGCAATTCAACAGGTAAAATCAAATTTGTGCTCAAGAAAGTGCAAAACTTCATAGTATTTACCTAGCAAAGAAAAGCTGAATTGCAAATTTGCTTGAAAGGAAGGATATTTATCAAACCAGCCAAGATGTTGCTGGTTTTGCGACACTATGATGCTGTTGCTTGAAAGGAGCCAGTATAATTTATCAATGTAACTATATAGAGAATTGTGGCCTTTGTATTTTTCTAGTATTGCATATGCTGCTCTTACACTGAAGCAGGAGTCTGGATGAGTTATCATATTTAGGGCTTCACATGTAATTCCTGATTTCTTGATCTTCTGAAAGTCTGATATTTGATTTATTATGATGAAATACTGGTTTGGAAACCTGAACTCTGTGCTGTCAAATCTTTTAATCATTAATTAACTCTTAATAAATGAATGGTTTTGAATTATTTGTGATGCCTCTTGGCCTGTGTTACAAGTAGAGTGTTTGGCAGATAGGACATCCTTGGCACCATAGAGAACAGTTCACAGAAGGTAATGACATTAATCAAAAACAAAATGCCAGATCATCATTTTTAAGAACCTCATAGTGACCCCTTTTCTCTAAAGAAGTAAAGCTGTGATAACGGTAAATAAGAGTGGAGAAATGGAATTAATATTAAACAAACAGGAATAGAAGACAAAGGGACTGGAGAAGGAAAAGTCATTAATGAAATATTAGGTGGTTAACCTGGCAGAGAAGTCACATTGCATGAGGTGACACCCAAGCCTCTTGCTGGAATATTTCTATAGACAGCCTGAGAAACAGCGATCTTAATAGTGATGGCTGTTAGTCTTGATCCACTCTTTTAGCTGATGAAGAACTGAATTTAGACTTTGTATTCATTCACAAAATATCACATGCAAATTGTTCTGCTACAACCTTATCTGCTAAAAAGCCTCCTGTCTACCACAAATACCACTGTTGCTGTTAAATGCAATCTGATAACTCAGTCAACTAAAAGGCAGCTTTAAATATAGTGCCTGTAGGCACTTCTTTTCGCCAAGGCATGTTTCCGTGTCACATTTCAGCTGTCCCCTCCATCCCTCTTGCACCGCTTTGGTGCAAGGAAAGTTGCTCTAATTTTCTGGAAAGCATTAGTTACAGAAAAGGACCAGATGTTCACTTGTGCCAAAGAGCAGAGGATAATGCAGGAACATTATCCTGCAGGAACAGCAGGATGAAAAAGGCTCATTGTGCTTTTAAGAGGAGGCCCATGTAACCTGCTCCCTACCAGGGGCCACGTGAGCCTCCAGCAGCAGGAAAGAGAAGGTCTCGAAGGGAGTGGATGTGGTGGGAGATCCCAGGGAAAAAGCCCCCCAGCCAGAAAGGGGCTATGTGGGGTATGCAGTGGGGAGAGAGGTCTTCCCAAAGGCAAGTATGGAAGCAGGGGAAGAGCGTAAGAAGTTCTCTCAGAGCAGGTTTGTGCCAGGACAGACTTGGGTGAGGTGGCCTTGTTTCGTGGCTGTTGTAACCTCTTTCATTCTTGTCCCATCTTTTCTGTGAAGGGGTGAGATAGAGATTGCAGATGAGGTAGGAAGCCCTGCACATGCCTGGCCAGCAGTCACCAGGGGATGGCCAATTCTAATGCAGAAAGTGATAAAACTTCTTTTCTCTCAGTATTGGAACTTGCACACTCAAAAAACCCCAATACACTGGGTTTTAAACTGTGGCCTTGTCTTAACTCTTTTTAATCCATGTTTATCTCCTCCTGGAAATCTCTGTGAGAACAGTATCTAGGGTCCTAGAGAACCAGATAAGCCTGGATTAAGTAGCTGGTTTCTAAAACAAATTTGGACCCAGGAAGAAACGTAGGGAATGAAAGCAAGGGATAGGGGATTTTTTCATTGCTGTGATTTTTCATCACAGACAGGGTCAGTGTCTGCCATGCTTCTGGTGAAATGTAAACCAGAGCAGAAAGGACTCCTCAGCTGTAAAGGACTGTGATAACTACTGAGATTTTCATGATGCCTCAATGGCAATGAGAGCCCATGCACTCACACCCTTTGCAGAAATGATAGGTTAGGAGTTTGGCTCATTTTATTAAGGTTTTCCTTGTACTAAGGCAAAAGAACCAAACCAAAAGTCTTGGGAATGAAAAGCACCACACACATATTAAACACTGTATTTATATACTTATACTTTGTAGATTATATTTGTATTTACAAAGACTGTGTTTATATTTTAATATTAAGGCACTGCATAAGTATAAACATTAAGCTATTCCCAAAACTTGTACAGATACTTCTTTGTGCTACAAAGAATGTTGCAATGTCATGTTTTTCTTAAAGCTTTCTTTTTAAAAAAAAATCTCCTTTAAAAATATCTGGCTTCATCTTTATGTTCTTAGTTTTGATAGCAAAAACATCAGTGTGGAAACAATAGTGGGTTTGCATTGTATCTGCATCTGCCTTCCTCAGGAGTGATCTCTGCCCATAACCTAAACTACGGCAGCTAGCTAGAGCCTCCAAGTGCTCCATCAGCAGTTGGAGCACTGCTGAGACAGGCGATGCAGGATCAAGGCAGCTGCACTCACTGCACCACTGAGGACTTCTCTGGTTTCGCAGAGACCATTGGGTGTAAGATAACACTTGAAGTTCTTCACGCTACCACAGCAACATAGAAAGGGTACAAGTCACATAGAGGCTTTGGAAAGCTTGACTCTGAAGCCAGGGGTGAGGGCAGTCAGGCACTGGAACAGGATGTCCTCAGAGGTTATGGACTCTCCATCCTTGGAGAAGTTGAAAACTTGATGGAACTCTGAGCAATCTGCTCTAGCCGTAGCTTCTTTGAGCAGGCAACTGGACTAGGTGACCTCCAGAAGTCTCTTCCAACTTTAATTATTCTATGATTTTATGATCTTGGGAGAAAGTCCCTCTCCACTGGGTCATCTCGAACATATATAGAAATTAGATTATTTGAAGATAGCTAATAAAGGATGCTTGTATTGTCGTATTTATTGGAAATACAGTTGGTTTCTTGTAACTGTAACTCTCAACAACCTATCTATTTCATCTGGCCCCACTGAGGAGCTTATAGAGGTGTCTAAGAAACAGTACCCATATATGTTGTTTAATTTAAACCCTGTGTTGCAGATCCTCTCTAGGATGGTTCTAGCTTTTCCAATTTTCTCTTTACCGTGGCATGCAAGTGTTTATGTCCTAGTCTATCTAACACAACAAGCAAAACAGCAAACGAGTTTCTGAAGAAATTCTTGGCTTTTTAACAAGAGTAGTCAGACTGGAAATGCTTTAGAGCTTACAGTGAAAATTATTTGGAGTCCAAGACCATTATGAGAATCAATGATGCAGCTTTGAAAGCATGTCGGTTTTTTGGACTTGAATATACTTTTTATCAGTTTCAGTAAACTATTTCCAGTTCCCTTAAATACATGAAAGAGTAAGATATTTGTGGCGCATTACTTCAGTGGGATTACATCCAGGATAATGTTGTCCATCTTTCCCTGTCAACTGGGAAATATCCCAAACCAAGACCCCAATTAAGTATACAGTATTCATGAGCTGTGTCTGCATTGTTTACAGGATGGCCCTTCATTAATAAACACAATTCCATATTGCATGGTTAATGACAATCAACATAATTACCATAACCTGGGTAGACGATTGCTTCTGAGTTATAATGAAATGTTTTATGACAAAAAATTTTACTCCAAGACTTGAGATAATAGCTTTAATGGAACATTACTCTTTGGTTTTTTCTCCAACTTCCAGTAAGTACTTTTAAGGCAATTCACGTCAAATGTGCAATTTAGAAGATCATAATTAGCAAAGTGGAGGACTGGAAAGCTAGAATTGATTCAGATGCTTCCTCTAATACACACAGGTGTCTCTAGATCATCCTTATTACAGTAGCCAAAGCATTATCAAAATACAGAGAAAAGCGTGTGTGTGTGTGTTAAATGTGTGTGTACAAATTTATATATGTGTGTATGCATGTAAGTACCCAACCACACCAGGCTTATATGTGCAATGGCAGGAAAAAAAAAGTAAATTATTTAGTTATTACTAAAGGTGCTTCAGTATCACTCTAAGGGGGGTCTGATAGCTGCAGCCTGGTTTTTGGCAGCAAAAACAAATTACTGGCTACTGCATGCAGATACAGTCATGGTAAGATTTATAGGGCATAAAATGGTGTAGCCCCATTGATATGAAGAGCACTTCTTTTCTTTGGTCACATTTTTGTGCTGCCAAGGAAGGCAGAAACACCATAATCCCCTCACCCAGCAATTCCGCCGTGTACAGGGACTTCACCAGTGGGCAGCTTGACCCTGGGGGTGCCCCGTGCTCACCCAGGCTCTTCTCTCTCTGCTCACATGTCTCACGGATCTGTTTCACTCACCCAATTTTGCCAGAACTATTCACAGGTTTTAACCTTAATTGCTAAGTTATTTCCCAAACTGCAATACACATTTCATTTTAGATAGATCATTTTAGATCCAAAGTTCACTCAGCCTTTTCATTGCTTGTTTCACTTTACAAAACAAATGATCTTTCCTGAAACCCATTTCCCATTCTTTCCCCCTCAAATAATCTTCATGCTCCCCAAATCACTCCTTGTTGCAGAGAAGCAACCCTTAATCTCTGAGACCTCCAGAACTAGTATTAAGCACTAAACCAATGCCAAAATAAAAGTTTTATATGCTTTTTTTTTTCTTTTTAAATTATTAATTCATGGAAATTCAGGCTAGATTCCCCTTTTTGCACTTGAGAATGATTCATAGTATGTTTTCAGAATATATCATGAATGACAAGCTAAAATCTTTCATCTCTTGTTTGTACACTGTTACTACAGCTTGTCAATAAGCAATTTGGATTTTGCCCAGTTCTTGCAATAAAATGCTGAAACTTCTTGTTTGAGCAAAAAATATTTGCCCTATACAAATAATGATATATTCATTACATAACAATTCTGAGCATGCTCCTTTTGATTACATTAATTTCCTTCCACAGCTTAAGGATATTTATTTTCTTAACTACATATCACACATCTATTATAATTTCTTCTTTATTGAGTCATCACCGAACAAAGCTATCTTCTGGGTTTATTGTTCGACAATACTTTGTAAGCATTTTCATTTCCCCATTTCTTGAACATATGCAGCGGAAACAAAGTTAATGATCTTTCTTAATTTTCTTGTCAGATCACTCAGGATGTTCATCATGAGAAAATACAGGAGAGGAAGTGTATGTTCTACCTTGGGCAAGTTTTTACTGTGGACAGTCCATGAAGAGATACAGAGAACAAAACACAACCCAAAACAAGAAAAAAGCAAGATTTCAGTTTGGAGAAAGAGATGTCCTATGTGGAGAGACAGGTCTGGGAATAATTAGTATAGAAACAATATTTAAAATGTGTTTTCATATGTGATTGCTCAAACTGGATGTGCAAGCAGAAAAAGGGTAGGAGCCTAGCGAAAAAAAAATGCAGAAGGCACTGTTTAGATATTGGAAGTGAGGTAGTGGCATCACCGTGCCATTTGCCTGGGATTTAATGTCTCTGGTTTCTCAGCAGAGCTAATTAGCTGAGTGAGCACCGTCAGGAAGGGAGCTGTGCTCCGTTCAGCTGATTCTGAGTCAGCACCGGTACATCACACTCCGTTGTGCTTTATAGACACATGGGAGACATCTGAAGAAATATCTGAGGAGTTCCCTTAGGGAATCTCTGGCTGAAAGCAAATGATAAAGAAGATGATGCTCTACCAAAGAGGAAAATAAAGGAACAGCCTAGAAGGAAGGCACAGCAGCTACATGGAGCAAAACCACTGAATCCCTCCTCAGATTAAAAACAAGGTTATGTTTAGCAACTCTGATGGGTGGTACTTGTTCATTAATGCCAGATACAAATATCTTAACATCTGTGTGTTCCAGTTCAGTGGAGAATAGGAAGAGAAACAGGCTGAAAAGTGTTCATTATGAGGGTAAAACATGCAGCTGTCTCATTCACTTAGTAGCTAGTCAATGCTCAAGAAGCTTTTGAGTGACCAAGATGAATATCCATGGAGAACCAATGGTCTGTCAAGAAAGTGCTGTGTGGCCAGGAGGTCAGTGACACAGAGGCTTGTGAAATGAAACCTGAAAATTCTTTGTTAGAATCAAGTGACACTAAACCTTAAGGGAAAAAAGAAAATAAGAAAAGAAGAGTTTGATAGGATTGTATTGGCAGTCTCAACCCTCTGTATTGCAGGGAACAAGGCAAACAAAAGCCACCAAAATAAGCAATATGGAAGTCAAACTGGATGGTTCTTCCAATTGATGAGGAAGAAGCACTTCAAGCAAGATATAGCTTTTCCAGTCTGAATAAGCACCCTTTGAGAGGAAAACTGAAGGAACAATGACATCAGTTCTGTACATAAATAAGAGTAGAGACTTGAATACTGTTCTCTTAACTGCTGCTTTGCACCAGGACGTGATGCTTCCTTATGATCCCAGTAAGAAAGGTACTCAGACTCTGACAACTTTGGTTTAAAATGCTTTTTATTAGCGTCAACATTATAGAGAAAGAGAGGGTACTATATGTACTGTTATGTCCTTTCAGATGCTGGTAAAGCTGAATTGTGCAGCTTCAGAGAGGTCTCCACATCCCATCCATGGAGGAGTTAAGCACTTACTTTTTGCTAATTTGAGTTCTTAAAGGATTTTATTAAAAGAAAACAACTCTATTCATCATTTCTACTACCAGATGGAAAGGATACTCACATGAGAACTTGTTGTTGCAGTTTTGGATAAAAGCAAGGACGTGCAGCAGGTAGCCAGCATGGGCCAGCAGACACTGCTGTAGTGCAGCATACCTGCTCGGGTTAACTGCTGTGTGGATCACTCACACTTCAACATACCATGGTCTTCTGCTCATGCACATGGTGTCTGCTTGCTGCATCTGATTTCTGCAACTCAATAGCTGGGTTTAGCATTTCTGTTACTATGTCTTTTATGAGCAAATCAGTTGAAACGCAACCACAAACAAAAAATAATGCAATTGCATGTTAAATAGAGCAGGTGTTGGCCTGAGTCAAGCTTACAGTTCACTCAGCAGAATGATGTATTTGGCACGTGTGGAGGAAGAACTATAACTGAACCATAACGGTTAGAGAGGTCAGACTTCTGAAACATGGTTGCTGGCAGGTTTGGATGCTTCTCTCTGGAGACCCTTTAATAAAAAGTCTTGTATATTGGTCTACTCATGCAGCGACAGCCATAAATATGCCAAGTGAAATGCAAGCTAATTAGAAAGCACTTATTCTAGTCCTCCAGAGTGTATTAAGATGGAGAGTTTCACTTTCAGGCTACAACTTACTCCTTTCATATTCAGTCCCATTCTTTTCCTGTTGTACTGCTAAGACTTTCTTCTTCACTCAGCGACAAGGCAGTACATCTAGCAGGCTTTTCAATGTAGATTTCTTTTTGTGGTTCTTCTGAGTGGAAGAAGGCATTGTCTGGGGGGAATCAGTCACAAAAGTCCTTGAGGAAGTATGGCATCAGCTTCTTTGTCCATCCCATCAATTATCCCTTGCTCCCTTTCCCATAAGCAAATACACAAGTCTCTTTAAAACTCAGAACTGGTGGAACTGAGCTACTTCCAACTGGGACTATGAGATTTATTAGATTCAGAACTGGTATTAAATATCTGCTGGTGCTACATACTGCTCCCCCATGGGATAACATAGCTCTGACTCCTCTATTGCTATGTTAAGACTATTCAGTAAATTCACTCGGTGAATTTGCTGAAGCAAATAATCTAAAGAGATGAAGTACATTTATTTAATGACAGGTAAGTTACTTGAAGATAGGATGGTGAGATTGTTCAAAACTGAACAAACAGAGAAAATTAAATGAAATATACAATATATCTTGACATTCTTTAACATTTTTGAGATAAAAAATTAACTTCTCAAGTCCTCATTATAAAACTATCCTCTTCAACAGCATTATCCTTGCCTGTGGTTCAGTTACTGGAGTGATACTTTACTTTTGGTGTTGACCACAACTTAAGTCTAAGACAGACTTGCTTGAGCTATTCCTTACAAGTGAAAATATTGGCTCCATTGAAAAGAGCTGGCATTTCACTGCAGTTGCAGGTGGAAAATGGATTGTTTGTTCACTGATCCTGTTTCTCTTTATCTGTACTTACGACCAATGACCTCATCTCTCTTTGAACACCATCATTTAGGGGAGCAGAAAGTAGCCTAGAATCAAGCTGGACTGTTTGAATCTTAAACTTTCATGTTTTCAAATTTGGTGGAGATGGACTCTGATCTTTTACCTACTGTTGATGGTTACCTGGCTAGAATTTGGCTGGAGTTAGAGCTAGAGCTGTTGGAGAGAGGGTGTTGCCCACAAGAGAGGAAAGTAGCCTTTGATCTGGACAGTCTTTGGATTGGGTTTTAGGTGAACACTGGGATAGGCTACTTGGATGTATTTAAGTCCCAGACTGGCAGGGTATGAGATGGAGGTTAAGTTTATTATTTCACTTTTACACATTGAAGGCCAAAGGTTGCATCTGTACATAGAAGGACAGGGTAAACTAGGTCTGGGATAGCTTCATTTCACTGGGTTTATGCACAGCACTACTTTGGTTGGCTGAGGTTTTTGTGCAAGGTAGGTTTTGATACCTGACATTAGAAAACTCCTGAGTAGGGTTGGTACAGCTTACTGTTACAATATAGGTTGCAGAGGACTCTGGTAGGAAGTTTCCCTGCCCCAAAATGACCAGTAGGTGATGGGGGAAGGGACACAAGTCCTAGGTCAGGGATAGGGATGATGCAGGAGTCACTGCATTGCTCATGAGACCAGAATTTTGGGACCAATGCCCAAATCTCTCACTCTCTTGCCAGGCTCCTGGGAGTGGTGCAGCTCTGGGGTCTGGCCTTGAGCTGGAAAGCAGGGGATGAATGAGGGAAAGCAATAGCTTCTATACTGGATTGGATATTAGGAGATACTTAGATTGGATATTAGGAAACATTTCTTCACGGAGAGGGTTATCGGGCATTGGAATAGGCTGCCCAGGGAAGTGGTT
>JAOXNO010000001.1:41150601-41181864 GCA_028565335.1 Limnodromus scolopaceus
GGGGTGGGCAGGGCCGGGCCGGGCCGGGCCGCGGCAGGGAGGTGGCTGGGCGGGGAGGAGGGCAGAGAGCAGGGTCCGCCGCGGGCCCTCCTGTGGCGGCGGGCCCGGGCGAGGTCGAGGGCGGGGGGCGAGCCAGGCGACGGGGGCCCGCACGACCTCCTCTGGCCCGGCACCGCGGTACCGGCGTCCCTGAGCAGCGGCGCTGGGTGTCCAGCCGGGCTCGGTGTCCGCCCCCGAGGGGAGACTGCGGCCCGGCATCCCGGGAGGAAGCGGTTCGGGGAAGGGGGAATTAATGTTTCCTCTTGCGTTTTGCTGGCACTGGCCGGCGGGTCGGGCCTGGTCCCATCCCGCCCGGCGCTCCCTGGGGGGCGTGGGGTCTATTTTGAAAGCAAACGGTCTGTCTTCTCCAATGTGTTGGCCAGGCGGTGGGAAGAATGTTTACAGGTAACATGTAGAGGTCGTTTCATGTCATGCTTTTGCCCTTCTTTTGTGCCCCCCCGCCTTTGTCAACAGCATGTGTGCGTTCTTGAGGATTAGTATAATTGTCTTGAGGACTAACATAATTGTTTTGAAAGATATTTTAAGCAGTTTAGAAAATCTTTTATGGCTGGACTTGTCAGCTGATACATTAAGGATTGTAAGAATTGATTTTTCAGCGTATGAAAAAAATCAGTGTAGATGCCAGACTCCAGTTTTTGCTAAACAGATGGCACTATTTTTCCTGAAACATCATCATAAAGACACTTTAAGTTATCTTGATGACTGAAGAGGCTCTATAGGCCTCTATTATGTGATTATGTGACTCTACCGCTGCAGACTGTGCTCACGACTTTAAAATAGACCCCTCTGTTCTGAAGGTTAAGTGGTAAAGGGATGCACCCCAAATAAGTGTCTTGATTTTTTTTTTGTTTGTTTGTTTATTTTTGGAGGTGATGCGAAAAGACTGATACTACGTGTTTCTTCAGACTAACTGGAGAAGTATCCTTATTTGCGTGTCATATTTTTCAGAAGTCACAGTTTTCAGTAACAATCCAGACTGTTGGGTGTTGATGTTCTTGGAAAGAAAATGTTCTTAACTTGTAGAAACTTTACATGAGGAGTCTAAAACTGTAAAATGGAATAAAAAGCACCTACAGGCACATAGAAAGCTATTGTGTTTCAATTTATGCAATAAATATCACTTTTGTGCCTAGTCTTGAGGGTGTTTTATTTGATTTTTCTGGAAATGCTGAGTATCTGACTGTATCTTATTCACAGGGTAGTGTTTACATGGATTTCAGTGGGTGTTTCCTTAGTCTTTAAAATCCCTTTGTGCTGATAATCTTTAAAGGAGAAGGATGTTTTTAATGTTGGTGGTGAGACTGGCTGTTAAAAGAGCATTTCTGGAGTGTCTGTTAAAATCTTGAGGATTACGTACCATAGCAGAGTTGTATTGTCACAGACCTGCCCACTGAACAATGTAGTGCATTTGTGTTCAGTCATTTTTGAAGGTCAGGAGCCTTAATACTCAGTGATTTTCACTTTTTAAGAAAATAGCACCATGTCCTTATGTAAGCAGTGACGTTGGAGCACATAATCAGTTCTTACGTTTGTATACATATAGAACTGGTGCTTTTTATAGAACTGTCAAAATCTTTCCCAGTTTCTTATGTTTCATGCTACTGTTATCTGTCATGAATCTTTAAATTTTTTTTTCCCTGTGCTTTTTTTTTTTTTTAAATGAGGCTTTTGCTTCTTTCTGCCTTTTTGTTTTGACTAGTTTGGATTACTTTCAAAGTTTTTTAAGGGCCTTTTTTTGGAAAAAAAGTATTTGGTTTTTATATTGGGTCTATGGCGTTGCATTCTGCCATGAGATATTGTGAACACAGTATTAATGTTGTAGGGAAGATAGTTTTGGGAATAGTGAAAAATTGCTTAAATACTGGATTGGTGGAAGATCTGTTTATTTATTTTATTTTGAAAGGTTCAACTCAAAGTGATTCAACTAGCTTAGGTCAGAAGAGGTAGAAACACTGCTGAAAATGTACATGCTCTGGGAAATTGATGACGGGATCGCTTTGGGTGGGTTTTGTGACTGAGTTCAAGGGCCTCCCTCCCTCCCGCATGAAAGCTAGACAAATTTATATAATAGGCTCTTGTTTTGAAGGATAGTTATTCTTTCTTCTTATCACAAGTTCAGTTTAGTGTATGACAGTGTCAATCCCACTGTTTTCTACTAGCGTTGTTGCAAGATTACTAGTGGAACAGCAAAGTGTATAAGTATTGTCTTAGTGGTGAAGTACAACAAATAATATCAATTGCTCATGTAATACTCCTAGAATGATCTTGTAGCATATGGTAAATGGATGGAGGACTGCAGGCTAACTGATATCTCAGAAATAGTCACTAGAGAGAATTACTCCTGAATGCCATCGTTCCTGAAAGTCTGAGTTAATCTATTGGACTTGAGACATTTTTTCATGAGTTATTTGGAAGTCTTAATGAAATTGTTATTAATAAAACTTGCAGATGTACAAGATGGATAGGTACTAAGCAGGGAGGACAGAACAACTATTCAGAACTAACCAGAATTAATATGAAGTTATGCTCGTAAAGCAAAGTGCACCTTAGTGCAGCCATATTCAAAGTAATGCATTGAAGATAAGGAAATGCATCCTGAAATCTATTAACTAGTAGGATATAAATATGAACAAGCAGTTCAGCAGAAGCTCCCAGTATAATACTTTGACTGGAAAATATGTAATATATTCCTTGATTTATTTTTTTTAAAGGTGGTTTGCTGATTAGGAACAAGGAGATGATTTTTGGCTGAGCCATGTGGTAATACTAACAATGAAGTTTTGTCTTCAGAAGTCATTGTTAAACAATGAAGAGTGTGGAAAAGAGTTTAAAATTATTTTAATAATGCCTTACAGTGAAAGGCTTGAAAAACTTCTCTTCGTGTTAGCAGAAGCACCTTTTTTTGCCCCATGTAAATACTTTCTTACTGAGATGCGTTCTACACTTAGCAGGATCCGGTGACTGGAAAGTAAAGTTGAATGGCATCAAATTGAAATGTACAAGTGGTAAATGGTGAGGGTGAGTAATCATAGTAACAAAGAAAGAAGGGCAATGGTGAGTTATTCAGCTCTCGGTGCTTTCAGCCTGAATGTCTTTCTAGAGACCAAATGCAAGCTTTTGAGTTCCCCACATGGGGAAGTGGGTGGTGTTTCAAATCTATGAATATAGAGGAGTGTGGACTATGTTGGGGTGACTGATTCTGTGAGTGATGAACCATCTCTTTCATGTATGTGAATTCTTCAGCAGGATTGTTATGTGCATGGATGACTTAGACTTTTGGCATCAGAGGGAGCCCTCTGGGTGTAGATCTCAGGGTAGACATAGCATTGGCTGCCCTAGAGCATAATACGGCTATCTCCATTATAAGAGATGCAGAGCATCATAGGATTATACAGTAACACTGAACTGAGTAGTCCCTGCTAGTTCGTTTCCTTCTCCCAGTGTTCAGGTTTCTGGTGACAGTTACTATGGCAAGCTCTGCTTCCATTTATTCAGCGTGGCCCTATTATGGGAATGTTACTCATACTGTTTGTACTTGTTATCCTTCAACTCAATGATTTTAATAGGCCTTCTCGCTTTAAATTCCATGGATTTCCTAACAAGGACAACTTCCTGACTGTTCTGTGATAGGTTTGGATATTTTATTTTGAAATCCAAGAATGGGGAGGGGAATCTTTAGGAAATGGATTTTCTTTGTATGGCTTCTTTTTGTTTGGAAATTATTCTTGGTGTGTGGCCTAATATGGCCTGAACTGCCAAAGGTATTTCAGCTGCATCTCTCCCTAAATGACAAGAACAATTACTGGGGAGGAAGTTCTGTTTTGTTACTGCGATGTAGTGCATTCACTGATCTCGTTAGATTGTGTGGGATGTGTTTGAGAGAGATGGAAGTTACTGGTTATTACAGGTAACTATTAGAAAAGTACTGGCTGTGGAAATTGAGGTTTTGGGTTGTGGTTTGATTGTTTGTTTTGGGGGTTTTTGTTTGTTTGTTTGGGTTTTTTGTTTTGTTTTGTTTTTTTCCTTGGCTTACTCTGAAATCAGGGAAAAATCTTCCTGCAAGGTTGGGAGAAAATTTTAAGAGTTATGGGCTCTGGCAGAAATTATCCCAGCTGGAAGCTTTCATTTTTACCTTTGTTTCTCTTCCCGTGGTTCAGTTTGTAACTTCCTAGGAAATTAGAAGCACGGTATCTCCTTGTATTCCTTGGTGGTAGCGTGAAGAAAATAGGTAAACTTATTGTAGATGTTTTTGGCTCTAATTTCTTTTGATTAAAACATTAGTGAAAGGCCTGATTTCACAGGCTGACTCTATTCCCTGTGAGATTCTGTTGATATTGTTGGGGTTGTATTGGGGTGCAGATTGTTCTCAACTGTCCTGTATGATACGGGACTTGGTCTGTGTTTTAGTCAGAATCACTCCAGGGGCTAAGCTTACATTTGTGAGTTCGTTAAAAGATCAGTTATTGCTTATTGTATTACTTGAGAAGGAGGATGGAACCATGAAGTCTCAGACAAATTACCATGTGTAATACTGAAAGTTGAGTCTTGCTTCATGAATTGTGGTTAGCTTTGTAGTTTGAGGCCAGAGGGGACTGCAGATCTAATGCAACCTTTAATGCAGGCATTAAAGGCTTTTTAATAAATTAATTCGTTTTATACCCAGCATACTACTTATAAGGTAAAAAAGAAAATAAGCAAAATTCTACAGTAGCAGATAATATTGTATAGCTGGGCAAATTGCCTCCAAATTTAGTTTGTCTGTTTAAGACTTAAACCTGTCTCTAGTCTGAATTTAATTTGGTTTTGTTCATTACATCTTGAGAGCTATCTATCCAAATGTAGGTCTGTCTGTATTTATTTAATATGCTGATGATTGTCAGGTCCCTGCACTGGTGTTATGGTCTGCAGTCCTACTGACCTGTTTGAGGCTTTCATTAAGAGGTGTTCTTTCATTCTTTCAGTGCTTTCCTGGCATTGCTCTGCGTGCAATAGCTGTTGTAGTAGTGAACTTGAGAACAGAGCACTGTTCTAATAGTTACGCCAGGGCCAGTTGTGGTAGTAAAGTAACTTCCACATCCTTACTCAGCATTCCCCATTTGCATAGGCCATTGTACTAGTCTTGTTGGGAACTGCATCATGCTGGAAGCTTGTGCCTGGATGATTATCCACCTTGAAGTCTCTTCAGGGCTTTCTGGACAGTTTTCTGAAGGGGTTTTCATTTTATATAAAGACTTTGCTTTTGTTGGTACATAAGAAACCTTTTTCTGGCTTGTCTCAACCTTCCCAAAGTAATATCAGCTAATTTGTATCAGAAATAGAGTAGTATTTATCTCCCCTCTTGCCCTAACTATGAAACTTACCTCTAGCTGTTGTTTACTTACAGGTTGCACGCAACTGTGAAATAGGGTGGGATCAAAATACAAGCTCTGTAGGATGCTTAGAGTCCTCTCAATAGTATTTTCATATTAATGCTCCCCTGAGGTTTTAAAAATGTGGGCTACTGAAAAGAGCAAGAGCCTTTTTTTGGCCGGCATATTCCTTAACTAGGACGGTATGTATTATAGTCACAAAATGAGTCATAAGAATGAAGCCTGTACAACTCTAGTTTTTAATACATGCAAGATAGACCACATTAACTTTCTTGATATTCTAATTTCTCAATCAAAATAATGGGCAATACTAAATCAAACACTTTGGACATTAGCTGTGTTTGATCATTACCGCTTCTTTATCAACTGAAATTGCTGGCTTTATTTTTCTGTGAAGCCCTGATACTTACTGTTACTTGTCTTTCTTTTTTGTTGATTCTATATCAAACCCATAAAATCCAGCAATAACTTAAAATGGTAACCTTTTATAACCCACGTTATCTTTTATTCAGATCACTGGAGTTTCCTCAGGCTTAATGAAGAAACAGCATTTACATCTTTTGTACTATATGGTTGACCTAAACAATCTGTACTTTAAAGAAGTTTATTAATAGTTGCTGTTATGTTAGTATTTTATCAACAGGATGTGATTTAAATGTTCAGGTTTTTTCCTCAGCTGCTTTTGTTCTGCGTTTATAGAACACTTTCACATTTTGTAGGTTTGTATTTTTAGTGACAGTTTATCATTCTTACATTGTAATCTTGACAATTTTTGTCTGTTTCTTGTGTTAGGACGCTGCTTGCCCTTCTAGGGATAGGGGTGTCTTGTATCTTTTTGCTTGCCTTTTATTTTTCCGTATTTTTCTAATTTGTCACGCTCATTGTCAGTGCTGCTCTTGCCATTTTTACAAGATTTCTTCTTTTTTTACAGTTGTTCGCACTTCCCTTGTAAATATGCAGATTTGCACCACTCTAGGCTTTTTCTGTGTGGTAACATTGTGGCTTCGCAGGCATCTAGTAAAACACTTAAAAATAGATTTCAACTATTTACAGTTTTTCTTCGATGTGTTTTCTTCTGATCTGGGCAGCAATTGTTTGTTTTTTGGGTTTTTTTTTTTAAACTTTCTGGAACAGGCCCTCTTAAAGCATCAGTGATGAATGTCTGGTTTGACCTAAATTTACATTGACTCAGTTTGCCATTACTTGTGAAGTACAGGCTTTATTTATCTTAGATTTCACGGAATGTTAATCTTTGAACAGCATTTGATTCAATGTGTTTACCTGTTTGCTCGGGAAAGTAATGAGACATTATAGATGTGGAAGAGGGTTGCGTTTTAACTTTACAGAATCCAGTTTACGGAATTAAAGAGGAAGATGTTTGTTTGCTGTTTGCTTGAAAACTAGATAATATTATCATTGATGCTGATGTGTTTAGATGGGAGCAGCCTCAGTAATTGATACTTCAGCATGAACATTGTCCTCTGGTGCTTTTCAAAGACAGTATGAGATAGATTTGACTTTCATGGCATCCCTGTAGTTGAGAGAAACACTGTGGTCTGTTACAAATGAGCCTGTAGAACAAAGTCAAAAGCTTTTTCTGGAGTCAGAGGGAGTCTGGCTGAATTGAACCCTCAGGCCTGTCATCCCCAGTATGTGGTGTAACATTAGACTACAATTTGCATTGTGCAATTTTGAAATCTAGTAATTTCTTCCTGCACTTGTAGGATGCCCTGAAGTCTGTAGAAGTGTGTCCTTGTTCGTTTCTGTAAGGGGGGGAAATGAAAAAAAATGGAGGGTAGTGGGAACGCTGTGGTCAGAGCTTGGAAGGCTGCTCAAGACAAGGGGAAGATGAAGATGACTTAAGGAGATCCCAGTCTGATTGGTTCGGGAGGGGTTCACAATGATTCTGAGGGTGCAATAAAGACACAAACAAGGTCAGATGCTGTTTACTATAGCTTTACTATTGTTGCCTTAAAATAATGCTAAATGGTGATAGAGAAAAGGCAGAGGTATAGTAAAGAAGGAAAAGAGAAGCAGTATTACGGAGCACATCAGGAAAGGTCACCACCAAGAAGATATTAAGTCCCCAGGTCCACTTAGGTCTGCGCCATTCATTGACTTGAAGGTCCGCTGGAGTCAACGGTGTCGTGTTGATCCATGATTCTCAGGTCTTTCAAGTCATAATGATGGCAAGGTTTGACAGTAGTGAGGGTCCCATTTGCGGTGGGATGCAACAGTAATTTATAGTCCCTGTTGACTCATAGTTTAACCAATCAACATGACAGTTGCCAATTATTGCTTGTCCAGTTATTGTCTGATATGGTTGCTGTGCGAGTCCCCCTTGCCTCTGTCCCCTGGGCAGTGCTGGGGCCTGCATGGCAGGCAAATTTCTTGGGGCAAACAAGATATAGTTGTTTTGAGAACCAAGGATGTACCTCCTTTAATGTCATATCATGTACACAGGTGGTAGATATCTTGCAGCAAGCGAGCTTTGAGACTTCCTGTTTTCTGTTGGTTCTCATGTCCAGTTTCTCACAGGAGGGAGTGCAGTAGCAAGAGAGGGAGGACATCAGGGTGAGCTTTGAAGACACTTATATTGCTGGCTTTGGAGGATGTGGTTTTATGATTGAATTTAAGCTGATGTAAAGCCACAGTGGAACCCAGACACAGTCCCTTACCCTTCCTGGGGTCAGCTCTTGCAATTGTGTGGCTAGTAAGTGAATTGGGATACTCCTTGCTTTGTGGGTCTGTGACCTGATCTAACTGAAACCATTCCTGCACTGTTGTGAGAGCTGGTAAGAGATAAGAGAGAATGTACAGCCAGGACCGTGAGTGTGGCCATTCCTTCTGATGGCAGTTTTAGCTTGACTTAAGCTGATTGTGAAATCTACTTTTAAACACTTCCAGCTGCATGCATCAGCTAGTGATGCTTGTCTGGTCCCAGGATGAGCCAGTTCGGTGAAGTAACTCAGTAGAAAATTCATCCCATTCAAAAAAAAATTATGAATTGCGTTCTGGCAGTTCATTAAACCTACTCATTGTAGGATCAAGTGCACTCCAGTACTGACAGAAGGTAGAGGGCGAGCTGGTGTGACCAGTTTGGAAGGTTAAGAGTTAGAATGGGACTGTTCTTAACTGTCAGTCCACAGATTTATGAATCTGTCCCTCATGCTGCAGAAAATTGACTGTCAGAATGACTAGAGGCACCTTTCATTTGCTTCCTCGTTGTGGTAGATGAACCAGCCTGTCTTTATCATAAGTGATAATCAGAGTCTTGCTTAGTTGCCTGTTGATTTGAAGCTCCATTTGCTGGTTCAAGGTGTGGTGGTAATGGTGAATTGGAGTTTTCCATGAGGACTGAAGTGTAACTTGTACTACCTTTCTCTTTTTCTGCATGTGCCAAGGAGCAAAGAGGGTCCGTAGCCAGATTGACTGGTCATTCTGTCATATGCACTTGCCACTGCTCTAGTTCTTGATTTAATTTTTTCACTGTTCCTCTGAGATGAGTTAGCTATCGACTCACTAAGCAGCATAATTTCCGTTTGAGTGTGGCTTTGGCAAATAAAAACAGTATACTAAATAGTATACTTTTTTTTTTTTTAATATGCGATGTTGCCAGCTTTGAAAATTGAATGAATTGGTCTTTGAAAAATAATTTTGAGAGTATTCTTTACCGGGAAGTTTTAAAAAAAGAGTGTGGGGTTTTTTGTTTTTTTTTTTCCTCAAAGTAGTTGAGAATCAGGATTGAGTTAGATACATACTTTGGTGCATTTTTGAACTTTAGCATTTTACAAGAGTGAAATGCATAATTGGTTTTAAATCACTTTCATGATGACTGACTATTAATACCACTTCTCAGGGATTTTTATTTTTTTTTAATGTTGAGAGGTCTACAAGCTCATATACTCTGAGACTTGGACCTGTTTTAATAACTTGAAAAAAAATACAGTTTTATTTCTATTGAAATTCTGAGATTTTGGCTGAGAACGCAATGCAGCACTCCTTGAAAAGAAAGCCAAAAAAGATGTATGTACGCGTTCATGTAAGTTGCTGACTAAACCAAAACCTTAAAGCAAGCTTCAAACCATAGTATTTCAAGCTTTTAAATTTTTTAACCTTTACAAATGCTAGTAAACGCAGCTGTTTTAAATAACACTTGGTGGTGGTGCTGTGTGCAAATACGAGGCCTTCTGAAAAGCCTTCATATGAAGCTGTTACTTCCTAAAGTATGACACTGTTCAATTTAGGAGCGTCTGTAAGTAAATGACTTGTGAGCAGTCAATTGGTTATGGACACTTGCTTTGAAGAAGCAACACTTCCTCATTACCAGCTATGCCTTAAATCGCATGATCTCTGACCTCTGCGTAGAGGGGTTGGATTAAGGGCTGTAGTTGAGCATCTCTGACTTGTCGTTACGTAAAAAATTAGATTTACATTGGAGAGTATGTGGGATTATTCTCTCTGTGTGATGGCTGACTTGCTTGTGGGTGGAACTGTATCAGCAAAAGGACTACTTTTATTGTGTTTGGGATGAGGCTTTTCTCAGTCTGTTTCACTGCTTTTTAAAGAAAGCCTTGTCAACTTAAACTGTATCTTGCTTTCAAAAAGAAAATCAGAGTATTAGGTACAGACTTTTTTTCCTGTTGGTGTATGTATTCTACAATTAGCTTGTCCAGCGATTTTCTTAAATGCATCTTTTCTGTTGGTGTGTCAAGAAACTGTGCAAATAGGCCAAAAATTAGGGAGGGAAACCAAACAAATTTCACAGGATGCTGTCAAATGTGAAGAGTAATGGAAAACAATGACAGAATTGGCATTGAATGGAAGGGGTTTTTTTTTGTTATGTCATACTCATTTTGTGTAATTTAATGCTATAATAGGGGGCAGGGAGAATCCCAGCGTAAATTGTAGGGGTCCAAGTAAGGTGAGTCTGATACTGTATATTTGCAAGCCAAACACTGAACTATTTTTTGATATATAATGTGCCAAGTTAAGATTAAAAAAAAAATAAAGTGGTATTGCACATTTTCTTTCATGGAGAATTAATCTGCTTTAGATGGAGATTCTTCTAGCATGCGTTAGCTGAACAGAAGGTGTATATGCATCATCCCTGTTCAGACAATCTAACAGTTTATAGCTGCTGAAGGCTCTGGCTCCTCAAACTGATGAACGAGTACAGCCCTGCAGAATTCTTTTTTTTTCCCCTGCTAGGACTTCATGTGACTATGAGAGGGATCAGACTGCTCCCACTTGGTGACAGTCAACAGTTAGATTAGCTGTTACTGGTTTCATCCTAAATTTTACTGTTTCTAGAGAAGAAAAAGCAACTCTTCTTGGGCCTGTAAAGTATTCAATGGGATTTTCTCTGAAGTTAAGACATTGATCACTGTAACCTGTGTTTCTGTGACTTTGTGCTGCAGAATTAGGTGAAGGGGTAGGGCAGGAAAGTTATAAACCTTAGAAGAAGAGCTTCTATTAAAAATGTTAAAAGAAATACCTGCAGGATATATATCTATATATATTATTATTTTTTTAGGAATGCAATGAATTGATTTGCTTGTAATTATTTTGTGAATGTTTTTCTATTAATACTAGTGCATGAATGGCTAGTATTTATGTGTATATAAACTAATGTGGGTGTTTATAATATGCAAATTCCTATAAATAAATTTGGCTGTATCAATTTTTGCACTTTTTTAAAAGTAGGAGGAAAACTGGGAAAGCTTATGAAAAAGCACTCTATTCTAACAGATGAGGAACAGAGGAGTTGAACACAGAAATACGGGGGCAGGAATTCTTTAATATTAACCTCTAGTAGTCCCTGTTAAATATAATATACATACATGAGTATTATTTTATTATTTAGCTTCCCTGAAATAGTTTTAGTTACTTCCAATTTTATCATGATGCTTTTGACTGCAGCCAGGTACAGAAATAGTATAATCATCGATTAAAAAAAAATAATTATAATTTGTTCTGGTTTTATTAAGAAAGACAGACAATAGTAAGCAGTATTTTATGGAAGGTAATGCTTTTATTTCTACATTTTTATTTTAGAACTTGTTAGTATTTTCTCTTTAAGTGACAGTTATCTTGGTCACCATTCAGAATTTGAGTGTCTGACTTTGATCATGGTATCGCTTCCTTGCAGCGATATTGCATAACGTTAAAGGAAAAGCAGTCCTAGCCATCTGTTAATGCCTACCAGAGCCATGTGTAGCAGCTGTAAGCAGCAGTATTTCCCTCCCTTCCTTATGTCCATGCAGGCATAGTGACCTATTCTTATCCTCCTGCTATATATAATTGCGCATTATGAAATTGCGATCTCAGAATAATTCAGTCTTGGTCATCTTATTCTTTCGTGTGTAACTTCTTAATTTTTTTCCAATGAGTATTGTTCTCGGAATTCTCTTTAAGCTTATTTCATTTTGGCTTTTTTATTGGAAAAGATTAAGAAATTTGAGTGCTGAGGGTAAATGACCATAACTTTACTTGCACATTTGGTTATGAGGAGAACTGATTGGGAATGCCAGTGGTGTTAGTGTTCATTTTTGGGAGCTGTGCTTCTATTTTTACCCCGTCTTCCCTGCACTTCTTCCTTTTCCTGTTGGAGTTATTTTCCATATTTTTCTTTATCTTCTGTTTCCCCATCTTTCTGGACTTGTTTACCAGAGGAGGTTCCTTTTATTCCTCTACCATGTTGTTTCTTTTTTCCAAAATAACTTTTTTTTTTTAGCCTTATTCTTCTGAGTTTTTTCCTACTGTGCATTACTTATGCATCTGTGCAAGCAATCTGCACATCTTGTGGCTAATGAGTGATGACGAGCTAGTCACAGATGCATTCACAGATGCGTATGAGTGAGTGAGGTGCTGTCAAAGGATGGTCACTGAAGTGGGAAGCTCAGCTAGAAAGAGTGACCCTTGGTAGTAATTGGGGAGCCAAATTTGTTTTTTATAAATAGGTAAAATCTGTCTCTCTTGCAGCCTTCTAAGCCAACTAACTCTACCAGTTTCCAGACGTAGATTTGTTTTCTTCATCTTGGCAGCCTGACTTCCTTGAATATTTAAAAGCTGGAGTGTGTTGTTCCATGATTACTTAGCCAAATTAACAATTGGCAGCTGCCAAAATATTCCTGCTACCTTCTCTTTACTTGCTTTCACTCTACTAGTTGCTCTGGAGGCCATCTTTTCATGGGAGAAACAGATTCAACTTGCTGTCCTAGTAGAAGAATCATGTTTTTCTATTTCTCGTTTAATTGCTCCCCCCCCCCGCAAATGAATTGAGTGGGCTCACTGCGACCACAGCTCTGATCACCAAAGCTAGCTTGAGACAGGCAGCAGCAGCAGCAAGGAGCCAAGAGCAGTCGGGAGGGGTGGGCAGAGAAATGACCTTTCTCTTCTAGTAATGGTAGACTACTAGTTTGGCTCAAGTCGTGCTTGGAAATGGCTCCTTGAAACAGGATGACGGAAGTACAGATTTAGCGTTTGCAACCTGCATGTTGTAAATCGGTGAAATCGGGTCTCTGTTCTAATACCTTATATTTAGTTTTCCTGACTTTCAGCTGGGAAAGAGCCATTGTCAGTAGAGATGAAAATGTCAAAAAATTTGGATTTCAGTTTCTTTGAGTTAGCTCTTAGTGTTTTTTAGCAGTGGGTCATCATTGTAAAATTAAATTTTCCTGGAATAAATATTTTCATCATAAAAGGAAAAACATTTTAACACTTAGGAATATTGTTGAAGCCATTTGTGAATGTGGTGTATGTTCTAGGCTCAAAATGTTTTCTTGTTACTTTATTAGCAATCTGTCATGTTTTAAAAAAATCATAGTAGTTTCAAGAATTTTAACTGTGTTCCTAAAATTTGTCTGAGGGCGTCGGAATTTAGGAGATTCATTCTTTCCTATTTTAAGTGGGAACCTCAGAGCCAACTGGTGACAGTGAAACTGACAGTACCCAAAGTTCTGTGAAAGGCATGATGTAAACATGATACAAATAATTATTTTTCACTCTCTTCTTATGCTTATTCCTGTTCCTTTAATAATGGTGGGCAACTAATCTAGATCAGTATAGGATTTTTAAGCAGAGCTTTCTCTTCTGCCCAACAGGTCGGAGGAAGTAATCTGTACTTTGTGCGTTTTAATCTTCTGTTAAACTCCAAAAATAGATGCTGTCTGAATGCCGTGCTTGTGATTTCTTTGTGGCTTAGCTGCTGATGGAGAATGACTAACGCTGGGCAAACTCGACCCCGACGTAACACAGCTGTGGTCGGTCCTGCCAGGGCTGAAGGGGAAGTGTGATGCCCGGGCATAGGCAGCTGTTTTCTGGCAGCCTGCTGCTGAGTTCGAGCCCTGCCTGCCTCTGTTATGGCAGCATTTGATGGTTGAAGCCATTATATTTGGTAGGAATGCATATACCGAGAGATCGTGTTTAATATTCACCGCTTTGTAAATAGCAGTCTTTTAAACTGCTATGCTAGGCATTTAAAAATATAAAACTTGTCAAAGAAAGTGGTGGAAAGGTGAGGTGTTTGCTAGCTCTTAAGCATGTATGAGAAGTTTTGGTGTCTGTACTGAGTTGAAATCCTTGCATATTTAGGCTAAGCTTTTTCACTTTTAAATGTTTCATTGTCTTACTGCTGAGTCCAGGTTGCAAACTTAACAGTGTAAATATATTGTTGCAGTCCCTGAGGTGAGGAATTACTTACCATAATACTTACACTTACCACTTGAACATCCTGTCTGCTTTCAGGTTTTGTTTACAAGGATGTAGTGTAGTCAAATGAAGCAATCAAGGTACTTGGTTTTTTTGAATCTTAGTTGCCAAGTAACTATGGAGGCACATGGCAAAACTTGACCACTGGCTGTATAGATACAAGGAGGAACTTGTGTTTACTCTTTTCTCATTTGAGAAACAGATGCTTCAGAAAACACTTATTTGTCTGTATTGTAGTATGAGAAATTACAGTTTTCAATTACAGAAACTTTTTTTTTCTTTAGAAAGGACATAGTTAGAACTTCCTTGTAATTTTTAAGAATGTGCTTTTGGGGTTTAGGGCTGTGCATTGAGTAACTAAGGAGAGCTTTGCAAGTCAGTTTGAAGTGACTATTGATAGAACCAAATACATGTCAGGCATAATGTTGGACTTATTCAGCTGAAGTAATTTGAAATCTGATTATTTCTGTGTTTGGTTGTTGGGTTTTTTTTTTTTTAACTGGTGTATATATAGCCTTTGTAAAAGCAGAGGCAGCTAGCAGTTGAGTTCTGTTGACTAGATACTGGTATATCACAAGCCACAACATCTGGGGAAGGTTAATTATGTTGAGTACAACAATTTTAGTTTCCTGCCAAGTCGATGTTTAATCAAGCTAGTAGTCTTCATAGGCAGAGACATAAATAACCAAATTTTTCTTTGAAAAACCTAAGGCTGATAGGGACTGCAAAATCAAAAGCTGAAGGTTCAAGGAACGTGTTTGTTAGCTGTGTTCAGTATACTCTGTGATAACACCTTGAGCAGATATCTCTTGTAGGTCTTATAATGGTCTCTTACTTCAGGCTAACAGTTGATTTTCTTTTTACTGGTAATGTGTCCAGCTAAAATGGTGTGGACCCATAATAGATTCTCTTAATGTTAGTCTTTCATGATTTCTTTCTAAGTCATTCTTTCTAGGAGAAATTACTTTTCTGCATGTATAGTACTATAGGAATGAAGAGGCTCTTCTCTGTTCCTGGCTGCTGCCTTGCCTCTCAGATTTTGCCTTGTCAGCCAAGCATAGTGTGTAACGGAATTCTTTGCAGTGACTTGGTCCAAATTGCTTATCACCGGATGAATCGAGTATTACTGTGATTCGCAAAATCCAGGTTCTCTTTTGTCTTGATTCCTGGCAGCTTGTTGACTTAGAAACCCAAAAGTTATTCTGCATATCAGTTATAAACTAGACACTTAAAGTGCCGGGTAAGAGTTACAACCGGTAGAATGGCACTGATGGTAGCCAGCGTGCTACTATGAGCCAACATGCAACTGTCAAGTTGCGTAGATAATAAGATGTGATAAATTTTGACTCACCTTAGGAATCTGTCCAGGCTGCAGAGAACTGACTGTATTGGTTTAGGATTAGGATTTGATATGCCTTCCTGGAATTTGTCTTTTTTTCCACAGTTCACACTGTGTTTAGAAGATTTTGTTGTATGATGTTGGATGCTATGATGTTCGTATGCTTTTCAGGATTTAGGGGTTGTTTCAGTTGTAAAATACAATTCATTTGTTTAATATACTGACTTATGATAAATATAAATTTAAAGTGAACCCTATGCTTCCCAATTTACTAAGAGAGTTGAGTTTGTAACTGCTAATGTAGGTACTGGACGGAAAAGGAGAGAATTGCTTCTCGCTTATTTGTTTTGTGTCAGGTAGTCGTATTTGCTGTCACTTCAAATCTGACTTTTTATTAGCATAACAAAATTTGGAAGTTTCAGCATAAAAATAGTAGTTCAGAGACTCTATCAGTACAAAAGGAGATTAAATTTTTTTTTTTTTTTAAAGTTAAGGGTACCGCCATTACCTTTGAGTCCATAGTAAAAGTAGTACATAAGCTGTAGGAGAGGCTAAGGAATATCATCTCTCACTTTTTTGAATTTACATGGTTAATAGGTAATATTGAAGACTCTGCTGTATTCCCATAAATCTTTTTATGAAAGAATTAATATCCTAAAACTGTGGTTTCATGGTTACTTTAGGTTGACATAAATTTGCACTACTCATAAATGGGCAGCTCTTGACTGGCTAGTGCAGGCTCAAGGGAACAGAAGCCTGGTTTGTGTGCTTGAAGTGGTCAGGAAAATGCAGCTTAAGAGAAACAGTATTCCCCTGTAAATTAACATCTGCCTGAAAAATAACCCAAGCTTCTCAGTTTGATTTTAATAATTGTTAGATAACAAGAAGAGAGACTTTTTCCCCTTTCAGCAGCTGGAACTGTCTCCTCATCAAGGTACTCCAGGACAGTGAATTTGTTTTGTACTCGCCTCTGCCTATCTGACTTACCCTTTAGCTTTTCAGGGTCTGAGCGTTACAATTCGCTATGTCAAAGCCTGCTGTGATTGTGTGGTATAGTAATGGGTGAACAGAAATGGTATAAATCCTGCTTTTGCTCCTAATATGACGGAAAAATAAAAAAAACATGTGGGACCAAATAATGAATTTAGCCATCACTTATATTTTACTTTCTTCTTTTAATTATTATGTCTTTTGTTATCTTTTTCAGCCTCTTTACTCCAGATAACACTCTAGCTTATCTAGTATCTGGAAGAAAAAAAAGGTTCGGTTAAGCTGTTGCCTTCTTCAAATACAAAGTGAAGCTGTGTTTCTGCATAGTAAGAGAATTGGTTGTAATGGGCGATTTGGATGACAGCAGATGCCCTGTTACACTTTTAGGTTGCTTCTTCTGTAGAGATGGCAACAGAGAGGCCTTCCTGCTGGGCTGGCAATACTTAATTGGTTAATCTAGTTAGTTTTTCAACCTTAGAAAGAAAAATGGAATGCCGTAAAATAACATTGCGGTCAAGATAAGATGTGCTCTGCTGATCGTTTAGGTATGAAATTGAAAAATTTGTTTTTCTGAAGAAAAGTCTATGCATAAGAATAAATCTGTTTTGAAAATGAAGACTTTTTGCTGCACTAGTTTTCTCATTGTTACTATGCTGTGTTTTTAAAGCTCTAAACTTGAATTTCTTGAAAAATTTTTTTTAATGTATAAAATGTCATAAATGTTTTAACTATATAAATTGGTATAATTTAGTACAGTTTAGTACTATCAGATGTACTTAATGCATTAGAATTTCTCTTCATTTCACTTTTTTTCCTGTCTGAAATAAGTACACTGTATGTAACAAACACAAACGTGCTCAACTGAAGTTAGTTGGTTTTGAAAATAATACTGAGAGTTTGGGGATTTTTGCAACTGGACTACCTTCTTGATAGTTTACTCCAAGGTTGTAACTGGTATGAGTTTTTAGGCTTCTACTTAAGTGGTGCTTCACTGTGTCGAAATCTAGAAATAAATATATAAAATGTGGTTTTCAGACTTAAATTTTTTTTTTTTACCTCTCTAAAAGAGATAGCTAATGCATGCAATAATTTTAGGGTAAAAATACTTTGAAGTAGCTTTAGTGAGAAAAATTTGTGCTGACTGATTTGATTACCAAGCATCCAGTTATTGGGAAAGCATTGTGTTTGTACACTGGGATAAGTAAGCTCCAGATTAAGAGAGCCGGAGTGGAGTTTACTTTTCTGCATGCAAGCTCATTACTTAAAATTCCCATGGCAGTCAATAGAGAGCTGGTTAATGTTGTTGCAGGAAGCTAGAGAACACTTTGGCTGGCTGACAAGCCACAACTGGAGAATGTAAAAAGTTATTTCTCATCGTGACCAACAGCTCCTTCTTCAGAATTATTGCCCAGCTGAGAGAACGTGAGAAATAGGGAGACCTGTTCATCTTGGCAATAGGAAGTCTCCCTAGCCCTACTATGTCCCTTAGTCACTTATGCTAGTGGGGCAGCATATGCCTCTTGGGAGAGAAGGTCTTAATTAAATCTTAATTAAACACCTTTCATAAGGTGTTTAAAAGTGTTTCTGGGTATCAATTAAAGAAACAAAAATTCTGCTTATTGAACTGTTGGGGAAAACTTGAGTAAAAGTAAACAACACATTTTGCTAAAATCAATTGAAATGCTTTTTTTTAGAACCTTGAGAGTGCTTGCTTCTTTTTTGCTTTGCTATTGCAGTTCCCACACTCTTTTATATGTAGCTATGCTGAATTGCACGGTTGATACACAGAGACAATCAGCTATAGTATTTGTAATAAATGGAAAATTGTCTAGAAGCTGTATAAAATTAATCGTTCAATTTCAGCTTGCTGAGCTGACTTATGCATGCAGTTTCTAAAGAAAAATAGTGTGTTGCTGCCCTAGTGATCTGTCAATACAGTGTTTTAATGTAAATTTCACCAAGGGAAGAATTAAAGGTTGAAGTGTTGCCCTTCATCAAAAGAATTAAGCTTGTAGGGAGCTGTGTAGGGTGAAGTACAGGTTGTGGTCATGTCGTTTACTTCTGAGACCCATAGGTTAAGCATACATAGATCATCTTTGAAGCTTGGACTGGAGTTGAATCAATAAAGTATCGCTAGGTTCTGGTTGTTGGTATTAATTATTCCCAATTAGTTATTTTCTAGAAGGTATTTGACTGTGCTATTTGAAGTATAATATTTATTTGTAGTAATAGGGTGAGACTTTGTCAGTTTATAGCCAGTAGCTTTTTTTAGCTATGCTATGTTGCATTTGTTAAAAAACAAAACAAAGAAATGTTGTTCCTTTTTTTAACGTTCTATAATAATACCCCAGCATAGGATTTGGGAGATCTCTGTGATTACATGTGGTGTTTTGTGGAAGGTGTTTGAAATCTGTACTGGGCCTGCTTTGCAAAATGTAGACATGTGACCAGTCAGTTTTCAACCCTCAGATTTGGTTAGTTTTATAGTATATTGAACTAGGTACTGGTTTTAGTTTTGCTTATAGATTTATTTTTGTTTTCCTGAGAAACTTGCATAATGCTGAGTTTGGTGTTCTAATAGCAAGTTTGTCTTTTTTAGGAAATAAAGCCTCAAAGCCATTACAACCATGGATATAGTGAATCTCTTGGACGGAAAAGTCACATAGATGATTACAGCACTTGGGACATTGTTAAAGCCACACAGTAAGTTTATTTTTGAGTGTTAGATTTTTTCTGTGTATTAGTTAAAAATAAAGTAATTTTTTTTATAAATTAGCATAAAGGGGAAGGTGAACTGTATTTACAGATACAATAGTGGAAGATTTCAGAAGTGACCTCTACAAAATTCCTGTTAAGACGAATTTATAAGCATTGTATGAAAATATGGAGGAGGAATTCTGGTAAGTTGTAACTGTAGGTGGTTGCTGGACAGATTGTTGAAAGAGAACATAAGGTTTTCTTCCTGTTGGTACTGATGTTTATTTTCTGTAGGTAGTGTTTAAGAGATAAGTGGGCAACATTGATATGCAAACATGAGGGTTTCCTTGATTTGTTGACATCATTTATAGGTAGAAGGGCCCTGTCTATGTGTATTTTCCTTCGTTGTCTCTGATTCTGCAGTTTAATTGCTGCATGAAGCAGAGTTTATTGTTGAGAAAGGGTTGTAGGAGTAAACTGTGTGCAAATCTAATAATTGCATTCTTAATATAGGTAAATTATACAAAATTTGTCTGCTTACAGTCCTGCAGTACATACTAACTCACAAGATTTTCTGAAGAATTGTCACAACACTACTTTTTAGCTTGCTATTGTTTACTATTCAGAAACCACCACCACTGTCACTTTTCTTCAATGAGCTGAGATGATAGAAACCTTTTAAGTTTTTTTTCTTTTTTTTTTTTTATTTGAATGCTTAAACTATTATCTGTCTTGCTGAGTTATTTGCCTTTTTCTTCTCAAAAGAAAATTTTTCTTTCGTTTTTTTCCTAAAAGGCATCTCCTCCAACTGAAAGCAGCTTTGCAGCTCTGCTTGTGATACAGGCCCCATTTAGGTTTAGGAAGTATCTCGTTTCATTCACTGTTTGTTTTGAGTTGTGAGGAGTTGAACTTTCTGAAACAGATTTTAACTGACTCTGCAACTGTTGCTCTAAATACTTTAATAGTAATACTACAACCTTCAATCCTAATATTAGGGGATTTTTAGAAATGACAACATTGGCATAGCATCAAAGTAGCTGCTTCTTAGAAGCATGGGAATATGATAGCAGCAGTGATTTTACAGGTTACCTTCTTCATTCTTGTTTGCTCATTGCATGTTTGAAACCATGAAACAAATTTGTGCCCATTAGCCCTAAAATTCTTTAAGCTGAGTTGTTATAATTATTTTCTGGTTTGCTCAAACAAGCATTAACAGGGCTGTGAATTATCTGTTATGTTCCTTCCCAATCATAGTAAAATATGATTTACAGAGACGATGACATCTCGCTGAAGAGGACTATAGTTTCATATCATAGCCCTAATGGTTAATATCACAGGGAAAGGAGACTGTCAGCATGTGTATATGATCAAGTGTTGGTATCCAGACAGCACTTCCTGGACTAGAGGGAGAGCTCACCTTTATTTTAAGTATTTACTAGAATTTGGAGGCCATTTTACATAAAACAGCTGTCTTAAAAAGAAAAATCTCTGAAATTCAAGGCAGAAAATAAACCTACCAAATGTCATAAGACTATAATGCTGCTAACATGTTAATTCAGTGTTACTAAGAAGATATATAGTTCCTATTAAAATTATATAGTTATTCACTTTTGTAGAAATATAACCTCTTCTATATATATGTAAAATAGATGACCTTATCCTCTACCACCTGTCCTCAAAAATCAGTATTCACTTAGATTAAAATATCTCCTGAGTTTGTTTACTTTTAAGTTCAATGCTAATGTAAATAAGATGCCACAAAAAATTTTGTAAAAAATGGCCACTCATCTGTGTCCCAGAACTCCCCTCCCCGGTTCAATAAGCTTAAGCAAAACATAGGAAAATAGAATAAGAATTATTTTATGTCTCTGAGGGTTTTGGTTTGTTGTTTTTTTTGGTTTTTTTTGTTTGTTTTTTTTGTTTTTTTTTTCCCAAGTCCAGACATGCAGCATTCAGCATGGAGTTGACAACACAGTTTTTGTTTTTTCAGAACACTTACCAAAGAGAATATAACAGGGTTTTTTTTAGTGTGGTACGGTCAAATGGTACCTGGATACTTACCATTAGTTAAATGAAATTCTGTTGGTCTTGAGAGTGGTCTGATAGCTAATTATAATAATCACATAATCTTAGAATAGTTTGGGTTGGAAGGGACCTTAAAGATCATTGAGTTCCAACCCCCCTGCCATGGGCAGGGAAACCTCCCACTAGACCAGGTTGCTCAAAGCCCCATCAAGCCTGGCCTTGAACACCACCAGGGCTGGGACATCCACAACTTCTCTGGGCAACATGTTCCAGTGCCTCACCACCCTCACAGTAAAGAATTTCTTTCTAGTATCTAATTTAAATTTCCCCTTTTTCGGTTTAAAACCATTACTGATCGTCCTATCTCTATGCTCCTTGATAAAGAGTCCCTGCCCATCTTTCCTGTAGGCCCCCTTCAGGTACTGGAAGGCTGCTGCAAGGTCTCCCTGGAATGTTCTCTTCTCCAGGCTGAAGGATCCCACTCTTTCAGCCTGTTTTCATAGGAGAGGTGCTCAGCCCTCTGATCATTTTTGTGGCTTCTTGTGTATCTTCCTCTGTTTTAAAGACAATAAAAAAAAAGTTGAACTGATCTGTCATTCAACATTATTTGACATTTCATGTAAGACCACTTAAATTGCAGGCTACTTGTCAGGCAGAAGGTGCGTTTTGCCATAGCATAGAATTGTTTGCTATTAAATTTCTAATAATCCAAGCAGGAAGCAGTTAGTTGTGTCATTTACATAGCTTGTCAGTCATTTAATTTTTTCATAATCATTGTTCTTAAAGTATTTGATGTGCTGCATTATTTACATTATTGTTGCAACATACACGAAAATGGGGAACGCAGTTCTTTAAACTTTAAAGATGATGAAAAATGGGATGAAAAGGTTTAAAACTCATCTGTGCTTCATATATGTTGCTTGACTGTAGAATGCTGTATTAAGATGTTCAGTTTATTGGCACTTGATTACTAACATTGTTTTATTTCTCTGTAAAATAATGCATTTGCTTTTATGTTTTTCAATAAAGGAAAATAAGAGCTTGCAAGCTCTGTACATTTTTCCAAAAGTATTTGTTTACTTCTTCATATCTTGTTGAACTGTTTGTGTGCTTTATGTTCTTAGTCTGTAGATTGGACACTTATTAAATTAACATGCTCATATGCTATGAGCTACAAATCTAATAACCTCTTACAATCAAATTAAGACTTTATATAAAAGAGCTGTTCAGCTGATGTTCTCATTGCAAAGAGTTTATCAGTATTTATATTTTTCCCCATTATGTTCCTGATGAATTCTCCCACAGACATGGCAGCCTAGGCATGCTTTATACCAAAAATAGTCTGTCTCTGTGTTTATTTTGCAGAAGCCTGTGGGAGTAAAAATCGTGTTTGGTTTTAATATCTATTGATATAGACAGTTTTCACTTTCTTATAAATATGTCCATGGGTGCCTTGGTAGCATTAAAAGTAGTAGTGTCTTAGCCCTTCATCTTGCAGATGTTGCCAAGAAATGACACACCTATTGTATCTTGTCATTTGGTTATAGCAAAATTGTTTGGTTCATATAAAATTTCAGGTGTGTTTCTGAAAGCAGAAGCAGGCCACTTGTGTGTATTTGAAAATCTGTTTTTCAAAGCAGTAGTGAAAAAATCATCCATTCTTGCCTTTGCTATTGCAATGGAGGAAGATCACGTACTAATAAGTACTTCACTTATAACTGCATAGAAAGTCTTTGAATTTCTTCTGCATCTACAAAATCAGAGGGTGTGCTCTGTACTGTCTTTGTTCCTCTGTGATATCCAGTGCTCTCACTGGAGCTGCAAGGGAATGGAGTCTTGTAAAAAAAGTCATAAGTGATTTAGAAGTTAAATTTAGTGGAGATATGTAGGGTATGTTTATTTCTATCTCTTCTGGCACCAGTAGCCCTGTGTCATCCAAGCCTGGAGTCATAACTTTGATTATGATGTTTTGGGAATGGTACTGTGTTAACAGAATAAGTTAAAAAGTTGGTACCTTTGTTTTGAGTCTTTTAAACCATGAAACGAAGGAAAAGAAGATAATGTTCACAGGGAAGCGTATTATGGGTTATGACTAAGAGAACAAAATCTGAGGGACTTTAATCATTGCATCACGATTTTCAGTTCTGTTGAGAGTGAATAGACACCTTCTGCTTGTAGTGAACTTCAGCGAATTCTAGCTATGCTGAAAGTATGTTAAATAACCATTATGAACATGGGTATTAAACATTAATGATATTAACGAGTGCTTTTGTGACTTCTGGAAGATTGATTCCTTATGCTGAAGTGTTACAATTTCATTATTGCAAGATTAACTTCTCTGTTAGTTTTATTCACTGAGATCATTCAAAGTGAAGTTGTGTGCATTGTGAAATAGCGCAGCATGAAATATGAACTATGCTGAATCTTGTTCAGGAAGAGAATAGTTGGATACATTTGAGAATGTGCTTTTTTCCTCACACTTCCCTTCATTTGTAGGGTAACTGATAAGGAAAAAAAAATCTGTATGGAATAATTCAAATTGGTGAGGGCTAGCCTAAGTGACAATTACTGCTGGCTTTTTTCAGCTATTCACAGGAGAGGATGGGCAGACCATGCCATAGGTGCACATTCTTTATGCCTGGTCATTTGTGCCCATGGAGTTTGATTGTATTGCTGAAAGTGAAATGTACCTGAAATTCACATGAAAGGGTGGGATTTTTTTAAGCACACTAGTAATGTAGCCACAGCCTTCTAGACAATTTGATACTCTGGGACATAGGCAAGAGCTGAATTTCTCTTGTCTGTCAGCATCACTGTTAACAGTTCATTAAGTAGCTCTTGAGTTATCCTTGTGCTGTTGAAAACAAAGCTGTCTTATTGTTTAACACAAAAAGCATGAGAAAGTGGAAAGGCTTCGTTGGTATTTAACTATCGTTCATGGGAATGAGACTTCAAAAGATAAAAAAGGTAATTTTTCAACTAATTGCATTTCCAGTTAAAACAGCTTTGATTGGTGTTACAATGATAGCAAGATGAGGGAGCGAGCTCCTGGCTTACCTACTGTTTGTTGGCATGGTGATGTGCTTGTGGAAGAGAGATTCCTTCCTAGTATTGTGGCCAAATTTCGTGTTAATCAAGCAGCAAAGCTGGCAGTGTCTATTTCCAGGAGTTGATGTGCTTGCAGACAAAAGATTAAAAAATGAATTACATACTTAAAATGCAAATGGTTTCTAGAATACTATTTTTGAAAGTATTTAATTCAGGCTATCTTTAACCTGTGATGACAAATAAAATGTTACAGGTTGGTTACCAAAATGGCTTAGAGACTGTAATAGTGAAATGAGCTTGCAAAATGGCATTTTTGCTCTGGAAAAACTAGTCCCATTTCTTTCAGAACAAGGCAAGCTCAATAGTATGCTTTCGTTACACTCCATATTGATGTTTACAGCATCACCTCTAGAATTCACAGAGATGCTGAAAATGTTTTAGTTAATACATCAGTCTCTGGTGAGGGTTTGAATCTTTTCCTCCATTCCTCTTTCTTGAAGGGCATAGAGCCCTTGAACATCATTGTGAGCATGATTATGCTGAGTGTCTGAAATAGGTAACTCTCTCATTTTGTAATCTAACAGTGCGTCACGAACCTTTGGAGAAGGCAAGGTGAAGTCAGCTGCAGCAAATTGATGGAAGAAGACTGTAGGTAGTATGTGAGAGAAGAGTAGCTGTGTTTCTAGGACAGAGCTCAAGAAACCATGACTGCCTCAGATTCAATGTTTGATTTAATTGTAGAGAGCCTGCTGGTTCCAGGAAGAGGAACAAATTGTTGTAAATTCCTAACCTTTTTTTTTTTGCCAGGCAGATTTTATCTGTCTAGATCCTTAAGTCCTCTTGTGACAATTTAATAAATTGAAGTGTTATTAAATTACACCTTCTGTTACATCTTTTGTAATCGGTTATGATTGAGTTCAAGATACCAAAATAAATTTCTAGGAACAGACAAATTGATGTTGACTTAAATAAAAAAATTGCTATACACCTCATTCTCAGTTTAAATTTTGGAAAGTGTTTTGTTTTCCTGCGAAGGCTCTTCTGATGTATTGCAGAACTTCATGATTTGTTTTGTGGCCAAGTGGTAGAAGTACCTGTGACGTGCAGTTTGCCTTCCAGACAGGAGGAGGGGAAGTCTATGATGCTAAGTCCAGAGAGGGAATCTATTCCTACTAGTCTTTGTTGTATCTGGACCTATGCAGTAGTCTTTGCCCAGGGCCTCACAGCAGCCTATGGGTGAATTCTAGAGGGTGGTATTTGTAAACATTAGTGGAGGAGCATAATTAGAGCATCCTATCATGGCTTCTGCAGGGCCATTGGTGACAGCGTCCTGTCTTGACAGGCTAAAGAGTCAATTCACATGCTTGCTACAGCTCTCCGCATTTTCTTATCCCTTGAGCAGAGTTCTCTAGAAGGCAGCATCAGATTTTCTGCAAGACTATGGATTTGCTTTAAATAAAATAAAAAAACCATTACCAACACACCAAAGAACAAACAGCCCCCTGTCCCAACCCCCAAAGACTGTGGCAGTGCTGCTTCATTATACCTGTCTTGGTAGCATGGTTGAACAAAAACTTGACTAGGTATCAGCGGTTACTTTCAAGGAGGTGCATTTTTTGTTGTGTCATTAACTTGGTAGGGCCCTCATCTAAATCATTTGCACATTTTACCATAGCTGATCAATACTAATGTTGTGATTTAACCCGGGTTAAATCAAAACCTGAGACTCACACAGCTGCTTGCTCACTCCCCTCTAGTAGGGCGGGGAAGTGAATCAGAAGGGTAAATGTGAGAATGACATGGGTTGAGATAAAGACAATTTGATAGGGAAAGCAAAAGCTGTGCGTGCAAGCAAAGCAAAATAAGGAATTCATTCATTACTTTCCATTGTCAGGCAGGCGTTCAGCCATCTCCAGGAAAGCAGAGCTCTGTCACGTGTAACAGTTACTTGGGAAGACAAATGACATAACTCCAAATGTCTCCTCTTTCTCCCAGCTTTTATGGCTGAGCACAGTGTCATGTGAAACAGGGTATCTCTTTGGTCAGTTGGGGTTAGTTGTTCCAGCTGTGTCCCCTCTCAAGCTTCTTGTGCACCCCCAGCCTTCTCACTGGCTGGGTAGTGTGAGAAGCAGAAAAGGCCTTGCTTGACCCTGTGTAAGCACTGCTCAGTAATAGCTAAAATGTTGTGTTATCAACACTGTTTTGGTCACAAATCCAAAATGTAGCCTCATAGGAGCTACTATGGAGAAAATGAATTTGATCCCAGCCAAAACTAGTGCATGTAAGGAAAATCCTAATCCATTGCATGAATGGTTTACATGATTGCCTCTTAGACTTTATAGAAGTTAGCATTATTGTGTTATTGGGTTCTTTGTATTTTTCCAATTACTTAGAATATTTTATTAACATAATTCCTGCTTGTTTTGTAGTAGTACTTATTTAAGCAGGATGAGTCAGCTAAACTCAACCTTGTGCGCTATAATTTTTTTCACTGGTGACTTAAACGTAGTAGAAAGGCTGCAGGTGAATAATTTCTTACATTATGGCTTCAGTTAGTTGTTTTAAATGAAAGCAGCAGAAGTCTACAGTAGGAAGGCTTGTCATAACAGCTGGCCAGAGTAGAACAGCTTGTCAACAAAAGGGCCATTTGCTATTCTATAGGAATCTCTTTCCAGGTTATCTCCAGTTGTGGTATTGTACTGTAGTAAGGTCAGAATTTGCTGTGTTGCTTTCAGAAGTCCTTTCCTTCATCTCTTCTACTGTGTCTTCTCACTCATTCTTGGCTGACCTGCCTTTAGTAGTCCTAACATTTTTCAGCAGCCCTTTCAGCTGGGGGTGGGTGGGTGTGTAAGTCAGGAATGGTACTTGTTAAGCCATTTGACCAAGAACGTCAGGCCACGTTGCTGATCTAGACTGGGACTTGGAGGATACTGCGCCTCAAGATTGGCCAGACTTAGAACCTTATCAGTTTTCCTGGCAGTTATCTGTGTCTGAGTATGTGTATCTTGTCTAGCTGGTTGCATATTTTTAAGCTTTGTCGTTAAAATTATTCGTGACTGCTGCTTTTTTACTCAGTGTGAGAGATCAAATTTTACAGATTTGTTGCCAATTGTTATGTACTGCACACAGTAGTCTTTGTTCTGATCTTTTTGTAATGTTTGGAAAGACTATGGGTATGACAGCGATTTCTAGCATTTTTCATAATTTTTAGTGCAACTGTCCTAAGAAGTTGAAAACAGCATGATCTAAGTAGGTTGTTATGTCTAGTACTTCATTTTTACTAGTGTCCAACTAATTTATGTGCTTTAGGCCTGTGAAAGGCTTGGAAAGCATTCCTGAGCTTTGCTGATTTGAGTCATTGAGGCTTCACTATTGGAGCAGTGTCCAGATTGAGGATCCGTTCCAATACATGAAAGAAAACATAAGAATGATAACTGCCCTGGAAAAAGGGTCTCGGCATCAGTTACACAAGCTGATCAAGTGGAGCAAAGGAGCCTTGCATTTTCTAAGGCTGTCTCTTCTGCAGAAAATAGAGCACAGAAGCAGCATAAGGAAAACTTAGTGAATTCCAACTTTGAGAGGCTGTTAACATTCTGCTCTGGCAGAAGTTGGATGTCACGAGGCATTGATCTTGATGTCAAGGTTTACCCACACATCAGTCTCCTCCTTGAGACTTGAGAAATCCCCGTGGGTTGTACAGACATTGAAATGTAATCTTTACATGCCTTTTTGCATTTCTTTTATTGCCAGTAAAAATAGGTGATAAAACACTGTAAGCATCAAGACAAACGTTATTTAATGTTGGAGTCAGTCCTACGTTAGATGCCTAAATGATATTTATGCTTGCTGAATTGTTTCAGCTTTCAAAGTATATGCAGAATTTTTTTTCAAATGAAGGTAGCTCACAATTTAGTAGTCATCTTTCATTAAAGAACTCATTTCATATTAAAGTATAGAATCTTGAAACGGTATAAAAGAATAGATGGTACTAACTTACATCAGACAAATTGTTGGGATTTTTTATCTGAGAAGAAAAATGGGAAGTGTTTGATCTCTGTTAGTGTTTGTAATTGATCTGATGACCGTACCAGAATTTTAGGAAGATACTGTCAAATTAATTGGCTGAGTTCTTTTGGTCTTCAAGAGATGGAAAGGAAGGAGAACAGAGGTGGGAGAAACAAATGTAGTGGAGTCGCTGGGAAGAGAAGAGTTTTATTTATTCTCAGTTTAATACTTACTTATATTTTGCCATGCTCTACTGTATAGTTTGCTGTGGAGACAAGTTTTCTGTAAAAATCTTGAATTGGTTCATACAATTTCACGCAGTGGAAGTGCCCTTATTGCAAGAGATCTGTAATCATATAGAAACAGAAAGTTGAGTTTCTGCTTCATTTCTGTTCTGTTGAAGCTTTTGTATTGTGACCATAAGCACGGTGTTTGCTGAATGTATTTTCATCCGAGGTAACAACTTTGAAAAATCTTGTTTTCTTCTTCAAGGTATGGAATATACGAACGATGTAGAGAGTTGGTAGAAGCAGGTTATGATGTACGACAACCAGACAAAGAAAACGTGACGCTTCTCCACTGGGCTGCAATCAACAACAGGATAGATCTGGTGAAGTATGTATTACACTTTAGGTTAAACATAAACCAATCATGTCCTTAAAAGTGTTGATTTCTCTTTTTAAGGTGTAAGTAATCTTAATTCTATTAAAAATTCAATTTTTAGTTTTGAAATTTGGGGGTGAAGGGAGTAGTCAAAAGACCTAATTTGCATTTTGACAGCAATGTTTTTATGACACAAACAGAAATAAAACCTATGAAATGTCCAAAAGTCAAGATTAGGTGCTTCTCAGATGCGATTAACCTGTGGAACAGCTGTTCAGCTGCACGTGCAGTGTCTTTATACTGTGGTATACTTGTTGAAATACCAAATTTCTTATTTGAAGAGGTGAAATGCGATGCTAGATGAAGTAGTGAATGTTTTTCAATAAGCAAGATTCATGTGATGCAAGGGGCAATTTCCGCTTCACTCAGCATTTCAAGAAGTTCTAACTTAAATAACTTCTTTGCATTTTAAAAATACATCTGTTGCAATAGGTAACATTGCAGCACCTCTCCCTTCAAGTAATAACAATCTTCAATTGTGGGAGCTGTGGGATTTGGGGTATTTTTTTGCTTTTCAGTTTAAGAAGTCTGGAGTGTAATACTTGAGACTATGTTTTAAAACCTATTATTATCTTTCAGAACACAGAGAGCTTAAATTCTCAAAGGATAGTTCCTAGTACTTGCTGTTCTGCAAGTTCTGAGTGTATATAGAACATGTTTGGGCTTTTTTCTCTACCGGTAACAAAACAATGAATTAAGTACATGCAATTAAATCCACATACACAAAATATTGATGAGATCCTCCTTTGCCTTCTGTGACTTGGGTGGTGTGGCTAGAGGACTTGCTGGTGAAGACTGAGGCAAAAAAGTCATGGAATAATTCAGTTTTGTCAATATCCCGGGTGACCAGGTCTCCTGTTTCATTCTAGAGTTTTTTCACTAGACTTCCTTTTGTCACCGACATACCTCCCCACCAGCCCCTCCTTGTTTGTGAGAACAAGGTCCAGCATGGCACCTCTCCTTGTTGGCTCCTTTATCACTTCGAGAAGGAAGTTATTATCAAAGCATTCCAGGAACTTCCTGGATTGCTTATGCCCTGCTGTGTTGTCCCTCCAACAGATACTGGGAGGACTGAAGATAAAGATAGGTAAATGGATATTTAGATCTGATGAGAAGGACCTTGGGGTCCTGGTAGACAGGAAGGTGACTGTGAACCTGCAATGGAGCCTTGCAGCAAAAAATCATCAATGGTATACTAGGCCTCTTTAAGAAAAACAACGCCAGCATTTTGAGGGAGGTGATCTTTCCTCATTACTCAGCTGTTGAAGCTGAACATCTGTGAGAAATTGTGCGTTCCGCTTTGCAAGAAAAATGCAGGCTTACTGGGGTGAGTCCAGTACAGGGACATAAAGATGATTAAGGGACTGAAACATCTGATATAAAGAGAGGCTGCAAGAGCTTGGACTTCTTAGCCTAGAGACTAGAAGGCTTATCTTGTCAATGTACATGAGATCCTGAAGTAGGATCTTAACAATATATATAAGTACATGGGATAGCTGGTAATGTAATGCCTTGGAATCTTATCAATGTATATAAATACCTGATGGCAGGTAGTAAAGGCCAGAGCCAGACGTTTCTCAGTACTGCACAGAGGCAAGATAAGAGGCAAAGGGCACAAATTAAAACACACATGAAATTCCACCTGAACATCAGGAAACACTTACTTTACTGTGTGGGTGACTCAGCATTGACACAGATTGCCCAGAGAGGTTGTGAACTCTTCATCCCTAGAGATATTCAGAACCCAACTGGACATGATCCTAGACAACATGGTCTAGATGCTTTGATCAGAGATGGCTAGACTAGATGATCTCCAAAGGTCCTTTCCAAACTGAACGATTCTGTGAAATAATTCAATGTTTCTGAAATATATTTTTTTGTTATATGTAATAGATAGCATAACAGATTTTATGTCTTTGTTGTGAGTAGAAGCTTATCATGGAAACCATAATTCTGCATGTGGTATCTTCCTTTCATTATAAGATAGGTTACCACTGTGCTTTCTGGCACCCTGAAGGAGAGCCTTTTGCAGTGGTGCAGGATATGGTTTACCTAAATAACCTTTTTTTGTGATTGTACATTTTAGACCCTGTTCTTTTCTACCTTTTAATTTCATTTTCCTTACAACTTGATGGGAAATAATGGAAATGTTAAAATTTTTCAGATAGCTGTTTTTCTTTAAGAGAAGTACAGCATCTAAAAGCAGTTGTTATATTTTAAGCTCACTTTTTTTATCCATCTTGAATGCATAATGAATTACGTTCAATGAATTAGAATCATAGAATCATAGAATTGTTAGAGTTGGAAGGGACCTTAAAGATCATCAAGTTCCAACCCCCCTGCCATGGGCAGGGA
>JAOXNO010000001.1:41189314-41226258 GCA_028565335.1 Limnodromus scolopaceus
TCCTTTCACTACACTTCCTCGTAAAGAGTCCCTCTCCGGCTCTTCTGTAGGCTCCCTTCAGATATTGATAGGCTGTTTTAAGGTCTCCCCAGAGCCTTCTCTTCTCAAGGCTGAGAATTGTTCATCTTACTTGAGCTGTTGGAAGACATGTTTGTATTACAGATATTCTACCTCATTTGATACGTCTTTATAAGGTCTGAAAAGTGGATGGCACCAAGACAACTTTCATAATTTAAAAACATCAGTATGATATGAGGCATTTGAAAAAATGGATAATGTTAGTTTCTGTATTAGCTTCGCAGTTGAGTGACTCCACCTGTGTGATGCTTGATTATGACTTAATGCTTTAGTTCACTAGCATTTTATGTATCCTACAGCTTTTTCTTGTAAAAAAAACACCAAACAAACAAACACAAAAAAACCCAACCCAAAATAAACAAAAAAGCCCTGCCCCAAAAAATTTGCTTGGGGACCTTCTATGATTTACAGAGTTAAAATCGGACCAAATTTTAAATTCCCCATTAGTCCTCTTTTGAAGCTAAATTTGTGAAAGAAGTACTTTAGCATGTGAGTATTTTGTGATGTGTTTTACCTTTTATCTCCCGTCCAAGCATGTTGCTAACAACTTCCTGCTATAGCAATTATATTGGACATAGAGGTGTTTCAAAATCAAAATGTCAGATTCAGATAGAGACAAGTCCATGCTTAAATCTCTATCTGAATTTCCAGTTATGTCTTTATTATATGTTAGGGAGATGTCTTCACGTGCATTTGAGTGCTGGAATCTTGTTCTGAGAATTTTAATACAACATAACTTTAATTGTACCAGCCGTATCTCTTTCCAGTTATTTTAGTATGAGCCATGATGATTGAATGCTCTTAAATCTGATGTGTCTGATTCTTCCTTTTTCCTGAACAGTATGTCAAAGCTCTTGTCCCTTCTTGATGCATCTCTACCACTGTGACATACTGCATTGCATTTTCTTCCTGCTGTTTACTAGAGTGCATGTGACTACTAATGTGCTTAGCTTCATACAAAATTCATTCCTCCTGATGCAGTTCTTGTGCTCCAAGTTCCTCTGTCTTTAGGGGCTCTTGATTTATTTTAGTTTATATTACCCAGCATATTGTGTGCTCTCCCCTCTCTGTTTTGTGAGACAATGGATTATCTTATTTCCTTAGAATCACAGAGATGGAGTTGAAGTGCAAGTGCTCTGCTTAGGGACATGGTTTAATGGTGGACTTGGCAGTGCTACGTTAACGGCTGGATTTTGTGATCTTAAAAGTCTTTTCCAACCTAAATGATTCTGTGATTCTGTCTCAGTGTCTTGCTTATTAGGTATTGACTATATGAGGTCTTCCAACTGAAGTAGCTTAGCTGCTCATCTGTGGAGAGTGCAGGCTTAGAATTAGACTTCTCTTGTTTTTAGTATTTCCTCATCCTGTCTATTGTGAGACTTGAGAATCAACATAGATATTGGTGAAGCCCATTGATATTTTATAAGGAAAACTACAGAACCTTTTCTTATTCCTGTAGGATTAGTGAGGAGCATCAGACATCCACAATGTAATTCTCTTTTCATCATGACACTGATCTGTTGGTTTGTCTTCAACTCAATTTTGTAAAAACGCAAAAATCGGCCCCTTATCTCTACAGTTACCTACTGACTGCATTTCTCCAGACAAGGATTGCTCTCCCACTTTTCCTTCTAGCAACTGTGACTGCATACACTTTGATTCCGCAAGCACTGAATTCAAGCTGGGGCAGTTTTCAAATGCCTGGCAAAGATTTAGTGATCCTAATGTGGAGATCAGTGGAAGGATTTTCTTCTTAAGGCGACCTCTTATCAGATCTGCTTGCTTTCAATGCAAGAAGATTGCTTAAATAGGACTTGCACACCGGGCAGCTTCTAGATGGAAGCTTAGATGACTCACCGAGAGTAGAATCACCCAGGTACTCCTTTCTTCGGGGATATTCTAACTAAACACAAAATTGCTTCTGCAAGATCTACCCAAGCAAGGAGATGAAGTACTCAGTCTGGTTTTGCAGAAAAATCTCTCCATTTATGTGTACTGAAACTGAAATGCAGTGATAAATTTCAACGTAGTCTAAGAACACCCTTAAGGAAACATAAAATGTTATTTCAGTGTGCCATCTGGCAGGAGATTGCTGCCTTGTCTTTTCCCAGTTGTCAAACTGCAAGTTCTTCCTTCTAAATAAAATGTACTAACCAGTAAGCAGTGCTGCTGCTCAGTAGAATCTGAACCTACTCTGTGTTTATGCGGGGACCAGTGTTTGAATGAAGACAATCTGTTTAATGTTCCCCTCCCCATGAGTGACTGTCACATCAGTGAGATGGATCCAAGCTTTGACTGTGGATTTCTCTCTGCTGTATTTTATCTAGACAACTCCTTCCCAAGGTGGACTAAATAGCTTCTCAGTGTCTTTTTCAAATTTGTTCTTTGGTAGTTGAGACTTTGCTTCACAATAACAAAATTATGTTGTCCCTCTACCTTATGTAAGCCTTGTCTTTTCACCTACACAAGAGCAAGACTTTCACAAAATCTTTGGTTATTCTCATTAAGAAATCTAAAAGCCAAACTTCAGCAGTGAGATTGCAATCTTGTTCTTTTGGTGTTGGAGAACAGTGGAGTGGATTGTCCTATGTCAATCAGAGCAGATGTTGTTTGTCATGCAAACCAGAGTTTGTGTGACTTCAGCAAGCCTGCTGAAGGACTTCATTGTGTCTGATGGCTCTAAAGCAATTGTATAAAGGGGCTGTTCCTTTAGATATTTTTAGTGTGGACATGATTAGTAATGCATTTTTCAGTTTCTGTTCCTAAAGGTAACTTTCGGGCTGTTTTTGAAGTTTCAGTCTGTGAATCAGTAAGCACTAAAGAAAAAGAAGGTGGTTCCTTAGAATAATGTTTTTCAAATTGTTTTGTGTGTTGCCCTCCTTCTTGCCATGTCTTGAAACACTTAGAGGAAATTGAGGTGCAAAAATCTCAATGCTGAGGATTTGAAGAACAGTTTGTGTGGGTGAGAGACCAGCATTCATATATACCTAACAAGTATTTTGAAAGTGAAAAGTCTGCAGGCATAGGTACTTGAAATGTGCAAGCACTTAGGAATCTATAGCTAGATAGTGCTTGTCTATCTATTTGAGAACAACGAACAACAATAATTGTCAAAGGTCTATTGATAATAACCTTTTTTTCCCAGTGGCTTATCCAGTAGTGAATGAAGAACTAGAAACCTTCTGGGAAAGCCTGTTTCATAAAAACATTAATGTCTTTGTAAGGTGTGCATTTTCTTTCACAAAGGAAAAGGAATATTGCCAGTTCAGTGTCCCATATAAAACAGCAAGGAAAACAGCTCACAGAAACAGTACAAATGACTATGAATATGAATTACTGCAGTTAAATATGGGTAGCTTGTTTTATTCCAACAGATAACGCATCTTTTCATAAATGTTCTTTAGGGAAAAATAATTTCTAGACCGTCATTCAGAAGTATTTTTTAAATACTCTGATGTTCTTGTCCTTTGATTAATAACAATTGAGAAGTATGCAAAAATTTTAGCACTCAGCTAAACATGCAACTTAAGCGTGAGCTCTTGGAACAGTGACTTCAGCAGAGCCATTCCAGTGATGGTACGTGCTGCAGGTTGAATTGTATACAACTTTGCCATTTTAGACAAAATTTTCTAAACATGCTAGTCTTCTAGCAGTATACTCTTTTACCATTAATTCATATTTTTTTTTTTAATGCAACAATCTCTGAATATTTTAGAAGAATCCATTTTATTAACTACTTCCATGGTGGCACAGTTTGTACTAATGTATATAGAGAGAGCAATTTTTCTGTTTTACCTTAGAACCAAACTAGGAAATAGCAGCATATTTAAAATAAAGTAGGAACATCTACCCTCTCCCAAGCCACATCAAGAAGGCAAGAAATTGAATGTATATGTATGACCTCTTAAAAGGGAGGTTATATGAAGGCATGGAAAGTTTCTGATCTTCTGTAACTGTTTTGCGTAACATCAAACATGCTGACTGTGTGTCCTTTATATTTAACCAAGACAAAAAATACGTTTACTATTTTTGTTATTCCAGATACTATATATCAAAAGGTGCTATCGTTGATCAACTTGGAGGAGATTTAAATTCTACACCACTTCACTGGGCAACAAGGTGGGGAAAAATCTTTTGGAATTTTCTTTTCCTGTGTTTTTTATTAACATAGTATCTGCTACTGACTGATTTATGAATTTTCTGGGAATACTTTGGACAAGAATGAATTCAGTGGTTGATAATTGGGCACACTGTGAATGTGGCATGTTTAAGCTACAGGCGCTTTCAGCATATAATTCAGTTTTTGTCTTATCTCTTTCTGATGTAGGGGAAGATGATTGCTATGATAGGAAAAAAGAGTAAAGTAAAATTAGAGTCTATTATTACCTTGGTTTACTCTTACTTTGGGGATCTTATTTTTGTCAGTCTTCCGAAGTTCAGTAACACTTGCGCAGATGGGGCTTGGGATGATTTTGTGTGAAATTGTCCTTGCAGTGTTCTATTTCATGTATGGACTGTTTTTTAAGATGTACTTAAAATCACATGTATGATGTAGAAGATGGTCTGAGAATGATGAATGGCTGGGAAAATTGAAGACAGCCCTAAGGTAGCAGCTGCTCCTTCAGACAACCACCTAGAAATAGGTGGGAAAGGAACACTGTCCATAATATTATTTTTAACTGTAGATTGCAAAAGGAGACTTACAAAATTAGTTTTTGGAACACTTAATGTATTAAAAGAATGTGTTTACTAAAGATGAGGACTTGCTTGTTAGCCTCTTTAAAGATATCAGCTTGTATACTTTTTGTTACAGATCACACTGTCTTCTGCATTAATAACACAAAAGCTTGATTAAATTTCCCGGTGTTCATAGCTGTAATCTGTTGTTCTGTAAAGCGTTGCCCAAAGCTGCTGCTTTGACATTGAAAAGGTCTTTTTGCTTATGTCAGAAACTGTGTGCTGATAGCTGGGCAGCATATCAACAAGGATATGCCTATACTCATTATGCCAAAAAGATGCCTAAGCTTTTAATGTAGTGTGGAGGAAGTGTAGGCCTTCAGTCTTCCTTTTTTCTTTTTTTTCCCCCTATTTTATTTCACTACTGTTTCTAATAGTAGAAAGATAAGCCACATGCCCCACAAAAAGTGAGAGTATATAGCCAGCTTGGCATCCCTTAAAATAGCAGGTTTTGTACGTGGGTTAGAAGAAGCCACAGTAGACTACATTTCTAAACTAGTAACTTGGGGCTTTTTTGTTGCCTGCCCTTTTGGTACACAACACTCTTAAGCCAGTTCCATGTGGTAGATGCATTGACTGCGTAGAATTTGCTTATGTGAATGAGTTTTCTTACTCGGCTGGAGAATAAGACTGTGACAATTGTTGTTGTCAAAGTGCAGAAGCTCTGGTAATGTAATTAACTGGTAAACATATTTGTTGTATTCAAATATTCAAATTTTAATAGTTTTTTCTGTATATAGTTAATTCAGTTGTTTGGTTTTTTGTGTTTTGTTACATTTAGACAGGGTCACTTATCCATGGTTGTACAGCTGATGAAATATGGGGCAGATCCGTCGCTAATTGATGGAGAAGGATGTAGCTGTATTCATTTGGCTGCCCAGTTTGGACATACTTCGATTGTTGCTTACCTGATAGCAAAAGGACAGGTAAATTTTAAGTAATATAATATTTAAATAGGTTCTACTCAAAATTAGACTAGGAAAACAATTGAAACCTGTGCCTATCATTCAGGAAATGCAAAATATTTGCCTGATTAAACACAGAAGACATAGAATTTTTTTTTACTGTAGACTACAGTATTGATGTGCCACCTGCTAACTTAATTTCCTCTAACAGTGGTCTGAGTACTATGGCTTTAATTCATGCCTGTCTAGTGTGGTATGTGGAAATTCTAGCAACTATTTTTTTACCATTCTTTATTTCTAATGAAATTATCTTTAAATGGTAACAGTGACAATGATAGCAAATATTTTAGTATTCTTTGCAAAATTACCAGTTTATACATGGGTAAAGAATCTAATGACAGAGTTGTCGTAGGTCATCTCTTTTTTTATACCTCAATCCACAGATTTATGTATTACTGTTACTAATTGCATGAGTGTGTAAATAAATAAATAAATGAAAAACAAACAAACAAAAAAACCAAAATAGAAACAGCCCCAAACTTCCTTGCTGGCTTCTTATATTACTGCTAGATCGGTGAAGTGTGTAAATAGCATATGTATTCATTCCTGTTCTCATTGTCTCCCATCCTTCAGTCTGTATGCTCAAAAACACGTTCAACTTTTTGCTACTCACCCTGTATTGTAATTTGTAGGTTTACTCGCCCGTACATACGTGCCTGAAGCACATATTTAATTTACTTTGTGAACTGTATAGAAATGTCACAGCGTTTCTCTCTTTCTACAGTCTTGCTAATGTTGTTCACACTGCTATATGGTGCTTTTTCTTTCAAATAGCAAGTGAGGTACAATCCAATGAGTCAGGTGGAATATGACTATGAAATCTGTGGGTTTGGTCTGTGTAAATCAAATACTAAATTTGCTGCAGAAAATGATGTTGCCTATACATGTAAAAAAATAAGCTATTGCTCCATGTAGTATTCAGTTTGTGTCTGAGAACTGTTTGGTAAAACAGTATTTAGTGTATGATAGAGAGTAAGCTAGGCACATGAAGAGGCTGATCATATATAATCACTATTTTGTAAGAGAAAATGATTGGAGAGAAATGCTTTTTCATCAGGAATAAGTTTTGTGTTTTGTTAACAAATTATGTATAATTGTATGTGGGTTTTATGTTACCAGAAAAATCTTGCAGATGTTATACAAGTGCAAACTTGTTTAAAGCATAGCATTAATGAAGTATAAACGGCCTTTAAAGTGTTCTACTGTGATTATGAAATCTCCCTGTAAATGTTGGTTTGTCCTCATGATTATATACAGACTTGTCCTATTTATCTGAGCATGTAATACTTCAGTCCAAAAGAAGCTGCGTGTCTTTACATGTGTACGTACATAAATGCACTAAACTTGCTTTAAAATTTAAAACCTATTATCTTGGAAACAGCTCCTGCTTATCAATAGCTTATGAAAGGATGGTTCTTATTTAATCCCCCAAATGTTATCAACTATGATTTGGTATCCTTTGCATGCTGTAAGTTTAAATTAACAGTAATTTAACAGTAATTTTAACAGTAATTTTTGGAAGCATTTCAGAAAGTTCCACTTCCAAATGATATATTGATTTGTATGTTTAAAATGTAGTAATATCAATAGCATTGTAATAACAATCCTTAAACTCATAATTCTTTAGCTATACTACATATAAGTACAGAAACTACATGGTTTCTGTAGAAGATATGGGAAATACATTATTCTATTTTTTATTCTCCTTTGATAAATACATATGAGGTCATTAATCTCCCCCCCTTTTTTTTTACCTCCTTTGTGATGCCACGGTTTCGGGTTTGAGACTTGAACTGCTTTTGCTATATGCTATATGCAAATTTTTTTGGCCTTTTGTCTTTACAGAGACCAGGTTTTCTTTTATTTGCAGACTAGTCTTGCCATTGTTCTGAACCTAGTTGTAGTACCTGTGTGGTAAATGACAACTAAAAAAATGTCAAAATAAAGGTCTGTGTAGGCTGTTGTGCTTTGTTGGTTCTGATCCTGATGCCTTGGTGGACCTGCATGATCAGAGGAGAACCAGCTTTCGTACCTGTCTCGAGAACTGACAGGTGGATTAAGAAATTGCTCCTAATTGCTTCTTGTCCCCTTTTGAGACAGAGCTGGAACCCCACTTCAGTGTTGCTGCTTCACTCTCTTCCTGAGCTGCAGCAGCCAAGGGTAAAATACACAGTCTGAGGCTCCAGTCCAGTCCTCTGGCTTCTGGAGTGTAGCACAGGGGAAGAACTCTCAGTCAGATGCCCTCTGGTCTTGGTGGGAGGTGAACGCAGTTTCTTACCAGCAAGTACTACTCAGCCAAGAGGCAGCAGTGGCTGGTAGCTTTTGGTTTTTATTTAATCATGTCTGTTACTGAATTTTGAAACCGTAATACCTGACTGTATTGTAATTTTCTCATGTTGTTTGTGTTCAGTAGGTTGCCCAGGTTAAAATCAAGCCTGGGGCAAATACATGATGTAAATATAATCAGATAGCAAGCAACAGAATCTGTTGCAGAGTTCAAGTTTAGGTAAAATCATTATTTTAAAAAAATGCAAGAAAGAAAACTGAAAAGAGCTTGAAGGCACTTAAAAAAGTTCAAAATTGATGCTTCTACTGCTTGATTGCTTGACACTGGGCTTACACTACGTAAAATGCCAAAGGCATATCAGGGCCTAGCATATGCAAACATCACCCTAGAAGAAGTAGAGATATGGATGTTGTATGTTGGATGGATAAATAAATTGTGTTCTCCTCCTGTGACATGTGTGAGATAGCTTACCTCAGTCTCAGATGATGAGTGACTATAAAGTTGCTAATAGAGTAAAATCATGTTGTAAGAAATATTCTAGGGCTAAAATTATAGTTTAACTGTTTCATACTCATAGTTTAACTATCAATCACTTATTCACCAAGTTTATATTTTTTCTTATTCTCGGAGTTGCAATTTTACGTGTTAACTACTGGCCCCAGCTAGATAAGGCTGCCTTCTGAGCTATGGTCTAGGAGTAGTTGTCATCTAGGTTGGGAGATGCAAGTGTGGTACTGGCAGCCTTGCTTGCTTTGGTGCTGCAGTCCATGAGCTGTGCACCTAAGCACTGTTACCTCTGTTGGCACCAAGGACTGTTCTTTCCATGGGGCTTGGGCCAGTATAAGTTGTGGATGCCCCTTCCCTGGAAGTGTTCAAGACCAGGCTAGATGGGGCTCCGAGCAACCTGGTTGGGTGGGAGGTGTCCCTGCCCATGGCAGGAGGTGTTGGAACTAGAGCATCTTTCATGTCCCTTCCAACCCAAACCATTCTATGATTCTAAGACACTAAACCAAGTGTTTATTCTCTAGATCGAGTCTACAGCACATTTCTTATAGGATTATAAATTCAGTCGTGTTTTCTTTCTTATGATTGTCAAAATTGACCCTGCGTGTGAGGAACTAGAGTGTTCAGAACAGAGCTTTTCTTGTTTGAAGGAACCAGGTGGGTTCAGTTCTGTGTTACCTGGGTTGATGCCTACTGGTCTGCACTCCCTTTATCCCACAAGAATCCTACAAAATCTCTGCTTCTAGTGAGTAACTAGCACATCTTTCCTAAATTAGGAAATGTTTTCAGTCTTACATCTCCCTCCCTGATAAATCTTCTTTACTATATGCTTTTAAATATGTCATCTCTTCAGAAGCCTGTTTCCCTTTCCCTGGCAAACAGTCCATGTGAAAAAGATCTTCTCTTTATGGTGAATAGGATTCTGAACAAGGGCATGATGGGTCTTTACATGAAGGTCTGAATTTGAGAAATAACTAGTAATGGTTCTAAAGAGGATTAAATTCCTGGTCCCTTTCTGTGCAATTTAATCCACTTCTAAGTGGAATCTCTTAATGCTTTTTGTGCTTTTGAAAAGGCCGTACTGTACCGCAGTACTGGTTTGACCATTGCTTGTTAAATGTCCTGGTAAGCCTAAATGCTGCTCTGATCTCTGGCTGCTGTTCAGATTCCTACTTCATCTGCTGTATTGCTTTCAGAACGTAGTGTTAAGCAGCAGAATAGTTGCGAGGGCTCCTTTCCATGCAGGAAGCTCTTTCTCCCCTATAGTTTTACCTCTCCAAAAGCTTTTTGTGGAATCTTGTATTAGTGTCCCAGTTTGTCTGGTTATCTTTGCGTATCCAAAGTTTTTCTATTTCAGAACCAGAGCTGTTCTATTTCAGAAACAAGTGAAAAATTTGCCAGTTGTGGTCCAGAGAGTTCACGCTTGAAATACAGAGGGCAGCAGTATGTGCAATTTCTGATCATTGCATCACTTATTGTTGAAATCTTTGGTTCTGGTACAGCGTCCTAACAGCATAGGTGCATCCCTCCATGAGCATTATCAGATTGACCTGTCACTGAGAGCTAAGCAGTAAATTAAGGCTAAAATGCCTATTGGTACACACCAGAACAATCTCCTGCTTGCTGCTGAAGGTTTACTTTTTTGCCTCAGCCCTTTGGTAAAAAGCAGCAACAGAGCTTCCTTTCTGAAATGTTTCAGTTGTTGTGTGGTTGTGGTAATGATCTGGCAAAATAAAAAAGAATTTTTGATGAGAGGTTTGTTTAGAGGATGGGTCCGCTATCCATAGCTACGTCATCTTTGTTACGTCCGTAGAACAGTATGCAAGACAACCTTAGTTGCTTTGCTTCATGTTAAAGTTCCTTTGAAAAGGGATCTGCTGCAGCCCACGTTGTAGCTTAATATGAGTAATAGCTGTAACCTGCCTACGTAATTTGCGTGCAGGGATAGTCTAGGGTTCATGGCTTTTTTTTTAACTTTTATTTTTTAGCTGAGTGTCACCTAGTGTGCAAAGCGTAGTTTTAATTTGTCAGGTGGAATCACTGAAGGAATCGTTTTACTTGCATCCAGGCAATCAGGTCCCTGCTGTCACGAATAATTGCTTTTCTATATGAAATACAAAGATGAAGGAGTGATTGTTCATGTGTCTTCAAAATGCATTGTTCACACAGTGTGACCTGCAAATCAAAGTCATCGCTTCTCAAGGATGAATTAACTTGAGGTTAGACTGGTTCCAGTTTCCTTCACAATCTCAATAAGGAGAGATCAGGAGACTAAAAGGAGTGTCAATGGTTGCATGGTCCTAGTAGGCTCGAAAGGCTCTAATCTATACAACTACTGTGGGAAAACAGACTTGGATCATGGTGTCAATGCATGTAACTCTTTTCTGAACAAACAATTCAATAAAGTAATGGTTCTATTTCTATCAACTGTTTTTTAAATTTCTGATATTTTTTTTTAACGAAGCAACAGAAATGGAATGTTTTCTGCAGGCTAGGAATGTTTTACAAGCAATTATTTGGAAAAACTAAATTGGTTTTTCTGGAAGACTTCTGCCTGGGTCAGGCTAGCAGCACCATGAGCGGGGATCCCAGGGTGCTGGGTATTTGGCAGACTACTGGAGAGGGGAAGAAGGTTCTGGAGGTGATAGAAAGCAACATCATCCATTTTCTGGGTTTCCGACAGTAGTTTCTGTAGCAAAACACTTTATTGAAACACTTTCAACGTAATTTTCCTAGTAGGGCCTGAGAGGAGTAGCATAGGGAATATTGACATAGCTCTGTTGTCTCTACGGAAAACTCTTCAGATATTGCATTAAGTTAGCTTCCAGGAATTTTGTTGGTAGTCTGTGCCACTTTCCCAAACGTGCTTAGGAGTCTAATCTGCCTAGGTGTATTTAGAAATTACCAGCTTCCACGTTAGTGGGGCAGGGATCTATAAGAAAAAATGCTGTAGGTATTAGATCCTTTCTGATGGATCTAAGAGGATTGTCTGGATTGTGCTGTCTTTTGTCATTCTGTGGCTATGTTCTGTTAAATGTAATATTACTATTTTTTTATTTTTTAGCCATCAGTTTAGTCACCACTTGGTCATAGATCAGTTTTATTTCTGGGTAGATTGTTTCTATTAATGGCTTTTTTAAAATGTAAATATTTTCTGTCATCTATTAACTTGATATCCAGATACATAAATACCTTTGGAAGTGAGTGAACTAAGGAAAATTGCTTTGCAAGTGGAAAAATAGATGCAGTTAGCATTCAGTAGGGTGTAGGATTCAGGCCATGTTATTTATGTTAATCTATCAAGTATTTTATTAAATATTGGTGCATTATTTTAGTTTTATCCTGCTTTTGAGTGCAATAGTACACCACGTATGTGTAATCTTTTATGTGGAAGATTAATAGTAAGATACAAATTACTAGTTCTATACAGCATGACTGTTCTTTAGTTTCCAAAATAGATTGGAAGGATTATATTTTTGCAATGGTGGTATTAATATCTGTTCTCATTTTAAAAATTGTTTTATTATGTACTAAAAGCTTGCCAGTTTCTCTGCAATTCAGTTGGTTAGTCTTCAAATACTGCTTCTCATTGCAAACATTGTATTTACTGGATCTTGAGCATGCCTCACCTCACCAACTTTTTGTTTTTCTTTTCCTTCTTTAGGATGTAGATATGATGGATCAAAATGGAATGACACCTTTAATGTGGGCAGCTTACAGAACACATAGGTAATACCTCACTGCAGTTTTGATTCTCTCTTGATGTTAACTAAGTGGCATAGAGTAGTGACTGGTTTTGATTTTTTGGAAAGTTTTTTTTTTTTTTTGGTTTAACTAGTCAGTGTTCTTTCCACAATTGCCACTTTATCTTTGTTCATTTATGATCGTTGTGAGTTAACCCCAGTTGGCAGCTCAATCCCACGCAGCCATTTGCTCACTCCCACCCAGCAGGATGGGGAGGAGAATCAGAAGGGTAAAAGTGAGAAAACTTGTGCATTGAGATAAAGACAAAGATAATAGGGAAAGCAAAAGCTGTGTTCCCAAGCAAAGCGAAATTAGGAATTTATTCGCTGTTTCCCATTGGCAGGCAGGTGTTCAGCCATTTCCAGGACAGTAGGGCTCCATCACCTGTAATGGTTACTTGGGAAGGCAGATGCTGTAACTCCAAATGTCCCCCTTTCTTTCTTCTTTCCTCCAGCTTTTATGGCTAAGCACGACATTATATGGTCTGGAATTTCCTTTTGGTCAGTTGGAGTCAGCTGTCCTGGCTGTGTCTACTCCCAGCTTCTTGCCCATCCCCAGCCTACTCGCTGGTGGGGCAGTGTGAGCAGTGTGATGCTGTGTGAGCACTGCTCACCAACAGCTAGAACATGGGTGTATTAGGAACCTGGGAATACCGTTTTGGTCACAAATCCAAAACACACCACCATAGGAGGTACTATGAAGAAGATTAACTTGATCCCAGCCAAAACCAGTACAATGACCTATTCAAGAGAGAGGATATTATGCAGACATAGTCACTAATATGAAATATTAGTCTACAAAGTGAATCTTCCTGTGAAGATGATTGGAAAAAGCTGGTATAAAATAACACTTCTCCAGATAGCAAATTTGTCTGAATTAGATTCCTGCTTAGAAGGGCCTATCTCCCTTGATTGTTATAAGGAGCATAGGCTGGCTCCTTATACATACCAATACCTACCATTGCCAACATTATCATCCTATTTTATTTTCATCTTTTGGTGTGTGAAGTGGACATATAAAATGTTCTAAACTTCAGTTGTTATCTGCTAAGTATATAACCATGTGCATGCTTTTACAAATCTGTTAATAGTGTTAGGTGTTGGTAAATGTGAAAAGAGAATTGTATAACAAATGTGTTTCATGACATCCCAGAACAAGCTGTCTTACTGAGCTCTTTTTAAAAAGTCAGCAGAATTGTAGTTCCTCTTTGGAGAAGGGAATTGGAGCCATTCATAATCATCAGCAAAAAATGTCACTTTGCTATTACATAGTGTACCTGATCAATATTCTCTGTAGAAATTGAACTCATTAATAACCAGTTGATATGTATTTGAGTGCATCTTCTGTAGATCTGACAAGAATTTTCTTTTCTAGTGTGGATCCAACCCGATTACTACTTACGTTTAATGTTTCTGTTAATCTTGGAGACAAATATCACAAAAACACAGCATTGCACTGGGCTGTGCTAGCAGGAAATACTACAGTTATTAGTCTTCTGTTAGAAGCTGGAGCTAATGTTGATGCTCAAAATATAAAGGTAAACACTTGGTCTGTTTTTATTGTAAGTGGTTTAAGGCAAAAATAACAGAGCCTATGATCAATCTTAAGAATAGATTATTATTATTATTGTGGGTATGATGGGATCATGAAGATGGAGGAAGAGCCGTGCCACTAACGTTTAATTTGGGAATCAGTTTTTCCTACCAGTCATGTATAACAACTAAATCTGCACCTTCAAAAGTACTCATGTAAATAATTTACCAATGATTATGTGAAAATACATTGGAGTGGGGTGTGCAATAAGAGTGCATGCGTGAAGACCCATGCATTTGGGATGCAAAATTGGAAATTTGACTGAATGTCTTCTAGTGAAGTTCTGGGGTGACTGTTTGTTGGGGTGAGATGTGAGGCATCTATGTTCTTTTCCAGAGGGATGACAAATGCTCTAATACATCTCCCAGTGGCAGTAAAGAAGTTGGAAGCCTAAAAATACCCGTAGGAATGAAAAAAGAAAATGGGCTGGTTTTTGCATCAGAACTTTAAGTTGCCTGATTACCAGAACCTCTTAATGATGAAGATGGATTCAGCGCTAACAGAGCCCATCCCTAGCATATGTTAGATCAGTCAAACAGCTCTTAGAATTTAGGCCATAGACTTGGAGTCTGTAAGAACTTCTCCAGCGGTGGAAGGCGTGCCTATTGAACATGGTTTTGTTCCTTTGCCTCCAGACTATTCTGTTTATCAAATTAGATGCACTTCACCACCCACACTGTTTCTTCTGTGGTGTCAGAGAATAATTCGCTTTTAGAAAAAAGAATAAAGAATTCTCTACTGAATTTCTCTTCAAATATTGGTATTTTCCACTTAATGAGTGTTACAGATGGGGTGGTTAAACTGGAATATATAGCTGTAAATCTACACTTATAAAACATTAAATATTTATTTATTTGACCTTTCACCATTTTTCCTACTGATTAAGGTGGCCAAGGCCTATTTTGCTTGGCCAGAAGTGATAGAAATATGTTTAAATGGATTTGTAAATATATTTTTTTCTTGAACAGCATGGAACAGTCTTTTTAAGGGTGCAGTCAAATTTTTCTAGTAGTTTTCTAGGTCCTACATCCATTTTAGAATATCAGTAATACTGATGATCATGAATGAAAATTCATTAGAAAAATGGCTTTTCATGTGTTTGAAACAAATCGACTAGCTTCTTGCCTGTACTGATGTGAATAAATAATAATTATTCCTGGTCTGTAAGGTCAATCATGTGGATGAATTATGTTTCTAGTCTCACTTCTTGTAAACTGATGAAAAGCTTTTCTTCTATGCCACCTAATGGTAAAAATTAAGGTATTTTTGTGGGAAAAAAAAAAATCAATGTTTCATACCTTGCTTCCCTTGGCAGACTGATTAGTGTGATTAGAGTTTTAAAGTCATCACCTTGCCTACGTTTCTGGACTCTTAGGAATTCTGTAATAAAAATTCGTATGTTTGGCCAAATGAAAAAGTATCTGCTAGCCTGAAGCAGTTTATTGCTCTCCCTTTCTTTATTGACAGACAGCAGCAGTCAGTAGAAAAATAGGTTTATGAACCTGCTGGATCATGATATCTTTCCAGTCATGCCAGAAGATGTGCCTGGTTTCATTCCACGTGCACCTTGTTTCATTAACTATTGCCTGTCTTCTGCGGTGGAGTCTAGGTTTCTTGCATGCCTTCCCATGTTTCTAGGATCTTCAGCAGATCAAAATCATTCTAGCAGTGGCAGTTTTGCCATCCTGCCAGTGGCTTTATACCAGATGCTGATTCGGGTGACAGTAAACCTGTAGGAAACACAAGAATTTGGTTGATTTTTATAGGTATATAGAAACTCAGTTTTGTGCTTCTCCTTTGACTGTTCAGCCAAAAAGTTTTCTTTGAGCCAAAAGCCAGTTGTTAAGTGTCTGGCTCATGTTTCCCCAGAAATAAAAGGAATCATCAAAGTCTCCATTCTGATGCAGTCAATTCCAGATTTCTGCAGCACTCTCTAGTGAAGTCCCTTTCTCAGTGGTGACAGGACAAGGGGCAGTGGATACAAACTGGAGCATGGGAAGTTCCATCTCAACATGAGGAAAAACTTCTTTGCTTTGAGGGTGACGGAGCGCTGGAACAGGCTGCCCAGAGAGATTGTGGCGTCTCCTTCTGTGGAGATATTCAAAACCCACCTGGATGCCATCCTTTGCAACCTGCTCTAGGTAGACCTGCTTTCGCAGGGGGTTGGACTAGATGATCTCCAGAGGTCCCTTCCAACCCCTACAATTCTGTGATTCTGTGATAGCCCATGGAATTCACCAAAAATGGTGGTAGACAGCTAAGGTTAAAGAAATACATTGGCTGAAAGCCACTCATATTTTTCAAATTATGAGGGAGGTGAAATATTAAGTGTGAGCTTTGACTTTGTTGTTATCAGTTCTAGGCAATCAGTGTTAGAAAGGTGCATGCGGGTTTGGAACAAATTGGAACCAGTCATCTCGGCGAGGTGCTCTTTTTGCTTTGCATGGCAGTTTGAGAAGTATATGAAGAACAGCATTCTTATTCTAGAATAAAGCTTGATACAAGAAGTGGGTTTGTCTGTTTGTGTTATTTATCCTCTTTACTTATGCTGTACAAGAAAGTAATACTTTTGGTAGTAAGATACTTTCTTTTTCCTTTTTAACAACTGGATTACCGTTGGAGTTGGAAGCTGCTTTTCAGTAGTGACAGTAGAGTGGGTTTTTTGTGTTTGGTTGATTTTTTTGTTAGGCTTAATTATCTTGCCAAACCAGTAGACAGATAGGGCAGATGAGGACAGGATTTCACAGCGAGTCAGCTTATCACTGGGGGTCGGGGGGAAATCTGTACATTCTATTTAAATATAAGCAGAGGTTCTTTTTTTACTAGAGAGTGATAGAGAACTAAAAGAGCTTTTATGGTTTTAGGAAGATTTTTATTATTTTATTTTTTTAAAATCTGTTAATGAAACATTGAACGGTCTTTAGATGTAGTTTTTTGATTATACAGTTTATCTGTAGGCTTGTCTGGGGAAGTCTACATGTAAAGTTCCTTATGGTAATGACACTTCAAATTATTCCTTCTGTCTAAACACTTAAAATACATACTATTGAAGCCTTATTGCTTGCTGGCAAACTAAGTATGTTACTCAACTAAGTTCCCTGTTTGGTTTTGTTGGGTTTGGTTTTTCTTTTTTTTTGCTTTCTAAGCAAGTCAGCCATCCACCAGCCCTGTGAATGCAAGGAAAACATTAAAATGGCCAGATGATGAGAAGCATAGTCAAAGACTTCTTTAAAGCTCCCTCAATCTTTTTATCTAGGCAGTTCCTAGGTGTCTCATGGCCCTCTAGTGGAAGGGATGCTCAGCTGGACCCCAAGACAACTTCAGGATTTACTTGGGAGATGAACTCCCAGAGGGGATTGCTTGTCCTACAGGTAATCTTTACAGTCTGGATATACAAGGTGATATTAAAACAGCAGCATCTCTGGAGTTTTCCAGATGTTAGCAATTCAAGGTGCAATTCATCACACAAATCTATGATGAAGCAGGCACCATAGTTTGATTTCAGGCATTTCTGTTGAGGTTGGTGTTAACTAATCTGTTTCTTAAACATCTGGATAAATAATTTTGAAGCCAAGTTAAGTCATAAGATTATTCTTTTTTTTAACTGATTATGCTAGTTAAACTTTTCACACAGGAGTGCAAGATCCTGTTAAGTAGCAAAAAGCTTCACCTCATAATCTGTAGTCTGTGCTATTTACTCTCCTTTCAGAGATTTGGAGCCAGATTTCAAAGGCAAAAATGGCAGTTAAGTACTCAATTCCCATTGCCTTTCTATGGGATTTAGGTAGCTAACTGTAGTTTTTAATCTTTGAAATCTTTTCTGTCTATAGTAATTATTGCCCTTTCTGGGTAATTTCAGTTTCTGGTACCTGTCTCACTTTTTTTTTAGGAGGGGGCCGAGCGATGGAGGATTCAGCCATTTTTCAAGCCTCCATGAATGGTTTGTTTAGGAGGGGAGTTACCTCCAGTAGAAGAGAGGAGGAGTCAAATGCAAAACTGAAGCTGGAGGTACCTGCAATTGGTTGTCTCTTGCCTCCTCTATAATTTTAGACCCCAATAACTTTCATTCAACTCTCTTCCTAAATGTTTAAAAAGCAGTAAAATCAAATCATTTCGGTAGGCACCTTTGGCCCCTGTATCTCTCTCTCTCTCTCTCTCTTTTGCTTTGTCTGTCAGTCCTCTCTGAAGGTAGGGAAAGAGAAAGCATGAATCAAAGTATGTGAAGCACAAGCTAAGCATAAAAGCTCAGAGTTTTGGAATAAGTTGGACATGAGCAACCAGTTTTCTTCCTAGGACTTCAGTAACTGAGATGAATATGAGAATGTTAAGCTTGTGGAAAAAAATCCTTGATGAAACATTCCATGGAGTTAGTGACTTCACTCTGTCAAAAAGGCAGAGAATTAACTGAGAAGTCAGGCTTGAGACTGGGAGAGTGTTTCCATGATCCAGTGGGTCACAAGTTCTTATTCTTTGCTTGATTTCTGCTGCCTGTCAATAGTTGAGGGGAAAGCACAGTCTTTCATTTACAGACTAGTAGACTGTGTAGAACAGTGAAACATAGATGTACTGAAGGCAACAATTATTGCTATGTCAGCACATACGTATTGTCAGGATCACACATTTTATATTCTACTTGTCCACGCATGTGTAGTTATGAGAGAGTGAAAAAGACCAAAAGGAATGAATGATGTTTGGTGTCAAGTAAGCTGCAGAGCAAAAATTATGCCAGAATGTAGCTTAAACTGACTAAAAATGTATTTTTTTTTTAATCTGCCAATCTTCTGTTTCAAACATGCTTTGGCTGCATTTTATTTTTAAATGGGATGTTTCACACTTCTATACTCCTGGCAGGGAGAATCACCACTTGATCTAGCAAAACAGAGGAAAAACGTTTGGATGATCAATCACCTACAGGAAGCAAGACAGGCAAAGGGATATGACAGTCCGTCCTTTCTGAGAAAACTAAAAGCTGATAAGGTAAGAAGGAGTATAATACGTAATCAGTATAAATGCATAAATCAGTATTACTGCTGCTTTTGGTTTTGGGGTGTGTGTGTTTGTTTAAGGTAAGCAGTTCGGTACTGTGGTTTCCCCACATTTCAGTTTTAGGAAACATCTTTTTGTTATGACAAAAGTAATTGCAAAAAACCCCCACACCAAACCACCACCTTTATTCAAGGCAGGAGTTACGAAAACCCTAAATCTCCAAACAGTTACCTTTAGTGCTAACTAAATGTTAGGGAAGTACCAAGTGGTCTTGTGTTGCGGATAGCCAAGACTTTCACAAAGCTGGCTCTCAAGTATCTAAGGAAAGAAGCATTTTAGATATCCTGAACTCTGATTTCCTCTCTAATTATGAAAGAAGCAGTCAGTCTTGGAAGTATAATGTAATGTGTGAATCTCTAATGTGGAGGCCTTTTTCTTCTCAGCTTATTTAATACTGCAGGTAGGAGGAGGCGATAAATGAGGGTATAAAGGGTAATATATTGCTCTAGCATGAAGAACTGTCTACCTGCCTATAGTTTGAGAACTTACATATAGTTAATATTTTTTTACTAGACAGAGTGTTGTGCTGGATATTAAGTATTGCTGTCACTGATCTGCTACAACTTCTTGATTTAAAGATACATTGAATCTTTATGATTAAAGCACTGGCTACAGCCTATGCTTTAACCCTGTGGTAATATAATAATGCAGTGATTATTGACTTTAAGTGATTTGTGCGTTGTATTATATCTACATGTGCATTGTGAATGTACTTTGAATATCTGGAAAGAGTTCAGTGCCTTCAACAGGAATTGTACCCACATAGTGTAAGACAAAGAAGGTCCAGTCTGCCTTCATAGATGCTTCAGTATGATTTTATCTGTTACTTACGTAACTTCAGTCTTTAAAGTTCACTGAGATTACTATGTGCTATGTTTATATACTTTGACAGAGTCTTTAAAAAGACCTACTTTTGCCTTTATTCTAAAAGAAAAGTGAAGTCTCTAGAAGACGGTTCTTCTAAAGTAAATAAATGAATAAATTTATTGATTTGCTATGAAATTTTAGCAAGATTTTTTTTTCTTGCCCGTAGGTTGGAGATATGTCAATATAGGAAATGACAAAAAAATTATGAAGATTCCCCCCCTAAGTCAAGCTTCCTGAAAATTTGTTTAAGTTTGTTTGACTATCCTATTTATTGTAGAATATTATTATACAACCTGTTCCTAAAAATAGAATTACTTACTGATATTTGTTTCTGTATAGGAATTCCGTCAGAAGGTGATGCTGGGAACTCCTTTCCTAGTAATTTGGCTGGTTGGGTTTATAGCAGACCTAGACATTGATTCTTGGCTCATTAAAGGGCTGATGTACGGTGGCGTTTGGGCTATGGTGCAGTTTCTTTCAAAGTAAGTGTTTTACCAGGATGCTGTCTGTTTAGTGTGCACACATGAAGTGTTTTGCTGGCATTTTTATTGGATTAATAATATTAAATTTTTAATTTTTTGTGTGCTTTTTCAACATGCAACTTTTTTTTTTGTTCGATTTTTTTATTGCTATTTATGGGAAAGATCTTGTGCATCTTGAGCTCTTGTAGTGCTCTGTTGTCTTGCAAATAGCCATGGAATTACCTTGGGTGAATATCACTGAGATAATAGAAGCTAACAGCAGAACAGAAATTTCAGTCATTCTCCAGAGGAGGGTGCTGAATGTCTGTCTACAAAGTTATCAGCATGAATTTTGAAGAAAACAATCAAGAGAAAAGTTACTAGAAAGGAATAGAAAAAAATATATGTGCAATAATATTACTATTAAAACCCAGTCTTTTAGAATTTAAATCTCCAAAGGCATCTGAAGAGAAATGAAGTCAGATTAGCTTTTGTAACTTCTGTTGTGGTAAGGATTGACTAAAGCAAAAGGCTGCTTTTAAATAATGTTTTTCATTTGTTACCTGATCATAAAGAATTTTAGTTGTTTGTGATTACTGTAAATGCACATGCATATGGACACACATAGAGGGAGGCATACTCCAACAGATTTTCAAGACCTGTAGACTCCTTTATCTATACTCTGCTTTTCATTGTCACGTGTGGCGTTTATAGAAGAACTTACTATGTCTTCAAATTACAAGCTTTCTGCTTTCTTGCCTTGAATGTCATGTTTATTAGAAACGCTTGCTTCTCCTTCCTTTCAGTTTAAAGAGGAAAAGAAAATATGTCTGTTCCTCAAACCAAGTTCATAGAATCTTAGTGACCTTAGTACACGGGGATGGCGGTGGAGGTCATCAAGCTTTTGCCTCTGCAGAGTCTTGGAGATGATCTGTTCAGTGTTTTTGTCATCTCTGAGACTGTGCAATTTGCTGACCTCCTCCCACCAGAAATTTGTATCACAATGCAAATCCTCAACCACGCCTCCTGCAAGAGGCAAGGACAGGATTTCTTCAGGTTTCCCAAGATTTATGTTCTGTGAGGTTTTAGGTTTTTGACCTACCTGACATGTATTCAGGACTAACATTTACTTTCTTTGAAGTGTTTTCCAAAAAGTCCAGGTTTGAATGAAATATTCGATTAATATTTCCTTTCCCAGTTGAATTTTAGCTAATCTGCTTAGCTGTATTTTCCTCTCTGCTCCTTTCACGTTAAAAAAAAAAACAAAAACAAAAACAAAAACAAAAAAAAAAAAAAAAAAAAAAAAAACAAAAAAACAAAAAGCCCAGAAAAGGCGGAAAGAAGGGTTACTGCTGAGCAGCTACTGTGTGTCCAAATGTATATTCACTTATTACTTACATTTTAGCTCAGCTCCCTTATAGGATTTTCTCAAAAGGCCTAAGAAACTTCCATTAGAGGAGAGCCAGTTACTGCCAGGGAATAAAGAAGTGAAATGGGAGCTACTCGGTGCACACATTTGTCTGTGGTGGACCTGAGGGCACCGCCAGGACAAAAAGTAAAACGCATCGCTGTAAGGATGTTGAGGCAGACGATGGAAAAACTTTATTTCAAGGAGTTTAGCAGTTTACAGTGTGACTTTTGATATGTTAAACAATTTTTTCTTGAGTATGGAGTTGCCTAGTCACTCATCTAGTTTGTCTCAACTAAATTCAACTTTATTCAGAACATTCTTTAAAATGCAAGAATATAAGAAGGTGAAAATAATTCTGATGCCTTTATTTATTAAGTAGCAGCATTCTCTCTTAGAACGTGGCAAATTTAGTGATATGGGAAATTAATTAATCCATTTTTTTCTAAACTTTCTATTGGCAACTGTAACAGAAGCAAAAGATTCAAGAATCTGAAATATTTCAAGTATGTAGGCTGATAACACCAAGGTATCTTAAGCTTTTTTCTTACTGAAGTAATTCCAGCATGTAATTTTCATTATATGGGTTTCGAAAATATATTTGGCACTGAAATCGCATAAGTAAATGTAGTTTGCAACTGGTATCCATGCTTTATGCTAGGAATCGCACAGATTTCTATCTGCTTTCACAGTGTAGTTTTAGCATGAGTATTTACTCATTCTACCTTTCTTGTCCAGTTCTAGACATTCACTGCAAAAGTGAATGTATAATTTTTAATTAAATAATTTTCAGTCATGTATTCACCTGGACAGTTTGAAAACAGGAATTTCTCATGAACTTCAAAGATAAGTGAGGAAAATGTTTTTATGATGGATTTTCCAGTATCTCGTATAGTACATATTTTAACAGGAAGTGTTTTTCAGTAGCAGTAGTTCAGGATTTAAATTTTTTATGTCAAAACTTAACACATGACATTGCTCCTACTTTACAGGTCATTCTTTGATCACTCCATGCACAGTGCACTGCCTCTTGGAATATACTTAGCAACAAAATTCTGGATGTATGTGACGTGGTTCTTCTGGTTTTGGAATGATATCCTTTTTTGTGTACAGTAAGAAGTAATATTTTTTCATGTTAGTAGTATGAGGTAATACCTAGATATATCCTCTAAGAGTAAGGAAACTAATTAAAATTTTAAAATCGCTCTCTTCATCAAACATTGCTTTCTGTATTGATGGTAATAGTTTTATCGCTTTAAAAATGTGCACGCTATTGTTGTGCTGCACTAAGTTAAAGATTTTCCTCAAAATTGGCTTACAGTAGTCTGCAAAATTTCCTGTGATTTATCAATTTCTTAAGTGGGGGGAAATGTAAGCGACTCTATAAAATACACTCTGGCTGTGAGGTGACAAGGTGTAGTTGTATTTTTAGACACTGCTTTTCTGCAAAGCAGTGGGTAATTTCATGGCATGTATCAATTCCAGTGGAATTGGTTTTGTAGCTAGTTCTTCCTAAAGATACTGCAAATTCTTTTTCATACAAACTTTAGATATGTTTGTTAATGGTATTGTCAGTCTTTGAAGACATATGTGTTAACAATACTAGAGTTTGGAGATTCTGCATATGCCAATCTTTTTATGTTTTTGACTGTCTGCCTAGATATGAACTTTTCTTACAGGGGTAGAAATTGATTCGGAGTTCCCTGAAGAATGTCAGTGATCCACCTTAAGGGAATAGATGAAAATTTTTAAACAACTTTCTTGGGTATTGTAACTACAATACCCAAGAAAGCAAAATAAAGATTAAATGTTTTATTAAATGTTTAATACAGGTTCCTATAGCTGTAAATAGTTGAAGTAAACTTAATATTTATGATGAATGTTGGCTTGACTTTTCTAGAAACTGTTTTTCTTTTCGTCCTCAAAAGAATTACCCTGAAATAGGATAGTAGCAGTGCAACCCTTTTATCATTTTGTTAGTATGTTCTTCAACCTCAGCTAAATCAGTCTCACATTTTTGAGTTGAGAACAGAGAGGAGACCCTGCTTCCAGGCTGCCTTTGGGTTCCACGCTGACAGTGTTTGCAAAGGTGCTGCTGTGAATAACAGAAGTCCCATGGAACTGGAGATGACTGCTACTTCCTCCTTAAAAAAACCTAAAAATGAAAGTCTAGTAGCTGTTAAGTAAAAAAGAAAAGAAAATATTTCTATCAATCTTAACATGGGTATGTCTTGAAATAGTGATTTAGAAGATCCTGGTCCTACTACCAGTCTCTCTGTCTGAGCTGATTTTCTATGTTTCTACTCAATTAAATTTACTAGTAACTGCAGGATGAGTAAAGTGAGTACAAAATGAGTATGAAAAACGTCTTTAAAAGCAGTAGTTAAAAATGGAAGTGTACTTTTCTGGTTTTTATGGAAAGGAGTAGAGCTGTCTAAATATGTCATGCCTGTACCCTGAAATTGCTTTTCTGATCTTTTAAGGAAAGCTGACTTTTGGCAAATAGTAGATTACAAGTTTCTGAGGTAGTTATAACAACTATACCACCTCACTTCTGAATCTCAGCTTTCCGTACCTTGTAGGTGTTCTTCAGAAACTCACGTGCTACGTGTTTTGGGTTGCGAGCGTTGAGCTACTGTGAAATGCTTTCTTGTGCTAAGACAGCATCATCTTGAACCAAATCTAAGAATGTGTGCAACTTTAAATCAAAGTCCTTGACCATATTAAAGTGTTTGCACAGCCAACACAACTTGATGATGGCCTCTATCTTGATATAGAAAGCTGTCCCTTAAGGCTGGCAAATGGGAGGCTTTTATCCTGAAGCTCATATTTTCTTCATGTTTGTACCAACTTGCCTAGATTTTTGTTTCTGTTAGCTGTTCTGATTAACGTAACTTGAAGTTTGGTGGGGTTTTTTGTCACAGAATAATCTTTACTGTCCACTAGGAATAGTAACTGTAGACAGTTAATTAACCTAATAAAGTCTGACTTCAGAATGTCAATAAAATCCTGTAGTGCTTCTGTAATTTAAGGTAGGTGCCTCAAAACCTTTGCAACAGTCTTTTTGTACACAGAAGTAGTAGTCGAAAAACTTCAGCTACTAATTGCTTTCATTAGAGCTGACACAATTCTCTGTGACAAGCAGTTTTAGAGACCTAGTGCTTAAGGCCATCTTCCTTTAATTGATGATTTTTAATTGGAAGTCTTTGTAATAAGATTCCAGATTCATTCTCCTTCTGGAAAATTGCCCTGTAGCTTTATTGGAAAAAAGAAATTGCATGCCTGCTCTATTTTTATAGCATGAGGCACAGCATTGTGGTTGGAGAAAGGATTCTTGTATTTTTACAGCTTTATATGATTACTTACAGCAGAGCAGTATACTACTTTATACTCTGTGATGTTCAAGTGATAAAACACGTCCCGGTAGTTTTCACAAATTCTGACCGTCTTTTGCTCAGGAAAAATGTTTCTAACCTTAAACAACTATCACTCATTGCCTTACTGGGACCTTATATTATTAATAATATGAAAGTCTTAATTGCTGCAAGTGTTACTTTAATATTCAGGTGCTTGGTACTAATTTTCTTTTCTTGTAGATATGTTAAAGGTGTTTGGAAGATCATTTGGTCGTCTGGATTTACTCCTAGTTAGATAGAAAATGGCAGTTAAAACAATGTGTCATAAAGAACAAACAAACCCAAAGATCAGCAGTGCATTTTCTAGAGTTTCAGGGTAGTCACATGAAAAATAGCTCTATAAATTCTAAGGCTTTATAATGTGTTTTCTAGAAGACCAGTCCTGAAGTAAATTCGAACATTTTGGATTAATCTAGTGTACTGAATTTCTGTAAATGTTTCCATTATATTGAGGTTTTTTTCAGCAGCTTCTGAGTCTGGTACATTTGTTAAAATAGAAATCCTATTCCTGCTGGGAATGAGGAAGTTATGATCTGCATATTTATGGATATATGACTCTATGGTCCTATTCTTTCCTGCCACTATTATGGTGCTGTTTTGCCACTTCCCTTTAGCTGTATTTTGCCCATAACAAAGGATAGTTATGTCTTGCTCAGTTAGTCTCTTCTAATCTTCTACTGATTGCAGAGTGGGGGGGAACCTCAAAAACCCTACATGCTAAATCACTATATTTTAATTTAGTTTTATTTTTAAAGGAAAAAAAAAAGGATTTAAAAGTACACTTTTAATAATGTGAGAGTAGAATTTCACATTTCGTTCTTTTTTGTTAGTATTTATAGGTAGAACATTCTCTTGTGTCCTGTAAAAGTTCAGGGCACATGTACCGAGTTCATATCTCAGTTGTTCATGCAGTCTTTTCAGTTCCAGCTGAACAAATAGTGCCTGTTATGTCAGAAGGTTCTTATACTGCTCTGTTTTTTCTAAGGTGTCAGGGTTTGCTGTAACCCAAAATATTAACAGTAATTTTTTTTTTTTTTTATTCTACCCACTTCCATTTGAAGTGAAAAAGGGAGTGTGCAGTTTTCATTAATTAAGCTTTTTTGGTATAGCATACTAGCAGTGCTGAGGTAATGAGATGCTATAAGCCAATTTATAAGTTTCAAAATAATTTATCACTGACTAATTCTGAATTGATGATCTTATTTCAGATATACTTCATATATTGATGGGGCTTAGGTGAAGGAAAACAAACACTGCACACTTTTTCAATTAGGGATCATTTTAAAAACTGAGTGTAAGAGAATTCATTATGATGTTCTTACTTTCACAAAGCTGTTACAATAGCATAGTGCTTTAAAAACTGTAACAAGCCAATTGGTACAGTTAAGCAGTTCAAAAACAAAAAAAAACCCCAACGTTCATATTACCAAAGTTAGCTTCAGGAAAGTAGTAAAAAGCCTTGTATGCAGAAAGAAAGGAGCCAGACATCATGTTTCTAGAGGAACTAAAGACCCAAAAAATCCAAACCCGAGGCCCAGCTTTACAGAACTCCTGTTCCCGTGTCTAAATACTTTTTTCTAAGTAAAAACCGAAATAAATTTCTGGAGTGGGGCAGATGGCAGTGAATGAATATTTTTTTTGCAAACTAAGGGATTTTCTTTATGGTAGATAGCAGATGGAGGTGGAGGACTTTTGCAGAGCTTCAGTTGATTAAAAATGGATTGTGTCTAATAAATAGCTAGTCAAACGAGGCTTCTTGCATAGCTGTCTGCTGTTACCTACCTGTGCTCTTGGATCCAGGTGTACAGCTGTTACGAACTGGCAGGTTCCTTAGCATGTATTGATCTCTGATAGCTTACACTGGCTGCAGATCTTTCTCTTTAGGAAAAAGAGACATTATTACTGGATTTGTAGTTAGTTGAAGGGAGCATCTTGGTATATAATGTGCACTTTGGCTTGGTTTCAGACTCTTGTGTGATGTGTGGCTGCGATAGCAGGAGCTGCGTGTGTTGAGGCCCTTTTAAATAGGCTACAGTTCAGGATGAAAAATAAGCTCACCGCACATTTACCTCACTCATGGGTTGTGGGGTGCTTGCTTTGTTTTAATTTTCTTTTTAATGAGATGGTCTTTTTGGTTCCAAGTGGTTTTCTGGAGTAATTTTCAGCCTGTTGTACTTGTTCTAATAATTAAAGAATATTGATTAGGTTATCTTGATACTGAAGATAGATTGGACATAGCTTTTTCCTTTCTGTTGTGTATGAAGGGCATACAGAGTGATTTAAGGTAGGTGAGATGAATCCCACAGTTGGACTTTTTATCTACATCAGATGCCAGAAGTATCCTGGACAAGAGAATTCTAACTTAACTTTCTCCTTCAAGGTCTGGTTGGTTTTCATCCCTTCTCCCCAGTTTTGCTTAAAACTTAGGAGAAATGTTTTTTTGAAGATACTAATGAAAAATACTGCTGGCTTTGTCTTTCTCTGTTTACATAGTTACTGCTCATCTGTACTTCCCTTTCTCGTGTAGTCTGCCAACATCTCCTGCCCTCAGCACAGAAGTACCTTATCTGCCACCATTTACACTGTGTCAGCATTGCACTCATCTGACACAATCATGATAAAAGGAAAGGCAAAACTTAGACTCTGTGGGGAGTCTCTTAGTCTTCTCTGTATTTTATGGACTAAAAAGGGGGAAGGATAAGTTCAGAAGAATTCTGCATACTGAATTTCTACTCGTGTGGCTTTGATCCATTGACAGCTTCTTTATCACACAGGTTGTCCAAATTTTAGTCCATAAAAAAAACAATTCCAGAACTTTAAGGTTATAAAAACGCCTTTACTGTATAGAAAATGAATTTTCTTTCCCCCTATCTTCTTTAATAGTCTAGACATGACGTATAGTAATTAGGAATGGGTCATATTTTTTTTCAATTGTACCTTTATTGTTTGTAACAGATGTCTGATTAAGGTGGTTTTTAATGAAAAAACATTTTTCATTGTTGTCACAAAAATCCTCGTGATACTTTTATATTCTAAAGAAAATTTTTGTCTGTCTCTAGCTATACAAATAAGTTGAACCAGCTTATTGTTGGCAGCAGGCAATTTTAGAAGAAAAATAGGAAGGAATTAGGTTGTATAAATATTAAGGTCAGAGCTTTTCATCTGTAATGTATCAAATAGAACTGTGAAGTTTTTTAGGTTATAGTATAGCTGGTGGGGTTTTTTTTCCCCTATTATAAACTCGCTGGAAGCAGCTTGTTAGAGGAAAGATTAATTAGCCTTTAGTGAGTTAATACTAACATTCTACTATATAAGGTACATGATTAAAATTTTAACTTAACTTGCCAATATTCTTTTTTTAGAAGTTCATAGCAAATTCTTCCCCCCAACAGAAGGAAAACAAAAGTTATTCAGGATACACTTCATGTGAACAATGAGATTTGTAAGCATTTTAGAAGTCAAAAAGATGCCTTATTTGAATTTATTCATATTTCCACGTTCTTTCACATCACAAGAGCAGTATAGAAGAATTTAAGATACTGTTATTCTATAGAAATTCTGGATTTTTTCATTTAATATTTGCTTGTATCTGTACCATGTAGATTTGTTTATCAACGGTTCATGTGATATTTTTCTTAATACTGCTTAATGCCTTCACTAAACATTTTTTCCAAGAATAGAGTCAAGCAGAATACAATATACTTGTATATATATAGTAGAATATATTTAAGCATATATTCTAACTTCAAAATCCAGTTGTTTGAAAGCATGTAAAAAAGATTTTTTTATTTTTGTCTTTAAAGTGATATATACCAATTCAGTACAAATTACCACGTCATGCTTGGTTTTAAGTCTTATATGAAGAGTTTTGTAATGCAAACACACCATGTATTAAACTTCAATTACAAGAGAAGGTCTAATGACTATCAAAGTAGAGAGAAATATTCATCTTGGTTACTCAGAATATAATGTAATTTGGGTGTGCAGTGATTCGTGCCTGAGTAATAATGGTCCTTTTTGCCTGGATAATGCTGTAGAGGCTTCTGCCACCGCAGCTTTGTCAAATACGGCATCTCCTTGCAGCTATGACTGACAGCTCACAGGTATCTTTAGTCAGGTCTTTTGTAGATTGATAAGAGTAAATAATTTTCCACCTTTTGTGGAAGAAGCATGTCTGAAGCATTTGGTTTTTCAACGTCATTGCTAAAAAATGTCTTAAATCTGTGAAGAAATGTCAAGTGTTGTAAGACTAGGCATGTTATATGGCAAGTCATTCAACACAGGAAATCTATTTTAAAACTAATGGTTATTTTCTGTCTTTATATGGCAATTGATTTTATAAACACTTCCAGAGAACACTAGATCCTGTGGTTTTGTAAGTACTAGATGTATTAGTATGTTAAAAATAACTTTCATTGATGTAAAATACGGGGATCGCCTTCTAATAGGATCAGGTGTCAGACAGTACCTTTCTTGGTGATCAGTGGTGTTGAGACGTGATTGCCATGCAACGGTGGTCATTGCGGCACAATTCCTTCTACGGCTACAAGCAGTCCTTGATGTGATTTCATGGGAATGTCAAGCCACTGAAGACAAAGGCAGTCAAATTACTGTCTTATAAATAGAGCTCTGAAATGTTTATTGTGAAAACAGGAAATACTTTTTAGAAGATAAATTTAATGGAATTTAATTTATTTTAAAGGGAAAATAATTACAAAAACTGAACTGTTGTTATTAATTCTTTAGAAGGGTAAGTGCTTTAGAAATGCCTCATGGAGGTCAGCATTTTAAAAAGTGAGTTTTCAAATTTGAGGAATAGAAAATACTGAGTTATTGCTACAGTACTGAATTTTGGTAATTCAGACAATAGTGACTCAAAGGCATTCATAAAAATTAAATTTATTTAAATTTTATTTCAGAATTATCAGTGGGTATTTTGAACAGGAAATTTGATTTTAAACTTTAGATTCCTTGACTTCAAACACATCTCAATTTTTTCTTTATACATCTTCCATTCCTTGCTAATAGCATTGCACTTTTCTACAATTTTGGAAAATCCTGGAAATCGGATCCAGGAATCATCAAAGCTACGGAAGAACAAAAGAAAAAGGTAAAGCCATGAGATACGTGCAACTTGGATCTCCAGCAGCCTGCCACCATTTGGTTAGAGTAGTTTGCTCTTCAGTACATGAAATTTCAATAAATTGTTGTGTAACAAAAGGTCTAAAGTGTTGAAAAATTCTCCTTTCAGTTGTCATTCAGGTTTCTTTTTTTTTTTTTTTTACATTTGGAATATGTGTTCAAGTGCTTACTGCTCCCAAGTTACATTTAGGTCATTTTGAAAAACAAAATCACAAGATTTTCAAGATAAAAGAGTTTAAAAAGCAGTTGTGTGAAAATGAAAATGTGAGGTTTCAGAATATTACTTTACTGAAACAAATGACTCATTATGGGATAAGTGTTAGTTAATTTGGTTGTAAAAAAATTCACGGACTTTAAAGGGCCTCCAGTTTTCTTTAACTTTGTTCCTAAAAGTATTAGACTGAACGAGGATAAAAATAACCTAAACCCCAGGCAGTCTGGTATCAAGTTGGGTTTTTTTCTTTTGGTTTAAATATCAGAGAAAATATGGGTAATCTAATGATATCTTTGTAAGACTTCATAAGATTATTATTAGCATTTCTAATTATTTTTTTTGGTTAAAATACATTGACCTCAGCAGCCAAACTTAGCATTGAATATTGCAAAATGATACAAGCAGCAGAAACATTTTGTTTGTTTCATTTTGGGCAAGTTTTGTAGTAGCTCACAACCCACCGAAAGTGAGTTTTGTAGTCCTTCTTCACACTTACTTGTGAAAAAACCTGTGTGGGTTGACAGCAGACACTTGGAATTACGGCCTTACATAGTGATCAACGTATAATAGCCTGTAAAAGATGGTTGTGATAGCTTACATGATTATTTTTTTCTCTGATAAATTATTGCTGAGTTGATAGTCAATGTGCAGATTTATTTTGCAAATCCCTTTCTGTTATAGAAAACTGGCCAAAGTAAGGGTCAGACTAAATTCTCATCCTTCAACTGGAGTAAATTAAATAGAAGAGTCAGCAACTGCACTTTGGTTCAGGCTTAGCAAATTGTACAAATATGCAATTAATTTGATCTATTTGCCTAAGAAGTTAAGTGTGGTTACAAAAGCCTTGCTGAATGGGGAACGAATTGTAAAATGCAATGTCTTCAGTTGCAGTCTGTGAATTCTTTGAATGTTTTACATTGGAGCTAACCAAAATGTAAAATAATCTATTGTTAGGGACATAAACCACTGTAGGGTACGTGTCTTACGTTTGTGCAGTGTACTGCTTTCTCATGGTTTTGTAATTGGTCTCCAAATGTTTTGTGTTGAGGTAGCTTTTAGCTTTGGAATCAGCACCGACAAAAATTCTTTTAATTCCAGATGACCAAGTTAAGTATGTTTGGAAATGTGTAGTAAGCAACAATTTCAGATGTTTATTTTACTGGTGTGTCGTGCCCTTTCTTCTGTGTTACAAAATAACCCGTTGACTCTTAAAATAAATAAATAAATAAATAATAAACAATTCCAAGTTTTCAAAATCAAATATTAATAGCTCAAAAGCACAGAAAATAGACCCGATGTTTACAAACCATGAAAATGTGGCTCTGACTTGAGTATTCCTGGGTCTCTATGCTATAATCTCTAAGGAGACTTGTATTTAGTTGATTTATCTGCTCCTGTTCAGTTCTTTTCTCCTGAACTTTGGGCTTGCTTGTGGATAATACCAAAGTCAACATTGAGCATCACACCACGTACATTTCTTTGTGCATCCTTTTGTTAGTCTGTAGTGTAGTGTATACTATAAACTGTTTATGAATTTATGACAATTCTTGACATGATCATTTTTGGACAGTTTATTAAATTGTCCCAGATACAGTAAAGTATCAAAAACTACATTGACAGCATTGAAATCATGGTAGCTATGTCTTATTGGGTTTTTAACTTTCTGTTCATCTGGTTTATTTACAAAAGTTATGATTGTAAGGGAGGTTCTTTAAATTCAAGTAGTGGGAAATGTTAGAGCAGTAAGGGATGGCAGAGGGGGATGAGAAAGGGATGTAGAGTACTGAAGTTGGCAAGAGGCAAGATGGAAGGGCTCATGAACAGCAGTGCTTGGTTGAAGAGGGAGTCTGAAGAGTTGCAGCAGTGGAGACAAGAATGCTGGGCCAACAGCAAATGGAGATACTAGTGAGGAGAAAAAATAGTCACAACTTTCAGAGCTTGGCTAAGAAGTGTTATAAAAACTGTAAAGATTGTTCCTTGTTTACCTGCGATCAGCAGGGGAAGCATTAAGATGCTCATTTACCCCCAGACTGTTGACCATAGCTCTTACTGGTTAGTTTGGGGAAGAAATTCCGTACGTTTTTCCTGATTGGTTATTAAGTGTAGCATTTTGAAGGGAAACTTTTGTGGCTTCTGTCGAGGTACCTGCCTTAGTGGTCATCATCATGAGGAAACAGTTGCAAGGACTATTCTATTGCTTCTGCAGTTAGGAACCACGCTGATGCATAAGATACACATGGTTTGAAAGGCAACAGTAGATTAATCTATTTGCCTTTAGGCTATTTATGCTGAGCAAATTCCTTCTGGTTCAAGGAAGGCTGTTCTGGCAAAAGATGTTTTCAGGATATTTTCGATATGTTGCAAATGTCATTTAAGCCTTGCATGGCATGATTTCAGTTGCTGAATTTTGAAACTTGTTGGAAACCATTTCATGGAATAACAGGTTCCTTCTATTCCAACGATGAAGTGGATACTGAAGGAGTGTACAAAATAAAAAAAAAGCTATCATTTAGAGTGAAGATACAGGCATGCTTTAACTGATACCTGACTCCATGTATCACTTGACCCATAAGTATAGCTGTAAGAGGAGGTTTTCTTTGCATTATTTCTTTTCTTTCCTGAAGCTTCATCATCTGAGGAAAGAGGTGAATATAGATTTCAAGGTTTTGATGGGCTACCTCTGGAAAAAAGTCTGGTTTCTAGACTGGCTGATCCTGCTAGCTAGTTTTATTTGTTCCTGTTTGGAAAATCAGCTGCATTTATTTTAATAGGTTTAACAACAGGTTAGTCAAACTGTGTGAATGTATCAAAATTAATAGAAGCTTGCTTTTTCTCTAACTAAACCTAGATACACTAGGAATAAGTATAAGCTAGAATTAATTTAGAAGTAAATGTGCATATTGGTTTAACACCATAGGTTTAAAATCAGATTCAGCTGAATTTAAGTTGTTCCTGTGTCTAGAAAGTAGCTAAAATGAGTAGAGTTCACAACTCTAGGTCTGCGAAGCAGCTATATTACAATGGTTGTCAGCACTTTTTTATATGCTAAATTCTAATGGTTTTTTTTTTCTGCAGACAATAGTAGAACTTGCAGAGACAGGAAGTCTGGACCTCAGTATATTCTGCAGTACCTGCTTGGTAGTGTATTTTTTAATCAATCACAGCACTGATTTTTTATTTTTTTTTTTTTTCATTCTAGGCCAAAACTAGGGAAGAATTTATTTGTAATCTTTAATTTGAGTAGTGTTTTCAGTAAATAATATAGCTGTACAAAAAAAATAACCCTGCAACAATAAGAGGACAAAAGTATCACTGAGGAAATAACTTGCTAGTGTCAAAATCCAAGTATTCAATAAATCTACCAAGGTGGTTGGTTATACACCTAACAAGTTATGAAAATCAGAGGCAGCGTCTCACCACCTCTTTAACTCACAGTAAAATTATGTGGTGCTTCTAGTAAAATACTTTCTTCCAAAAGTGAATTGTAGTTCTCAATTCGGCTGTAATTGGGAGGGGGATAAAAAAAATCTTAAATTTTGTAAAGCTTGCCAAATTGTGAGAAAAAACTTTTTTTGTAGTAGTTAATACTTAGTTTCAACACAGAAAATTTAAAAGGAAATAACTGCTTAAGGAAAAAAATAGTAACCGTAGTAAATGTAATGTGTTTCTGTTTTTGAAAATTAACTAGTAAATATAAAATTATCAAGGTTATCAGTATTACATGGTAATGCTCCGACATATGTAGAACATGAATAATGTTAATATTCCCAAAATTGAATCTGGAAAATTATTTACAGATGTGACACCTTAAAAATGATGTGTGTATATGCATACATATCTCAAAACACTTCATATCATTTCTTTTATCGGCATTTTATATTTCTTTCAAAACATAACCTTTCTAAAAAATTGCTGGGAGTAATTTAATTCTAAGTTCAACTGAGTTCCATTTGTCGAGTCATATTCCTGTCTTTAGAAAATAAGCTGGAATACTTTACATTAGAGCTCGATGATGAATGATACTGACAGAATCTTAGAACTCAAAGTCATTCTGTACTTCCGTTGTTAAAAAGCTGAAATGAAACTGGTTGCTCCACAAAGCTCAATAGCTGGAGGTGGTAGGAGAACTTTGTATGAAAGGAAAAAAAAAAAATCAAAACAAATCCTAGAATCCGAATATGTAGATGTTTGTGTTAAATTGTATACAGATTAAGCTCAATAGCTAAGTTTGCTTTAAAAATTAGCATCGAGTTTGAAGTTCTCTGGGAGGTCAACAATAGAAAATCAAATTACATTTAAATTGAGGGTTGGCAGAGGGTTTGGAATAGAGGATCTCCAGAGGTCCCTTCCAACCCCATATCATTCTGTGATTCTGTTTTTTCCTATATAAACAAGTCAGGGTTTTTTTTGCTATTCTAAACAAATGTTAATAACCATTACAGATACGGAAGCCGGTGAGGTCCAAACACTGTGGTGTATGCAACCGATGTATAGCAAAGTTTGATCACCACTGCCCGTGGGTGGGTAACTGTGTAGGTGAGTAATTTTCTAAAATATGATACTGTCGTAATAGATTAGAAGGGAGAAAACTTCTGAAACCAACCCTGCATGTTGTGCAGGGCTTTGTCTGTTCTCATTTCATGCTAAAAGTGACTTGGCTTCTGCCAAAGTCTGGGAAAAAATTTTGAGAACATCTTTGGTTGAAGGAAAGGCATTTTCATACTGAGCTTATTTTTTTCTGTATTTGATTCTCTGCATTATTCTCATTTGTATTGTCTATTATATACCCATTCTCAAAATTGTTTTGTGTCTAGTTCTCTTTGTTACCTATATATTTTTATTAACATAGACTCTAGTAATTAAAAAATGCAATGCTTAAATGCATTTTATGTCCACAGAAAAGGTGTGCACTGATTCCACAACCAACTATTATCCATTGTGTAAGATAAAAATTTTCATCTTTGCTGATAATGTTCTAATTTAATGGGAAAGTACATGTATTCAAAAATGTAATGATCTTAGCAGTTAGATACAGAATGACTGACTTCCTATTGAGGTATTCTCCTCTTTTTCACCTGCCAGGTAGTAATTTTTTCTCCCCAGAGGTGATGAAAGGAACAGATATAGAACAAGAATAAAGTCTCTAAATGCTACTATTCCCTGTTTGATTTTTTGAGAAACTTATTTGAAAGCCCTTATTATGCGGGGAGCAGTGAAAACTTCACAGCTAGGAAATGAGTGCAGCTTGCTTCACTGTTGGGTTGGGTTTTTTAGGACACAAGCAGAGTTAACTTTAATCATGGGGAGGAATTAGGACCTGGATTCATTGACATCTGACAGCAAATTGTAGTCCTTCGAAATATATATAATAATGGATGGTCACAGTAGTTTGGTTTTATGATCAAGAGTAAAATAGAGCTGGCATTTGAATTGTAATAGAGTACCAGTGAAGTTTCATTGAGATAGACTTATATCACTCACTTCTGCTTTACATTTCCTACTGATGTTACTACCTGAGTTACTTTTCGTTTGTATTTTAGAAGTTCTACAATGAAGAACTTCAAAATTTTTATTTACAAAAGATATGGGGGCATAGGCTTTTTGGAGAGTGTTTAGTGACAGCTTGTTTTGCAAGAGGACTAAGGACTACTTGTCAGTGGGACAGAAAGATCCAATATGTTAAACAGTAACTTGAAAAGCATAAAAAACAGCTGGGGGAGGAAAAAAAACCACTTTAGTTTGTGTGTATTAAGAGAGTACATGAGTAATGGGATTAAGTTAGGTGAAGGAAATATTTTTTTTCAAAACAGTGGTGATGGAAAAGCAGAATCCTCCTACTAGTGGTCCTGTACAGATTGGGATAGCTGGAGGTAAAAGTAAACATTAGGACGCTTGAAAGTATGCTGGGAAAAAAGCTTTAGAAATCGCACTATGGGAACAGCTGGAGGGAGTGATGGTCTAAATGACCTTATATGGCTTCTCTGTCTCTCTGAGTGGTACATGGTGACTCTGAGAGTAGGATTACAAAACAGAATCCATTCTTAAAACAGCATCCATGGTCTGTTTGCCAAAAAGGGAAACATGAATCATGCCTTTCTGGAAAGGTGGAATTTGGAAATGTTTTATGTAGTCTTCTTTGAATGTGTTAGAAGGATAAGAATTTTACTAAATATAGGGTTGAGAAATATTGTAAGAGTATGTACAGGAGCTAAAATAAATCCTTTAGGGGTAAAACTTGGAATATGAAGAGGTGGAGAGAGAATATTTTTACCATTCTGAAGAGGCGGACCAGAAGTGCAGACTATTTGAAAAATAAATAAATTGGCAATTGGGGCAAATTGTTTGCATACCACCTGCAAAATTTTAGTTAAAATTGCAGTGAGCAATTCCCTAAGGTGATTATATTTATATTTTTAATGGAGTATCAAAATAGCATGTGTTTTTTTTTTTTACAGTTGATTGTTTGAAAATGAAAACCAAGA
>JAOXNO010000001.1:41240806-41309746 GCA_028565335.1 Limnodromus scolopaceus
GCAAACTTTGAAGTGTTGGGATTTGTGGTGGGTCGGTGGGGAGAGGGCGTGCTGGAAGAAACAGGACATTTGTTGTCTTTACCCTTTTACTAAACGGCTTCTTGCTCTCCTTAACCACATGAACAGAGCAGCACCCAACACACAGCACAGAATAAAGTACTTTTTCAAAACCAGAGAGGTAAGTTATGAGCAGGGCTAACTGGTTACACTTGGTAGGAAAAAAAAACACGAAGAGAAAGGCCATGCTTCAATGGATAACAAGAAGCTACTGTAAAAGCTAGTGTTCTGGGAAGCCTTCACCTTTTCACTTCTAGAGAAGTGCTGAATTCTATATCAGGACACGGTTTTATCAGACAGTTAAGCTACAAATAATTCTTTCAAATTCCTGTCCACTGATTGTAATCTGGAACCTGAACCGATCACTGAACCTCACGGATTGAACAATTTATCAGTTCTGGCTATGCCCCGGCTGGACAGCATACATCATATAAACGTCAAGCAATAATTCGGGAACTTGCACGAAGCAAGTCGTGAGGCATACCTCAGCTTCCTTCCACATGCTTTGCTTTACAGCAAGAACTTAATCAGACTCGGAACGTTTACTATTTAACAGGACTTTTGGTTTGGGCTATAATTAAGCACAAATGGTTCTTCATTTGCCAGTTAAAGTTACATTCTTCTTGCAGCCCGATTCTCAGCTCTCCGAATCCATCCCCGGCAGAACCTGTTGAACATTTGCACTTGCAGCTTATTTAGGAGACCGGCTTGAGACACGCAGTCACCTCTGTGGGCTTGCGCAGGACCATCAGCAGCTCTGTGATCCAGTCCCCTATGGCTTATGTGTAGGGTTAGTGGATCTTTACATTAGCTCCTGCCCATACGGTGCCTACTCGCGTAGTCACCGGTGGGAGCTTTGCACTGCAGGCTAAATGCTCTCCATTTGGTTATACTGTGGTATTCTGCAGCATTTCTGTTCCAAACAACATGAATTAAACAAAATCCAGCCTGAAGGACTCCTCTGAAAATGGTAATGGATAGTCAGACAAGGACAAGGGTCTCTCACCTCTCAGGCTTGATGCCGAGTCTCTCTCCCCTGTCCATGTTCAGCGTGCCAGCCCCTTGGCCGTACCCGTAGCCTTTTGGGCCGTACTTTTTGCCGTAGCAAGATTTGCAGTAAACTTCAGCATCGTGAATGGCTACGGTTGTGCTGTCCAAGTTTTTCCGGCAGACCACTGTAGGAAAAAAAAAAAACAATAAAAAATTAAATTGCCTTAAGGGACCATTTCCATCAGCACATGTAATAAGCCAAAAAATCAAGTGAGAAGTGATGTTACAGAGTTCCTTGTCTATGATTCTTAGCCTATTAGGCTGTGGAACTGCCAGAGATTAGAGGGGGCAGGTTGATGTTTGAATTAGTGAATTATGCTTAGCCCTACGAAGGACTCCATTCCCTCCCACCTCTTCATGACCGTGACATTTAAAGCCGGGAAACTTGCTGTAGTTTGATGAATGAGGCTGCTCAGAAACCCAGCTAGTGGGGTCAGCAGTTTCCCTTGACAGATGCCATACGGCACGAAGCAGAAGTCCGTCGGTGCAGAAGAGCCCCTCTCCTGCCCTTTTGGCTGGGATGGGGCAGGGAAAAATGAATCCTTCAAGGTTTTCCCCCACCTCAGCAGTGGTTCGGGGCAGAGTTGGGGCTGTGTCACAGCTGCCACCGGAGGGGCCGTGCTTTACTGGCATTCCTACATTGTCCTTCAGCACAATGCAGGCACTCTGCTCAAGGTTACAGTAGAAGGCAGAACTATTTCCTTCTTAAACCTTCTTTTGTATCCCAACTGGCGTGTTCTTTCCGTCTGCAACAGCATTATGCCCGTGATAAACAATTTGGGGAGGGCAAAAAAATAAAAACGGAAAATTCATAAAGCTTTTGAGAAGAATTTCAAGGTCTTCAAAATACAGAGTGACCTTTGCTTATGGTATTCATTAGCTCCAAAGTTCTTTTTATAAGACACAGATATCCAATAAGTAAATTGACTAATGCGTGTTTGTTAAGTCTACAGACTGTAACCCCAACAGAACTATGCACTAAGGAAAAGCAAATACTCAGACACACTAGAGCCATTGTTTGACTGTAAGTTCCACGTTTCTTTTAATAGAAACTCCCATAAAAGGCTGAAAATGAGGGAGCCGAGACATCTAATATTTTTGTGTGTGTGACTGCTGTAGAGCTAAGTGGAAGATGTGTAGGTGTGCCGAGGCTCACACGCCAGCACGGTGCACTGGTGTGATGCTGCAGACGCAGCAAACTGGTTTGAGAGGGGCCAGTCAGAACTGTGGCTTAGATGAAGAGGGCTAAAGCTCTGCCCGTAGGTATGAAACACCAGCAAGTGGGACAAAACCGATACCTCATGTTTTGTAATAGGGTAAAATTCTCCGATTCAGACAGGCAGGCTGTTTGTCTGCAAAGTAGGAGCCTCCGGTTCACAGTGACCCTTTGTTCCCTTCATCTAAGCAGAGGTCTTTTCAGCAGAGAAAGCGATTTTCAATGCCTCGCTGGGCTTGTTGGTTGGACTGGAAAATAATGCTTTGGACTCCTTTCATCCGAAATAAACCACAGGCCCCTGTGCCAAGAAAGTCTGGGCTTTTGGCTGTGCTAAAGCATCGACAACTCGGCCCTGCTACAGGCACGTTGGTGTCCCAGACCATGTGGGACTTCAGGGCAGGGGTTTGATGGCTGTTCCTTCAGCTGCTGCCAACCCCAGGACCACCAGGAGAAGTCAGTGCAAACAGGGCTTTGCCGCTGGGCTTTCTCCTCTGCATGAGCAACACTTAAGCTGGGTTTCCATCCTAAAGATCCCTTAGACTCCTGAGGAGAAGGGTGGGAGGAGGGCAAACGGAAGAGAAAAAGCATGACGTGCTCTGCTTTGGGAGGTGCATCCCACCCATCTCACGCTGGACAGGTAGGACAACATCTCCCCAGGAGACACCTTTGGCACCTTCAGGCACAGGAAGCACACAGAGAAGTCAAGCCCAACACGTGATGGACAAGTCCATCTCTGGCCCCGTGCACCCCAGCTGAGTGCGGGACGTCTCCTGTGGACCAGCACCGTGCTGCTGTGACCTCCCCCAGCTCCACCAGGAGAGGTTTTGCAGGGGAGTGGGAGGGGAATACTTACTGCAGAGGAAGCAGCACCGGTGGAAGCTCCTCCCGTCGCACTGCACCTCCTCGGCGTGGTAGACGGTGCGGCCGCAGGCCCCGCATTTGTTGCCTCCTCCCCAGTTCGGCATGGTGGCTCTGCAGGCCCGGCCAGGCAGGAGAGGAGAAGGGGAGAGGTCTGTTAACCACCGTGTCCTCCACCGCCCCGGCTGGAGGAGGGTTGGGGTCACAGGCTCCTTTAAACCAGGTCTGTGAAGTCTGTGTATTGGAGCACACGCCCGCGATTTCACCAACTGTTTAAAAATGTGACCTTCCACCGTGTGGGAAGTTTTTTGTGATCAGACCAACTACTCAGCCCTTCAGATCCCAGACCAGACTTAGAGGCTCAGGCGGGCTCTGCACGGCTATTTGTAAAAGCAGATGGACTGGCACGGGGAACAGAGGCCGCTGCCGCCCCACAGCAAGAAAAACAGAGACACAGTCTTCACGAGACGTGTCCTCCCGGCCCTGCCCGGGGTTTTGAAAGTTACATAAATTGGATATGCACAAATTACAGTTTCATGCACAAGGGCTTTACTGTACCTTGAGCGAATGCCCCCCCAGACGGATATGATTTCAGTTTCTATGCTTCATTAACGCTGGGCCCCTTGTCTGATGGAGGCAAACCAATTGTGCCAACAATGACATTTTGTTTTACTGCAGGGCCTATCATTTGGGACGCAGTACAAACCAAAGTTCACCTCACTGGTGAACCACTTATTAGGGCTGCAGGGACATTTTGAGCTCCTTGAGATCCTGCCTGCACTTCAAAGAAGTTTAATGGGGATTATTTCCCGGGGACTCCACTGCTATTACATGAACCGTACCTTTACCAGACAGCTGTATGAACCAAACCCAACTGCTCAAGGAACCACAACTGCTTTAAAATAAAGTAAAACTCCCTCTCACACATTACTTGCAATGGACACTCAGAAGACCAGCAGGGAGAGACAGGCACCACCAGCCATCAGGTCTAACTACAGCCTTGGGAATAGCCTCCTACATTAAGCCAGAAGCAGCAACTGCCCCTTCTCAACCTGAGCTGCTCCCTCCCCAGCTGCCCTGTCCTCGTGCCATCACCACCACCAGTTCTCACCCAGATCTACTGGGAGCTCCTCCTGCGCCTCCCATTAACCCTCCTGGGTTAAAGCACCAAAGCAGAGCACTGCCCACCACCTTCTGCTTGTATGGGGCTTTCCTCCTGTCACCACCAAGAGCCAACACAGTGGTGTTTGCTGAAGGCTCATCTCCAAGTCATTGCCAACCTGCCCTCGACTCACGACCGTCGCTTAATGCTGGCTTGCTCACCACCAGAGGACCACCTCTTGTAAACACAGAGCCCAACAGCAGCCAGAGGGAGGGTTATCGATTCAGTCAGTCTAACTCAGTGCTGCTGCTCAGGCCTCACCACCCCCCCTGCTCCTTACCAAGCCTTGTTTCAGACAGGGTTTCTGGGTGAGGACCATGGGTTTACCCACTGGAAGGCCAGAGGTCACCTCCCACCACCCTACCCCACCAGTAGCACCATTGCCCCCCGAGCAGGCTCCCCACAGCAGTGCTGCGGTACGGGTCAGCTATCAGGGAGGGAAGGAAGGAAGGAAGGAATTTTCCAGGAGCTTCTGACTTCTAATGGCACAACTGACCCCCAGTTACCCTTAGAAGCTCTCCTACGTCAACCAGACAGGGAGAAGAGACACGCAACAGCATCCCCACACAACGCTCACAACCTGCTGCTTTGCTGCTTGTCCCTCTGAGCCAGAAGCAGAGGACTACCAGCCTCCAGCTCTCCCCCTGGCCAACAGAGAGGGACGGGAAGCACTGCTGTGACACAGGGAGGAGCACTTCCCTTCAAGATCCCCTTCCCCCAAGGGGCTCCCACCGATGTGTGGGAGAGACCTCAGTGCGGAACGAAGGGTCTCGTGGGTGCCCAGTTTGTGCCCCCAGGAAAGCCAGAGCAAACTCGCAAATCCCACCTCCGAGCAGTGGTTTTGGCTAAGCCAGAATTAAGTGACCCATCTTGTTAGTACTGCTAAAACAAGCCTCCTGCCCAAGCAGCCGGAGCCCTAGTTCGGCAGTTTTAGGGATGCAGGGAAGGTTGCACCGTTCCCAAGCAAGACACACTGCCAAGTAGCTGCTCCAAGACCTTTGTCTGAAACAAGCAGACGGCCATTCATGGCATGTGGGAAAATAAGATTAGTTTATTAACCTAAATTGGGGCATCTTAGGTACATTCCTAAGCAAAGGCTTAGGACATTTCCTCGCAGTGGCTGAGCAGTGCCATTTGCACACTGACACTAATTACTGAAGATATCCCTTTGTTTAATACTTCCACGGGATTAGCACCATTACTGCTCCATGGTTCAGCACTAATACCCTGACCAAGCTCATAAAATTAGTTTTATGACATTTCCCACTTTGCCTTTGTCATTCTTGGCACAACTGTAGAGTCTGAAAATTAAGATTCCATTTCTTTTATTCAAGTGCTTGGCTCTGCTACCACACAGCAGCTGACATCAATCATGGCAACGAGTGTCCTTAGTTAAAGGGAATATAGGCTGCACAAAGCTTTGGAAAAGGAATGCACGCACTGGAAAAAAAAAAAAAGAAAAAAAAAAGAAGGAAAAAAAGAAGGAGAGGAGATTCCTTTCCACTTTGTATGCTTTCCAAAACGTAAACGGTATTTTGGACATGAACTATTTCTGTCTTTTCCTCTCACCGTCCCCACACTCATGTTCTTTTGTGCATTTATGTGAGTCTAAATTATTTTCAGCGTTTTGTTAGCACACTAGAGCTGCGGACCTGGATCAGGTTTCCAGTTTTGCCCCAGATTTCCCATGTAAATTGGGCAACATGGGGTGCAGCTCCACCCCTTCTTCCCAAGGGAGCGGAAGGATTAGATGATACGGCAACCATTAGCTGACTCAAATCTTCTGATAAGGGCTCTGGAAATTCATTAAATGAAAAGGAAAAAGGAACTGAAATCAGTACTTCAAGGTGACCTTGGTCTCTTCCACAGAAGATATTTCAATTTATCCTCCCCATAATGTTCCCACGACAGCTCGTGTGGGAAGAATGGCAATAATTCTTCAATTACCCAAAGGCAAGGGCTACCCTGAGGCAGCGGTGCCCAGAAGGCACCAAAGGGGAAAAGGGACAGTGACTGGAAGAAGCCCTGCTCGCAGGACAGTGCACAAGCCCGTACTCCCGCCACAAGCCACTCTCTTTTCAGTGCCACCCTGAAGCTTCATGCTGCCCAGGTCTCCTTTGGGAGCTCCAGAGGTGGCAGGTTCAGACTTTCAATCCCTTGTTAAGCCCTCCCTGCTCGTTGATGACTTTTTGACTAGTTCAGGCAGGCCTTTGGGGAGCTCAAGAGTAGCAACTAAACATCCAGGTGATCTCACTACCAGTACCAACAATTTTGACCTTTGATTGCAGGTTCTTTTGATCGCTGCTTCCCTCTAATAAGAAAATCCTGGCTTCTGTTAAGCTCGCACCCAGTCAAGAAGGGAGCACGTTATCTGGCTAGCGTTCCCCGGAATGCCGGTGGCGACAAGCCACGCCAACTGCAAAGTCCTTTCCAACCCACTCGTTAACAGAGGGTTTAAAGAAAAGAAACCTAAACCCGCCCCGAGACAGACAGCGAGGAATTTCTGGCTATCCAGTTATCCCGGATCGCTTTTTCAGCCACCCGCCGGGGGCGGGCAGCCCCGGGCTCCGCAGCAGCTCCCCTCCCCGCAGCCAGCCCACCGGCACCGGGCAGACCCCCGGCCCCCTCCGCCTCGCCTCTCCTCGCCCGCAAGCTTCACCGCTCGCCCAGCCCGGTTGCCTTCGCTCCGGCCGAGGAGTCCCTGCACAGCGGGACGGGGGTGGCCCCCGGCAACCTCCCCTCGCCCCCCGGCTTCCTCCCGCCCCACCGCTGCGGCATCCCCCCTCCGCAGCCCGCACGGGGGGCAGTCCCGTCCATGTCCCGCACCTGCCCGTCCCGCCCTTACCGTCAGTCTCCGCTCCTCCCGGCTCGTCTCAGCCCCGCCGCGGCCCCGCAGCTCCTTAAAGAGCCGGGGCGGAGTCATGCGGGGCCCGGCCCCGCTGCCCGCGTCCCCACCCGCGGGGCCTGAGCCCGGCCCCACGGACACCCCCGCCCGTGAAGGTGCGAGGGAGCCGGGGGTGGGACCCCGCCGTGGCCACCCCGAGGGGCGGGAAGGCGACAGGAGGTATCCCACCCCAGCGGCAGCCTCAGATCGGACCACCAACCTGCGGTTTTACTCATTTTTTAGGACTCTTTAAATGCTTGACTTCTTCGCTGCCCACACGCGGTCCCCACGGTCGCGTTTCACCAGGATATTCACCAGGGAAGGCGTGTAGGGCTCAGACATGGGTTTCTCCAGAGGTGAGACGAGGTGCTGGGGTGGGAGCCAGCGCCCAGACAAGTGGGAGCCCGCAGGCACCTGGAGAGGAATCAGCACCGTTGCTCCAGCATGAACTCATTAGGAAGGACTTTAATCATTTCCCCAGCAATTAGGCCTGTCCACAGCAGCCAGTTCTTGATGTAGGAAAGAGCTCGGTGCTCCAGCTGCCTTCTCCCAGCTCCGCAGGGCCGTCCCGCCCCGGCTGGCTCGGTGCAGCCTTGTGCACAGAGCTCCTTGTGCTTAGAGGGAGATGCAGGGTTATCTCCTCCTCTCTCTTAATCAAATACCAGATCAGTTACTCACCACCTGTGCGAGAGCCAGGTTGCTCTGTTTCAGCAGGGGAACAACTTCTCCCCGCGCACCAGGGACGAAGCCCGGCAAGCTGGGTGGAGGCAGCTCCTCACAAAACCTGGCTGGCTGCGGGTTGTCCGACGGCTGCTATATGGGGCCAAGAGGCCTGTACCGCGAGATTAAAAATGACGTCCACGTCAGGCATGAGAAAGGTTAGCTCTCCTCTTAAAACGTGCTTCCAGTGTGCTGCAGCCACAACTCGCCAAGGCTTTTTCCTTTCTGTTACGATTTGAGGAACCCTCAGCAATATATTGTTCTTTAGACAACTATTCTATCACCTAATGACCCCTCCCCACCCAGCAAGGGGACTCGGGGGGAAAAAAACAAGGAAACCTGAGGTTTCAAATATAATCAGATGTAATAGAATAAGATTAAATAATTAACATTAATAATACTAAATAACCAAAATTGATTCTAATACCAATATGAAATATACGAGGTTTATACTCAGCCCATTCTACCAGCAGGAAGCGGTGCACTCCCAGCAGTGAACAGCAAATGCTGGGTGCTGCAAGCGCTACAGGTTCGGGAAGAAGGGAAGGGCTCAGGGATCCTGCACCAGGGCAAGAAGTTCTCAGGATCGCAGCCATCAAGGAAGAGAGAAAACTCCTCAGCAGACTTTCTAATTTACATTGAATGTGACGTTCATGGTATGAAATAATTCTGTTGGCCATCTTGGGTCAAGTGCCCAGGTCTCACTCCTTGTGAGCTTGAAAATACTGAGCCCTTGAAACCTGCATACCATAGTTAACTATAAAGTAAATATTTTCACAGATTCAGACACTACAGCCTTCTAAAAATGCAGTTTCCCCAAGCATTAGAAGAGACCTTACTGAGAAGTAAAATTGCTGAAAGAGAAATTAATCCTGTGTTGCTCAAACCAGGACACTTCCCATTTATGTTGGTTTTTTTGGGTTTTTTTTTGTCACGTGCAGCGGGTCGTGAATGACCAGATTGTGCACAAATTGTGCACATCCCAGAGCCCACCTCCATAGGCAATGGCAAGTGTCGGTTCCTGTGGAAAGTGGTGGTGTGAGCAAGAGCAATAGTCTGACCTCAAGCATCATAGCAAAAATTTTAGTCTGGGTTTTGGGGGAAGAGAGCGCAACAAGAAGCAGAAGCGTTCATGACTGTTGTTTCATGACTTGGAGGTTGCACGAAGGGAGAGGATCTCGCCAAGTCAGACAAATAAGAGGTGAATGAGTCAGAGCAGGCTGACTCCATCTATTGCGCGAAATGCCTGTGCTCTCTTGTCCAACCTGTCCTGCTCCCAGCCCTGCTGGAACTATGTGTGATGATGCTAAGTTATTTACCGTGTCTCCTCAGGTAGCCTCCAAAGCTATTAGATTTTCCCTTTTGACAACATTTCCTACAGACTATAAAAAAAAAAAATAAACGCCAGAGATCCCCAAGAGAAGAGACTAGTTTTGCAGCTCTGGCGAGGTCTGACCATACTCAAAGAAAAGGAATTCTCACCGTGACTAAGGGGCCACACTGGTGAGAAACAAAACACTCTTCCACGGTGAGGCACTGCGAAATGAGCTAGAAGAGAGTATGACATCCAATCTTCTCATGCCTAATATTTAGTCAGTCTGTCAGAAGCAGAGTGACTATGAGGGACAGACATAAATATGTTGGTAAGTCCATGACCGTAGGAACAATATTAAGGAATACATTACTGCGACACTTGGGAACAAGACCTTGTAATAAAAGAAAACAAAAGCATGAATGAAAACTTTCACCACATACTTTATATCTATGATAATGACTATTTCTCTCAATACATGTTATAAATATACTTCTAAGTATGCACACATATATTTGTTATCTGTAACTACATACTTATTTTATATCTAGATATAAATATACATCCTCTGTCTCCTCAGTAGATCTCTTCTTCTCTGTCTTTCCTGAGGGCATAGTTCAGAATTTTTTAAAGATAAAGCCTGCATCTGACCCTGCCACATTCCTCCTCACTGCCCTGCGCTCCTTCACCCAGTTACCCTGTGCGTCCTTCTTATTGCCTGAGCAGCCCCACTCCCCCCTTTACCCTCCTCACCATCCTCCAGACACAGCCCCATCCTTCCCCACCTTCCTGCCTAACACCTGCTGTAAATTCCTCTTTCCGTCTCACTTCCCCAAAATCTCCGATGTTGCCTCTTCTCACAGCCCTGGGGAGGAGCTCCCACCTAACCACAGTGTCAGGTCCCTGCAGGCAGCTGGGCTCCTGCAGCCAGCTTTTTGCCTGGCTTCTACCACTTTGAGCTCAGCAGCTTATAATTAGGAGAGCTTATTTGTGAGAAACAGCATTCAAGTGTGTAAACAGCTCCCGTTCATTTCCCCCGCTGATTCCACAGCTCTGTGAGCGAGGAGGTGTGCCTCTGTTTTCTTCTGCTTCCTTGGCCGTGGGAAAGCCCACAGGCTGTACACAAAACCAGTTCTCCTTTCACTTGTAAAATTGACCCAAAGCCTTTTTGTCACCTCAGAAAATAATTCTCAAGGTTTTACCTATGCCATAATTTTATGTAGAAGTTGTTTTCCGTGTTTCGGGGAGCTGAGCAAATCATCGGCTTGTCTGACCTAGTTACTTCTCAAAAGGCTTGTCGCACATCAATGTCCTCAGGCCTTTTACATCCACTAAATACCTTCCACTCACCTGGGATTATCTTATCCTCGTTTGATCTCGTAAGCATGGTCCCACCTGTCTGCTTACGGCAGAGTCGATCTCCTTGCTCTGCTGGTAATCCTTGCTGTTATTTTATGAAAGTTTGTTCTAGATAGATAGTCCAGGTTTTCCTTTGCAGGGGTTTTAGTCATATTCTGACATCGGTTTTGTCACACCTAGTTTTATCCAAATACTGCTGCTACAGATAGAGCTCCCTTAATTATGTTCTTGGCAGAGCATGATTTAGTTATTTTTCCCATTGCGAAAGATTGTTTTAAAGCTAGCATGAGAGCTTATCATTTACCAGCCTTCAAGGTCAGCCTCCTCACAGTGGTGCTCGTGGTGCCTTGATTAATTTCTCACCCGCCAACGCCCAGATTTGTCCCTAGTCAAGGGAATTTTTGAATGCACTCTATGCAGTATCAGCTAGTGAAAAATTAATTCATGTCCAGAGTTACCAAGATTTGCCCTATCTTAGAAGGGCATATGTGTTTAGCTGATTTCCTGATCTAAATATTTATGCATCTCAGTAGTGCTGTGTGTTTATTCCACCATAAATATAACAATGATCAATCAATGAAGTTTACACAAATTAATAAAAGTACAGCAGACTATTCTGGAATTTACCAGAGCTGTGATTTTTTTGAATCAGCTGTTTAAATCCAAAATACAGACCTCAGAGACATTCAGTATGAGAAAGCTGTGTTTTCCATGCTCATTGATTTCTTTATCAGTGGTCAAATTTATAAACTATTTTACTCCCAGCAAATTTTAATTCTAGGAAGAATTAGTTAAAAAAATCCTCATTTGCCTAGTGATTATAAGAAATAGCTATTTGCATGTCCAATAAACAGCATGATCTAACCTGGCATAATTTTATGAAACATATAAATAGTTTCATCTTTGTTGACTTACATCTTTATATCAATGATGCTTCTCTACACAGAAATTGATAGTCAGTTCTCTGACCCTATTCAAAATCTACCCAGATCTTCCTTTTTATAGAGCAGTCATTTTTTTAATACTATACCTCATGATATTTGATTCCTAAGATGTAGGGACTGATACTGAAGAGTCCTCTGCTATCCAGATTTTAAAACTAAGAAATGGAGAAGAAATAATTTTTTAATTTAAAGAGTTTACTTTGTTCTAAGTCATGGCCAAGTGAGGTGCGTCTCTAGGGATGGCCGTGACCCAGTGCTCAGGGTCTGGGTGGATGGGGGAGATGGGTACCACTCACTATTGGGGATGCTGAGCAATCGCTCCTCACTGCTGATGTAGTTCCCCATGGAGACATGCAAGCCCTTTCCTGCCTGGAGTGCCCCAAACGTGCCTCAGTGGGGCCAAGATGCAGACCGATATCTGTCTTCCAGGGTCTCACTTCCCTGTGGGCTTTGCTTTAAGGCCTCTGAGCAGAAGTGGAGGCATCTGTGGGGCTGACCACTGTTGAAAGTATGGATGCTGGTTGAATTTTAAGGAGACCAAGAAACGGGTTTTCACTCAGAGGCTCTCAGACCCCTCTCCAGCTCAGCAAAGCTTTCTGGACCCAGTATGTTCCTGGTCCCCCAGGGAGATGGGTCTGGAGAGCTCCCATTGATTACCAGCGTCTTGCATGCAATGCTTGAGCTTGATGTGAGGTTTATCTAAATCCCATAAATATGAAAGAAATGCACCGTTTGCATCTAAGCATAAGTGCGTGTAGCGAGGTAAAGCACAGTGTAGGCTGTCGGTGCTGATGTTATCAGGCGACGGCACTGTAAAAACCCAGCAAAACATTGAAAGTTATTATATTCAAGTTCTGAGGTTTTGAACAGAGGTTTCTGAAAAGCCTAGCAAAACATGAGCTCTATTTCAGGTGCCAGCTCAGCAGAATACTAATACCTGGATTAGTAATGATGTCACTTCCCTGGCAGGAGGCATAATTTAGGTTGAAAGTATTGATTTCTTTAATAAAGCTCAGTTTATTCACCATACACTCGCAAGGCCAGATTTCCTCACGTTGTGCCATGGAAAACCCTGCAGGGAAGAGCTGGGGTAATCTCAGCCATGCACAAGCTCTGTCACTGACTGACAGGGTTTCATTAGCGCAGGACAAAATTTGAGGACCCACACAACTTGTTCCAATAATGCCGTTACTGAGTTTTGAGGAGGGCAGGGAAATGTGTTTAATATTAGATAGCAGGCACAAAGGGGATAGCAAGGTGAAATGGTCTTATTCCACTGTTTTTGGAAAGCTTCCAAGCTCCATCAGGCTGCTACAGGAGTTGCTGGGAAGACACTACCCAGATAAGAGACGGCAGCCTCGCTAAATCCATAATATGAAAAAGCAGTGGTTGGGCTAAAAAAAGATCCCGTATCATCCGTTTTTACCCCCACCAGCCCCTTTCCCGGTAATGGCTGGGACCCTAAACACTTTTCCATCACCCCAGCACCACTGCATGTAGCTTCTTGTCCTCAACAGAAGAGGAAGCTCAAAGGCGATCCGTGCCAGGGCAGGATGGTGATCATGCTGTTCCCTGCCTGCCTGCCAAGGAGGACCGCTCCAGGCTCCATGACATCATTTGCAAGCAACCTTCAGCAGAGCCACTGGTAGTCTTGGGCCAGAGCCCCCTGCTCGCTGCTGTGAGACAGAAGAGGGTGGCCAGTTTCCAAGTTGCATCGTGGTGCCATTGCATGAAGTTCCTGCATCCTTATATCAAAGGAAAAACATTTTGGGTTCCACAGAAGTAGATAGAGTGTGGTCAGCAGTAAACCCAGCAACGTGCCGATGCCTGCTAGAAACCATTGCTACAAAACGTGTCTTTGGGTGTCCCTCCCTCTGGCAGCACAACATGCTAATATACAATGATGCCTCACCTTTTCCAGGCTTAGAACGTCACATCCAGGGAGAGGGAGTGGAAGTTTTGGCAGGAAACCTACCCAGCCTCAAGGGGAATATGCTATTGTGGTTGGTGTGTGTTGTGCTAGTGTGGTTGGGCTTCAGCTTCTAGCATGTCTCCTTGCAGCCAGCAGTGTTTTAATTACCATGACTGTCTGCAGAGAGGCTTGGTGGGACTGTGTATGGTTCCTGTTCTCATCTGAACAAAAAATGAGCATCAGAATCCTACTTTGCAACTGGCTGTAACGCCAATGACAAATACATATCAGCACAGAGCTGACGAGCATGCTACGAAGTCTCTTTTTTCCAGCAGTAGAAAAGGAAGGGGTAGATATGGCTTGTCTGACATTGAGTCTTCTGGCGGGAGAAAGACAGTACGTTCCAGAAATATGATTATGCTTCATTAACAGCCTGTCGAAGGGGAATAAGGGGCACTGGGCACCACCTTGGTCGTCCTTCTAAGACTGGATGTGGCAGCAGCAACAAGAGCCAGCCATAAGCCCATAAGCGACAGCCCACCTCTGTTTCCTTTGCCTGGAAACTAAGCATTTTCAGCGGGCTCTGGCCAAAAAGCAAGTGTGTCCTGTCTGCGGGCGGCTTGCCGGGGGAGATCTGTGGCTAAAAGCTCTTCCCGCTCTGCAGAGCTCCTGGTTTGGTGTGTAGCAGTTGTCAGTCTGATCCCCTGCAATGAGCCGGCGGCAGCACTGCGTTCATGTGGTGGCTTTCTCCAGTGAAAACCGGTTACAGCTGAGGCAGCATTGGCTCCTGCCACCAAAGTGAGTTTCTGGATGGACCCGTTCCTGTCTCTGATATGTCCCTGGTGTGCAGGATTCATGGCAGCAGATGTGTGATATGACAGTAACACCTCACATCTGCGGTTTCCTATGCGTTTTAGGAAGAACTGAAGCTGAACTGCTCACCTCAGTGCCATCTGAGGAGGAAAGAATACCTCATGAATTAAATCAGCTGATGCTGATTATTGATTAATATAGTTATCATCACTGATTGGAGTATTTTAATTACCCTTATCACTAAATAATTATTTGCACCAGTAGAAATAGGTAATAACAGTACCATGGAAACGCTGATTATGCGCAAGGAGAAGATGTCAAGACCAAGTGCTTGGAGATGTCTCTGTGTGTCTCTATTAACATAAGGGCCATCGTAGCACACAGCAAGCACCCCATGTGAGTTGCCAAGCAGAAACTGCTCATCTGGGGTGCTGCCTTCCACCATCAGCAGAGACAGACATCAGCCAGCCCTGGCACTGGTGCTGCCGCTCTGGTCCCTTGGCCCCACCACACTTTCCTACTCCCGTCCCCGTCCATCCTCCGTCCCTCTTGTTGGCCATAGCATTCACCAGGGTGCACAACAATTCCTGGTTAAAACTAACTGTGCAAAAGTCATTTCTAGTGGCAATTCTGTCTTTGGCTGACCGTGTAACTACATCATCAGCAACAAACCATTGTAAAGCACTCTGCTCTTCTGTGGTTTCTTTGGATAACAATTTATTACCTCCTTTCACACACAGCGAGCGAAAACAAGCTGTGCTTCAGAAGATCGCCCTGGCTGGCTATTGCACATCGCACAGACTTGGCAATGGTCCCTTTTTCTTGGCACAAATACAGAAGCACTAGGAGGCTACAGGGTGTCAGAACCTCTTCTGTGTGGTGCCGATGGTCAGCTTTCAGCGCTTGGCTTATTCATTGTCTTTAACGCTGCATTCGAATTATGACGGCCATGGCCACATAATGCTGTTAACAGTGCACACACCGTCCTGCTGAGATAGAGGAGAACCTATAAAATACAGATCTCTTTTGTGGAGAAATATAGGCACAAAAAAAAAGCCAAGGCAAGAGCGAAAAGGATTCCTACAGATATTTTATCACTCAGAAAGGAAAATCCAGCTTTAACCAAAGTGAAATTCTGTGGTCAGGAAAAAGCACAAACAAGTTACAATATTTTCCTTAATTGGATTACAAATGTCACCTTTGGAATACACTTAAAAATCAATTATTCTTTTCTCTTTGTTGTGCTGTCAGTTTGTTTTTTACACTTCATTGAGCAAGGCAATGAAACAAAGCTGTTGTGCTTCTTATTGATTCTGTTTTGTGTTCAAAGTCAGTTTACCTTTCTAGATGTTGGGCAACAGTAAACTCTGTTTTCTTTTCTAGCACAGATGAGATAGCTTTCATCTGCACCAACTTTAAAACTGAGCAAATTGCCATTGCCTGCCAGAGGGTCATTTCTGATCTTCCTTGGGATGTAAGTTCTTCCATAATTAAAAGACGCATTGCACCATAAAAAGACATAGCATCTATAGAGGTCAGGAAGACAGTCTGCTTATCCCAAGAGTTAAAATAGAAGACATATGAGCAGAGGTTGAATGGGAGGTGGTTGAGATTTATTGTCTAAAAGGTAGGGATTAAACAAGGATTTTTAAAAAAAAGGGCTCTGGAGGTTGATTTGTAGGCATAAATGGGGAGATGTGACAGGCAGAAGAGAAAGCGTGAAGAGTGAGAAAAGGAAGCCAAGAGAGTAAAAGGGATAAATGTATAAAAAAGATGAGTGATAATAAGGGAAACTGGGACAGAGATAAGTAGGAAGATAATATGCAAGGACTCAGTGGAAAAAGTCTCTGAATGAGGACAAAGAACCAATATTTAATGCTGTTTGAGACAAAAAGACCAAACAAGGGAGACAGACAGTCACCAGCATGAGAGAGGTTTTAGTATTAGGTTGGAAAAAAAATATTTAAAAATCAGAAGTTTATTAATTCCAAACTGGCTACTAGATGCAGAAATATGTGCATTTTCTGTATTCCTTGCAAGTTATGGTATTGCTGGTACAGTAAGGTGCTTTTTTTGTGCTAAGATTTTTTCTCTTGTAGCAGTTCAGATGTTCAAAAGCTTTAATAAACAATAAATTAATTGAAATTTTAGGAGTTAGTGGTGATTTTTCCTTCCCACCAAAAGGCTTATTCCCCTAACTAAGTCAAAATTATTTGTACTTTTTTTTCAGATGCTGAATTTCAAATCAGAAATTTAGATCTGTATGTATATATGTATATGTAGGTATATGCACTGCCGTACTGATGTCTGTGTCATTTTTGATCCTTGGTTACACACTTTATTATGTACTCTATGTTATTTGTTCTGCACATTTGAGCTCAGTGCAAGTACACGCCATCAGTTCAATATAAACCACTAAAACTTTCCACTCTCAATTGAGAACCCATCAATTAGCATGTTATACCCTGCAATTTAACACTGTGCTTTGTGTGCACGTAACAGCCTTGGTGACGTGGTTTGGCGTGGGAGGAACAGCAGAAGGATAGGGGTTTTTTGTAGTTTCTTTTTTTTGTAATTTTTTTTTTGTTTGTAGTTTCTGTCTGTTGGGGGCTGGTGTATGTTGTGCTGGAGCAGCTCTGGCCACCAGCCATTGCGCTGATGGACCTCGGGTGGTGTTATAAAACCCTCCTAAGAGTAGGGTGACAAGGCTGAGGCCAAAGCAAAAACCCACTAGTGATAGCTAAGAGAGATCCATGTAAAAGTCTTTCAGAGCCCTTTCAGTAAGGTCTGAATAGGCTTTCACTCCTTTTCCTTGACCTGCTTCCCCCATCTGTAAAGAGAGGATAACACCAACCAACAGTGGGCAATGAGCTTTAACTGCTTAGTGCCATAACACAGTCACAGCTGGTTGCAACTATGATCATCTCACTAACTGAAGGTCAAGCTACTTGTTGATGAAATGCTAGGTGTTACTGTTATGGTGCTGGTCATTTAGCAAGCAGTCTTCTGTCTGTCTCTCCTTTGCCATACATGGTTTCAGCCTGGTTCCTGCAGTGAGCCGCAACATCAGTATTTTCAGCAGCAAATTCTCATCAGGGCTGGGGCCAGACCCCAAAGAAAGAGCAATGGAGCAAAAATGCACCAAGCACTGAAAAATTGCAGCAGGTATTGCAGGATTAAAAAGCCTTCATATTAATTTTGCATTCCAAAAATCTAACCTTTGTGGTTTGTTTTATATCAGAAGTAAAACTCTTTTGTTTCCAGCTTGTGGCTATTTGGTGGGAATTAAGCCTTTGAAAAAGGCTCCTTGGAATTGTATGTATTCTTCTAAAACCAGATTTTAATGTCCTAAGAATAATTACATAGGCCTGAAGTTCACAGCTAAAATTTGTTTTGATTTATTTACATATAATTGTTGTTGTCGTGCAAGCAGAAACTGTTTTCAGTTCAGGGTTGTGTTCCCAGCAAAAAGGTTAACAGAAATCAAAAGTAATTAGCTCTTCCAAAAAAGCAGTCATTTTATGCAAAACAGAGACTTTTTTTTTTTAATTGCAAAAGACATTAGGCAAAATGAAACTACTTTGCAGGTTAGTACAATTTTTATTATTTGATGGTACTTTCTATGGTCTTCTCTAAAAATTAGGAAAGGAATGGGGCGATTCCATTGCCTGCGGCAGCACATTTGGAGTCTGGTGCCAAAACCAATAGGGAAATCAGTTGAGAGATGAAGATTTAACCATTGGGTGACATAGTTCCTGATAATTATATGTTCGGGATAATGAACGCTAGTAGTTTCCATCAGCCTGTGGCTGTTTTGCATTCAGGGAGGACTTGAGAATTCAGGGCACACAGCAGAAGACCTCTCATGCACAAATTGCCTCCTCTCTCACCACACTCGGGTTGCTCTTTCTTATTTAGTGTTTCAGGAAAATGTTCCCAAAGTGCTGTGCTTCAGGAGGACAGCTCTCCTTTGGAGAGGTGACAAGCAGGCGGATTAGACACCGAACCAATTTTTGGTCATGTAGATTAGATTAAATCCCGTTAACTGTAAGGCACCTGGACGCTTTGGAGGCTTGGAAGTGTCAGAGATTTCTACCAGTTTCTTCCCGTGTTTCCAGCCCACCGGTTCACAGCCGGGCAAGAAGTGCAAGGCATGTTGAGGCACTCGGCCAGGCATTTTCTAGCCTGTTCGCCCACGTTTTGTTCCTTGTGCTCGTAGCTCAGGAGCGGGATTGTATGTGCTCAAGCAAACTCCAGCTCAGTGAGGCTTTCGCCACAACCCTCTACATTGTGTGGACACCCTGCACTTGTGTGTGGATGTCTGTGGGGGCTCAGCACACCATGAGGGCCTTGTTTGTAATGAACTTTTATAATTGGGGAAATGATGGGTTGTCCGGTCCAGCGAGTGGAGACTGTTGGCAGCTTGGCTGCCATCAGGGCACTGCTCTTTTTGCTCTGGGCATGTACAACCAAAGTCCTTCTCGAATACGGAAAGTCAGTGGTTCTTGGGGTGGTTTGTTTTAGCTACTGTAACTTCATATGATATTCAAAGGTGTGTAAATGTAATCCTTTCCTTCTGTTTTCTAGGCTAATTGCCTCAGTAATGCGTATGGAAGCAGTTTCTTCTTCTGTAGCTTGCCTACACAAACACATCCTCATATTCATTTTGCTTTCATTGCCTCTCCGCTCCTCCTGCTCTTGCCATATGGAAAATGCAGGACATACCATGTTGCTTAACCCTTTATTTTCCCCTCTGCCCAGCAGTCTTTTTGCTACCTCCACCCCGAAGCCTTTGTCTGGTTTATTTTACTCCTCCTTGCCTGAGAGCAGCCCACAAGTCGGTATAGAATGCACACATGTGTGTAAACACACACACACACATATATATACCTGTATACAAACATATTAATTTCATGTGGACTTGGAGGACAGCATGGTTTCTATCGTCTTACATCTATTGCCCTGAGCTTTTCAAATAACTCACATCATGTTTCGGTGTTATTTTAGTTTGTCTTAGCAGCACGTTTGCAGCTGAATTTATATAGTATTTTATAGCTCAATTCTTTTCTCCCTAGTTCTACTTCAGGAAGTTCCCTTCACGAACTTCCCTTCCCCCCAACTTCAGGGAAGAAATGTTGGAAAAATAAATAAAAATGAAAGAAAATTATTGTGTAATATACCACTCTAATGTTAGAATTTTGCTGTGTTATAAATAATTTCATGTGTAGATGAGGAACAGACTTTTGATTTACCACTGTCTGTCTGAATTAGTCATATATGGTAAATTTCTGTAAAGGGGTCATATTTGACCGAAGGTGTCTGTTATTGTTGGCATTAAGTGCTTTCCAGAACTGCTAGACTACTCGTGGCACAGGACCAATTTGTTATTTTGGGAGTAGATAAAGCCTTTGTTTAGCCTTCTGGCATTCAGAGTAGCTCTTAAAAATGGTTTTCTTTGTTTTGCTTTAGGTTTTCTGTTGCTCTTAAATCTGCTCCGTTCTGTGGGGTTTTGTCACAGGAGACGAGGGGCCTGAGTATTAGGTGTACTCTTTCTTGGATGTCTTCCCAGAAGGCTTAATTTCAGGTGGGTGGGAGGGGGACACGTGCAGATAATGTACAATATTGTACTTGTACATTGCAGTGTCAGCACTCCTGCATTCGTCTAAGACCAGCAGCTGTCACTGTTGCTGATGTTCACTAGATGTCAGATATGATTTTTATATTATGCCATAGCACCTGGAGAAGTTGAATCATATTTTTTTCCACAGGTAATTGTTACCTCATTGTGTACAACTTGGAGTCAAATCCAGTAGGGAACATGGGCAGTTAAAGGAGAAGCGTGTTTATACCTGACTGCAAAGCTTCCTCGGTTCCTGATTTTGATGTTGCTGGACTTGCATGTTTATGCAGACCCAGGTCTGCCCCAGCTCTGGCATAGATGTCACCTCAGGGCGTGGAGGATGCCCAAGGCCAGCTGGTATCCCAAGGAAAATGTTCCTGCCCCACAGCCATTGTCATGCTTAGTACAGAGGCAGGATTGTTCTCCAGAAATGCCACTGCCAGCTTCCCTGAAGGCAACTTGTGGTGCTATTGTGTGCGATAACCCTGCCATTAGAGCACTCGATGAGAGTCTGGGAAACACGGATCTAGTTCTCTTTCCAGGCAGAGAGGATGCCAGAGGTCCCGGAGGGCTGTCCCCCTTGCCAGGCTCCAGGGTGCCCTGCGAGAGTGGGGCTAGCAGCTCTGGGTGCAGAAGAGGGGGAGAGCTCGTGCCATGGGGAGTAAGGGGTTATCCACCCTGCTCTTCCTTATACCCAGGGCTGCTTCAGTTCATCACGCAGGGTGCTCTTTGTAAAAGCCCCCTAGTACTTACCCAGGCAAACAGGGAGCCCAGAGCTTTCTCATCAGAGGTTGTCCAGCCATGGGGCAGTGCAAACACACAGCTCCTCCCTGCTCCTCACTCCTCTGTGCCCCATCAACTTGCCCTGCAGGACCAGAAGTGCCCCAGCCCCGGATGGCCCATTTCCTTGGGTACTGACCAGAGAAGTGGGGCTTTGTGCCCTAGGGGTCCTGAGCAAGGGCTCTGACCAGTTACTGCCTCAGCTGGTACCCATCCATCTCTTCCAGCTGTGGTTTGAAAGAAAAGCAGCTGTGGTTTGAAAGAAAAGCAGGCACCTGCTCCGTTATCAAAAGCCATGTTTTGGGGACAAGGAAGGGAGGTCCGTGAGGCCAGCTCACAGCCAGGGTCCCAAGGAGATAGATTAAAGGCTGCCTTTTGCTTCCTGGTTTCCACCTCTCTGTAGTAACCCATCAGGCCTGTGAGCTGAGCAGGGCTCTGCCTGCTCTGTGTTTACTGAGGCACCCGTGTGCATCACACAGGTAGCCTAACCAGCCAGCCACAGGGGTCTGAGCATCCTTGCTGGCCCCAGGTCTGCGGCCTTGATCCCAGCTGAGGCTTTCATCCCGTTAGGCAGCTGGGACAGACTCCTGTGTGGCTCAGGAGGGCGGTGGGCTCCACTGATTTTACACTCTGGAGAAGTTCACTGGATTTGGGCTCCGTGCTTACAATATTTTTATTGAAGAGGTTCCCAGGAATGTTTTTTTGTTATCCAGGGCTGAAGTACGCTCCCTGGTAAAATGCACACCTAAGGACATAGCTTAAGTCCCATCAGCTTGAATGAATCCTAAGTAGGTTCCCCTCAGTAGCTTTGCAGAACAGGGCTGTGAGGTCAGGAGTTGATTTCGCTGTCCCTGCTCAGGCAGGGGAGTTGGTGGGGTGAACAGGCTGGTGTTGCCACACCATGGCTCAGGTCTTGGAGCTGAGTGAGGATTTCAGGCTTTGATTCTCCCTGGAAGACGTCATCACCTGTTTGGATGTATAGCACAGAAATGAGACTGTGCTGCCTTTCTGTGCTCTCCTGTCACAGCACGTTTTCTAGACAGTTCAGCAGAGATGGCAGACTGAGAACATTTGTGCATTTGAGGCTCATAAAATATCTTGCGCTCCTCAGCCTCTTGAACTGAAGCACTTCCATATTTTCTTAAAGTATTTTTTAAAACAGCAATCAATGAAAACGTCTCCAGGAATCCAGTTTTCCAGGAGACAGCTCCTCATTCATCTTGAGTACCAAGGTACACTGCAAAAGGCCCAACTCAGCAAACACAAACGCACAAATTTACCTTAAGTCCCAAGGGAGCTTCTCTGAGTACAACTCTGGCTTGCGTTAGCGTGTGTTTGAAGAGTCTGAACACAGCGACCGGATGCTGGAAATATTTATGACAGTTTGACAGCTTTCATTTGGAAACGTCCCTCCAGGAGCACGTGGATCCCACTCCAGGCCCTCAGGTGAGCAGCAAGTGGGTGTCGCTGGTGCCCTGGGCTGCAGGTGCTCTGATAACAAAAGTTTAAATGATTTTTGGAGGGGTGAGAACGAGAGAAAGCTCTGAATTTCAGCTGTGGATGAAATTATGTTTCAACAAAAGGTGAATTTTTATCCAACATTTGTCCAGTCTGTACAACTTGGATGGCTAAATATCGGTTTTCAGTGTTATTAAAAATGTGGGGCTCTACTGTGTAGTCCTTCATTGGTGGCTGCTTGAGGCTTGGGCATCTGGGTCCCCTGACAGCTCAGCTGAAGGTGCTGGTGTGGGTAGTGCCATGGCACTGGTACCCGCAGTATCCCCATGTCTCTGTTCACCTGAGGCATGGGCTTCTGACCACCCATCAGACCTTCTGAAGGGCCCGAGAGGGAGGACATACTCCACCACCATCATATACAACTCCTTCATCCAGGCTTCGAAATCTCAGAGATTTCGTTTGGTTTGTTTATAATTCAAGTGAAGGGACAGGACAGGGAGTGTTGGGTGGGACCAAGGGTGGTCATGCAAGGAGTGCAGCAGTTACTCATGGGGGTAGGCTGGTGAGCAGCATGTCGATGAGGGTTTGAAAGGCACGTGCGTATGCTGTTCCTGGCCAGATCCTGAAGTCGTCATGCTGCTATTTGCTCAAACAGGCTGTTAACATCAGAGGGTCTGTCTGTACGAGGTGAGGTATATGCAGAATGAGACTGTCAGTATTTGATGTCCCATGGTAAGGCAGGGAGCTCTAAACCTTTACCAAAAAATACACTTTTAAAGCAATTCGAAGGGCAAAAATGGGGTGAGAAGTCAGACAGGAGGGCAGGTCTCTTGCTCTATAACTGGAATGGGTTTTGACACAGAAGAGCATTGTGGGTAGAAGGCTCAGCTTCTTTTTGGTTCAATGTTTTGGCCAACTCATCAGGTTGGTTGTTATTGGCTGAGTGGCTGTAGAGGCTTTTTTCCATGGTCATCATTGGCTCACCAGTTTTACTCAATTTGCTGGTGTTTTCAAAGAGCCCAATTAAGGCCATTTCCTTGAACTTCATCATTAGTGACAGTGCTCGGTTTGTGCCCTCCAGTGACATGCCAAATCTGGCGCAGTCGCCTCATGTTTGGGGACTTGTGTGTAGCTTCCATTTGTGGAAGCGGAATTCTTCTTGTCTGCAGAAGAAAAGTTTTCTATCTGACTTGAATTTCCCCAGGCCTAGAGAGATACCCAAGAGGAAACTGGAACCTGTGTTTCTTTTATCTTAAATAGATCTTTACAAAATTCTGCCATAAAGGGGGCTTTGAATTACTGGGAGCAGGGGCAAACGGCATCCCACCAGGAGCACTCCGTAGTGCATGGGAATATTCAGTAATAGGATTTGGGTCTTAATTTGAGGTTTAGCTAAAAGAAAGGTGTCAAAATATTGATCTTTCCAAATTGCATGCAGCATGTGTTAGAGCTGGCTGCTGAGACTTTGCTTCAGTCTGCATCAGGATTGCTGATACAAGTCACTAATATAAATATTATTAAAAGGTTCATGTTTCTCCTTTAGTGTGGCTGCCAGTGCTCTGGAGTTTTCAGTTTCGTATTTTTTCCCTGAATATTACTTACAAAAATACACATTAAATGGTTTGCCTTTTTGGTTATATATATACATAATGGTGTGGTCAGTGATGTTTATTGAACAGAGCTACAGCCTCGGTCAAAGTCATGCCAAGTTGCAAGTGTGCATTCTTTATACCTTTTAACAGGAGAGTAATGTTGAAGGAATAAATACCTGGCAATGGATGCATTCTCCTACTTGAAGATTTCCTGGCATCTTATTTTTGCGGGGAATTGAAGCATATTTTCAGATTGGATGAGAGGCGTATGGGCATTTTCATCTTTGGTCAAGCTATAAACATTATTCCTCAGGAAGTTAGGATCAAAGAGCAGAAAGGATGCTTCATCCTTGCTTTGTTCCTTAATGAATTAAACAAGTTATTTTCTCTTGTCCTGGGCTCTGGCAGACCTGAAATGCAGGAATGATGAATGCGGTAATGGCTGTTTTTTAGTAACAGATTCCTTCTCTCTTTTTTTTTTTTTTTTTCCCAGCTCACCTATTTATTTCAAATGTATCTACTCATTTCTCTAGCACCTGTAACTAGGTTTAATTGCAAATACTGAAAAATTCTGTTTCCAGATAGTAGCATAGCTAGGAATGGAAATTCAGGTTGGCCCAAGTTATGCTGTACAAGCAAGAACTATACTTCTGCTACAACAAATCACTTAATTTGCAATGTTTTAAACAACTAAGCAACCAAAGTGATAAATGCCATCCTTTTGCAATTTTTCTTGAGAAACGGTATTATAAAAAGACTTGATACATTTCTTTTCAATTCAGTACTCATCTGTGTTCAGTTCTGAGTTAAGGAGGCACCGCATCCTACTTGTATCTCCTCCACTCATTTTGGCAACTCACCTCAGCCTCGGGCACAGGAGGTTATCTCATGCTAATACATTGGTATATGCCCAGGACCACACGTACCTTGCCCACGTGCTATATACAGCCACTCTACGGAGGATAAATGCTGGTCCAGGCGTTCCCAACGATGCAATCACTGACAGAACGGGTTTTGGATGAGGCAAAGAACTTGGGCTTCCCTTTGCATCTGTGAAACAACGTTTTGGCTTTGGAAACTTGAATAAGAAACTCATTTGCCGGTAGATTTCCTTGTTGAATAAATGAATGCAGGAGGGAAGGGGAAGTAAGCACAACAGCAGATGTAGGTAAGGGGTTTATAGCCCAGAAGGAGCAATGAGAGTTTTAGGATGTGGACATTTTTCCCCACTGCAGTGTTATGACCCTCATATATTGTGAAAGGGAAGATGATTACACAGTAACTGTGTTACCATAATGTTATAAAAAGGATGGGATGGTATCTTTCAAGGAGACTATCAAATGGTTCAGTAGCACGGATAACCAACTGCGGATTTCTCTGCATGACAAGACCAAGTCGTAATAACAGCTTGGGAATAATGATGCTATATTTTTCCATTAAAGAAAGTTTTATTTCTGGAACCTTGACAGATTTTTAAAGTAACGTAGGCTTTTCTTACCACTGAAGCCCACATCTTTATTACAAAGCTAAACTGTTCTCTCCAAAACCACATAATGCATGTTGTAACAGTACTCTCCCACAGACGATGAACGCTTAGAACATATTTTTCCATGTGAATCATCCATTCACTTGAAAATAAATTCCCTTATTAAACAAAATACAACCATGTGACAAGTTTTGTAGGTTTGTATTCCATCTCTCCTTTTCATTAGACCAGTAAAATTTTATTGCTGTTTCAAATAATTTTCTGATGATTGCATCATTTTTCCTCCTTATGCTCCGCATTTGCTTTTTAACATAATATAAAGCAGTTTCCATCCTCACTTTGTTGCAAACACATCAAGCAAAATAAATGACCAAGAACTGATCCTGCAGTGGGATGAATGCAAAGCGGTCTGTAGCGCTCCTTGGAAGCAGTGGTCACTCAGCTGCACACAAAGTTGCCTGTCTGCATTTCTCTGCTGGATAAAGTGAAACAAAGACATCATTACAGTCCCTGACACCGACCACTGAAGAAAACAGCATCTCCACAATTTTTTATAGTTTCCTTCAAAACTCGAAGGTTACAAGGGAGCATGAAGAGCATATGTTGTTATTGTAAGGCTGGTGTTCCGCATGAGCACCCGTCACCAGATGCTGTCTTGCCACTGGTGACATGGCTTTTCATGGGTATTGTCTGTCCATTTCACAGCCCCAGATAAAAGGTAAACAAGATCCCAAGCTCCAGGAGTCATTAGTTTTGATAATTGTTCTGCTGCTTGCTTTGTGCAATTTACTTCTATAAATACACACTAGGGGAATAATTTTTCTAGTGTACCATGGCACAGTAATTTCCTATATAATTTCATCCAATTGCTTCAGGAACTCATTTGAGCAATTGTTAATTAATCATTAACAATCATTAACTTCGGGTAGCAATGATTGCTAATCAAGATTTCCACGCTGCATTTTTAATCTCTGAAGGAACATCATTAATCAAATTAGTAACATTTTTTGTTATTTGAGAAAAAGAAACGGTGTGCATCCCATCCGTTCAAAGGATCTGTTAGTAACATCTTTGCCTTTAAAATCATTACACGCCTTCACTCTGGCTGTTGTAAAAGTCATAGGCTTTTTTGCTGCATAAATTACTTGAAAATATTTTGTAGTTTAAATTAACAATGCTTTCTCATTGTTCGTGCTACTGATAATTATGGTGTTAGGAACAGCCATGGTAGTAGTGACACCACTCCAACTATTTCCCTTATGATTAATTATCTTTGCCTTATACCTCATGACTGAAAAAAACCCAAACCCAAAACTATTTGTAATACTTTTAATGCCATCTTTTTCTCAATGACATAGCTAATAATAATTTTTTTTTCTATTAGTGTACCCTTATGGCCCATCAGCACCACACTTGTAAATGAGGTTGCTCTGTTAAGACTTTGTGCAGCTCCCCGAGAGCAGAACATTTAATTCTAATTTTCTCTCACACTGCAGTGACTTTGCAGTGTCCCCTTGGAAAGAAGAGCGTGGCACAGCCCATGGATGACACGCAGATGGAAACATTTCCTCAGGAAGAAAGGCTGGCCAGGTGTCTCTTCTCCCTTCCCCCATGCCTTTACCTGCTGTCCTTGATAGCAATGGTGGTGGGAAGGAAGGGGCAACGGTGGAGCAGAGCTGCAGATGGGCTCCACTACATCTCCAGTGAGGACCGTCACCCTCTGTGGCTTGGCCAGGCTGCACCAGCCAGCCCCTGTACTTCCAGTCCCATGTGGGACTTCAGGTGACCACGTAGGAGAAATCGGACGTGGTAAATCCAAGATTTCCCCTTTCTGAGCTGCAATGGAGAAACAGCCCAGAGTCTGCCGTGTTTACAGCAGGATGTTTGCAAGCAGTGGGAGGATGAGGCCGACAGCCTCCCCAGCCTCCCAGCTCAGCTCCAGCACCCTGGCCCCAGGCAAGCAACTCCCACGTGTGTGCCTGCACTCCGGCCAGAAAGAAGGGAGGAATAATTAACTCAGAGGTCTGTGAGGTGCCTGAACAAGAAAAGAGCAGTGTTTTGGAAGAGGACCTCCCTCCAGCTGAGCCTACCTCTGCGATGCCCCAGCTGGCAGCCAGAGGCTGCCACGCTGGGGCTGCCCTTATCAGGGTGGGACCCACCAGCCGCAGGAGGGAGAGATTAGCCGCTCCTATCACTGCATTTACTGAGATAAACTGCTCACACACTCACCTCGTGGGGAGCTGTAAAGATTAAGGTTGGCAAAGTCCCTTGATGGTGAAAATGCTATTGAACGGTGCTAATGTTTTATCGCTGCTGCTTGCCGCACAAATACTTGCTATTACATTTATTATTAAAACATGTTTCCCATAGAGCTGAAGATTGTAAGGCCATGAATAGTATCGAGCTGAAATCAGGGTGATCTTATTTCAAGGAATTCCAGAGGAATGAACAATAATTTGCCACTAATTGCAAAGAAGCTTTGATAAAAGCTCTGAACAGATTCCCAACAGCGCATATTTTCCAGAGCCCGCCTGGTAATTTTCAATAAACCCCAAGAACAATATGACCATTAACTGTTATGTTAAATGTCATCCAGATTTGTTCATATCATTCTTCACTGCACTGCATCTTTTCTATGCGTGTTTTCATAATTTGTGGTGTGTGGCCACATTTGGGATCACCCAGTTATACACCCGTGGAAAGGCATTAGATGAAGGTCAAATGAAGCCCACAAGGGATGGGTGATTACCATTCCCATTTGACTCTTCTTTAAAGAGTACAGAAGTTATCTTCTGGCTTGTGGCTTCCTGTGCAGACAGATTGCATCTACACAAATTGCTTCCCACGTGAAGGTTTAAATACGTGGAGTAGGTACTTTCTCGGAACGGACAAGGTCATGAGCAGTGTCAGCATCTGGGTTGCAGGGTGAACCTCACGGTGATGTCCTGTGGCAATGTCTGCAGCACTGTGCACATGCACCGCTTCCTCGGTGAGTCTGATGGAGAAGGAGAAAGCAATGTCTGACCCTGACTGTACAGTTTGGAGTCGAGCAGGACATCTGCCCATGCCCCAGCAAGGTCCTTTGCTGTGTTAGGAGGCTGTTGTTGGAGGCCTGATTCAAGACCCACTGAGGTCTGTGGAGATTTCCACTGACCTAGCGAGGTTTTTGAATGAGGCTCTCTTTGTGCTAGAGCATGCTAAATAACATGGAATGCTTGCTGAAAAACGTCTTACCATTTCATGCATGGCTAGTGCTGCTCATGTTGTTTGACGGTTGTAAATGTTCAGAAAGTTACCAGCTATTTATGAGGCTATTGAAAGCGTCGGGATTGCAACAATACTTTTTCATTACTGTGAGCACTTATAGAAGGTGCAGGTTGGTTTTGCTTAATTTTGTTGCCATTTAAAGTTCCAATAGCAGTAATCAGAACCAGATGACTTAAGTTACCAGCCAAACAAGAGACTGGCGGATGGTCGAAACAATTTGTAATACCTCATGGGAAAGTTAATTGTTCAAATTATTCAGCAAATGTTGCAAATTCACAGACAATGTTAAAATCTTTTGAATGTTTTGTCATCATGAAAGATCTGTGTCTACACAGACTGTTATTTTAAATTAATATTTCAACTGGCTCATGTTTAATTTATTCTGTGTAGCTGGCCTGGTTTTGTCCTATTGACAGCGGAAGTAACAAATGTATGAATGTGCTCTGATTCCCCAATTCCCTATTTAATAAAATATATTAAAAAATTAAGAACCAGCTTTAAGGCACGTCCCACTGCGTGGTTAGTTCTCTTAAGAAGATTAACAGACATTATGGCATCCCAGTCCTAGCTGTGCTGGGATCTCAGCTGCCAGTTGCTTAAAGGCTAGGGTCCCCCCTCATGTATGCACAAGTCATTAAAAATATAATTGTTAGTACTTTAAGTTGCCTAAATTAGGAGATATCTTGATATTGTCTAACCCAGGAGATATGCTTGATATTCACTAGGCCAAATCCATTGCTGACAAAAAGCCAAGAAAGAAATTGTATAAATGCAACTCTGATGATCTAGACAGGCCTTTGGTACAAGACTTCTTACTTCAAAATAAAAAAAATATCAGCTATTATCTTAATTTTTGTTGTTTCAATGCCACAAAAGATAGTGCAAACTAGTTTCTTTGTACTTGAGATACACTGTACTTGCTAAACATGTAGGTCAGGTTTCTTTATTGTGCTCTGCTTTATGGTGTCCTCTCCACCTCATGACTCCATTGTGGCCACCGGTCTGCCCAGCAATGTGTCAGACTGAACGTTCAAAAGAGAAATTTTGAATGTTTGAATTTCTGCTTAATAATTTAGATAATTTTCTAATTATTTAAATGGCATTTATAATAATTTAAATGATTTTAAATGATGAACGTTGTCAGATACTGATGTATTTTTGCTCAAAAATAGCCTGCAGCTTGTTATGCAATGAAGCCTTCTTGAGAACTTTTGTATGGCTTATGCCCAAGCAACGCACTGGGATGTGTTGGGCCGAATTTTTTATAGACAAGAACATGACTATGTATAGTAGCAGGCTGTACCAAGAGATGACAGTGTGCTCATCTTGGGGACAGCAGCTTTCCCTCTGCTTTAAGTTACAGGAGCTGAAGAGCCAAGGTGTCACTCCTCTGGTTTCTGAAAGCTTCTGCCCAGATGGCACTGTGCACTTGCACGTTCAATTAAATGATAACTTAAGTTTCCTAAAATACCTGAAAATCTGCTGTGGTTGCTCTCCACACACTTGATCACAGATGTGTTGCTCACCCACAGGGCCAGCCAAATTAAAGATGGAACGTTTGAAAACTGTTGCAAATGTTAACAACTGGTCTTTTTTAATACAAAATCCATTATAGATGCAATTCCAGAGTCAGGCACAAAGTAAAGACAGCACAGGTAGGACTGTCAGACATGCTCTGGCAAATCTGTCGGGCTGAGAGGGGCAGAGCATGGGCATCAGCTTCCCCCATTCACAACACAGCCTGTTAGTAGGCTCTGCCACAGAGGACAGGCGTTCAGTGAGGTAATTACTGAACTGGAGTGCTCAACGTGCAATTACATGTTGTAATTTGTCAACTTTAGTCTAATAATAGGAAAAAACAACCACAAACCAAAATCCATAGTAAAAACCACGATTAAACAAAAACCTGGTTTTCATCCAGACAAATTTCAAATCTACATCTGAATTCTCCTACAGTCAAAAAGCAAGCTTGTCCTTTCAAACATTTGTGGTAAAAACCATGGATATCTGTAGTATCTTCATTTTTGCTAATTTATGTCCGTTTGTGTAATAAGCTATTTTTAAATTACTCCCTTCTGACACCTTTATATGAGAGCTATAATTTCTTTTCTCCCTCACTCGCTGTGCTTTGCAAAGTCACATTACAGTGCAACATGTAAAGCATGGATAGAATTTGACAGTACTTCATACAAAATGTACTTTTCAAGAACAGGAATAATAAATGCCCAGGAAATTGCTATTTTTTCTGTTATTGTCCATTAAACCCATGGAAGGGAAAAAAGTACACTGCAAAGTCACGAAAAGATCCACCAGCCCACCCTGTTTTTTAAACACAGAGGAAACTTCAGGATACAGTGCTGTGATTCCTGCGAGTAGGCAATTTTGAAGCTAAGAAAATTTCATTCAGAAACCACTATTATAATTTGCAACTTTATTTATACTTTGCCTTCTATTCTGCAAATAAATTTGCCCTATTTTTGTCCTCGTATTAGGTGTTCCATGTCAAGCCAGGCAGATGTTGTAAGGCCAAAACCTCAGTTGTCATTAGATTTGTGAATCAGTTTTACTACAATAGGGAGCCCTAAAAGAAGTGAAGCCATCTGATATTTCTGCTATAGGAAACGAATATTCTTCCATATACTCAAAAGCATATTTTTGGTTGTTTAATGATAATATTATGTTCTTTTCCTGATTTATATATTTTGGCCCTTCCAAATACCCTTCATCTTCCAATTAGTTTCCCCATTACATGTATAATTAAAGACAAATCAGATTATGGTGATTAGCATATATTATAAACCATTTTACTAATTTCTAAGGGCATATTCCTACAAGGGATAACATAGAAATTAGAAGGCTAATTAGGCCAAAATTACCTTTGCTAATGAATCTAAGCAGTAGCTAAATCCTCTAACAAAAGAGACGATTTTGTGCTTTGGAGGTTGAAGGTGTGGTTCTCAGGAACCAAGATTAGGAATAAATCCAGGAGTTTCAAGAAGATTTACAGAGGGCTGAGCTCCAAAACACCTGAACTAATTCTCTGAGAACCTGGTGCCACGGGATCTAACTGTGGACATTCATAATATTGTAGAAGTCTGAGGTGAAGGAGAAATACTTCTGCATGAAGTACAGCTCTTCCCACAGTTCTTGGGGCTCACAGGGAGAAAAAAGGAGGTTTGAGGAGGGAGTGCCAAATTTTGCACGCAGTGTGAGGGTACAGTCAGGCAAGAGCGATGTCACCTGGCCAGCGGGGTTGGTGAAGGCAGGCTGGGTGGCCGCGGTCTTGCCCCAGGGCTATTGCCCAGGCAAAGAGACTTAGAGTTGCAATGGATGAGGAATGGATGTGGGGTCGTGGCCAAAGTGTCAAAGGCAGAAACCCACGTGGAGGGATGCCAACACTTCTATCTATCCACGTTGTAAGTGCAGTGGTACCACTCCCTTGTTCAACAAGGAAGTGTACTGAATTCAGGAGCAGCTGTAACAGATGAAAAGATTTCTAGGTACTGAAGCTCAAGCCCAGGGCTCGGGACACCCAAGGTGGCTTTCAGCCACAGAGTGGGTACGCAGCATTTGAAGGTTGGTTAGTCCCAAACCTTCATGTGCATTTGAGTTATTGACTCTCCTTTGAATTGATGAACCAAAATACCTCTGAGGGCTTTGATCTTAGTATCCCTGTTCTGGAGTCTCCTATCTGTAAAAGGGAAAAAATAGTACTTTCTACTCCGGCTATGCTAAGTATGTTGAAGAGAGAGGAGTGGTTCAATGGTAGAAATGAAAAGCCATAAAAGTACCTAAAAACCACCAAAGAAGGACTGCCAGAGCTATTTCAGGCACAGTCCTTCTTCAGTCTCGGACTCATAATGAAATGACACTATTCACTGGAGGCTTCCTTTCCCCCGACTTCTCCACTGGGATAGATATCTGTGCTTGGCCTGGAACAGAGTCCTTCTTCCCCTTGTTCTTCACTGGGATGTATATTTGGAATATCACAGTCAAACTGTTCCTGTTCAACAGCTCTATTTTCAGATGCTAATTACCTGCTGAAACTCTCAGCCTCTGAGTTGAAGCTTTCCAGACCAGGTTTCTGCCTGGATTAATTTCATTTAAATGTGTAAGTAACAAAGCGCAGCTATTCTTGTAGACAGGGAAAATATTCTCCCTTCATCTGAAGAAAAAAAAGAAGAAAGTGATAGATTGTTTTGAACAGCTTTGGTGTCGAAATGGGTGGGAGCAAGAAAAGACTGAAACACTATAGGAAAATAGTCCTTGGAGAGGCGACAAGGCTTTTGGTGTTCCAGTGAAGCTAGCCAAGGTTTGGGGATGATAGTTTCCATATGCACAACTGGTTTGCACAACTATTTCCCTGTATTCTACATAAAATGAGGGAGTGCTGTGCATGGTGGTACTGTTCTTTGTACACACTGAAATACCTCACTAGCAGGTGTGGTGGATTGTACCTCCATTGTTCCACGATAAGCGAGGGTACAACAGGAGTGAACACGTAGAAGAGAAAAAGCTTTAAGATGTAAAGATGTCCATTGGAGGTGATGGCTTTTGACCTGTCCAACAGCTGGGTAGCTTTTCTCTTCAAAAAAACAAAAGAATAGGAAAAGACCTACTACTATAGTCATTGAGCATGTGTGTATGTGGGTGTAGGCTGCTCTTAAATGAAACCTGGCTTAGCTGACTCCAGCCTAGGTGCATCAAGCTGTCAAGATTAAGGCAGTCCATGGTATCAGAGAAAATGAACTATACATTTCAAGAGGAGTATTTATGGACTTTAAAACTGAAAGATCTGCAGAGAACAGAACTAGGCAAAAAGGATAGAGGGATTTTTTTGAGGAACTGAGGCTTATAAGGGGCTTGTAGCTGCTTTTCGTGTCTATCTCTAGTGCAACGGTTGTTTGAGAACATGGCCTCTCATTGAAGGACTTGGGAATCTCAGAGAGACTGATGGGACTAGTTGAAAACTACTGTTTAATAAAAGAAGCAGTTATCCATGAGTGTCACTGGCAAAACTGTCTTTACTTCATTTAAGTTTTTGGCAAACTAACATAAAATTTTCATTTCTGATTTGGATACTGGGGAAAAGAAGACAAATAAACAAACACTTGGGGAAACACCTTTCCTCCCAATTCCCCAGACTCAACTTAAGCCAGACATCTCCTGAGCCTCAGCTTCCCTTGTTTCCACCAGCCGTCTCACTCGGTCCATCCCAGCCTCTCTGGTGAGGCGATGGGCAGCACTGGATGGTGGGTCTGCACATAACTGCTCCTTCTTGTTTTCCTCTGTCCACCAGCTGCAGAGGTGTCCTTTCCCTGGTGTGGGTCATGCATGGGCACAGTCTGTCCAAGGTTCTTCGTCTGTCACAGTGCAGTTCCTGCCAAGAGTGCATCTCCAGCCATGTCCCCAGCAATGTTGTTCTATGTGTCTCCTCTGCATCGTCTCAGGTATCTCCCACCCCTGTGTCTCCTCCTGTGACTCTTCCTTTCCTTAACCACGCTGGAGACAGTCGACAGGGATGCCCAGGTGGCTGGGGCTCTGCATCAAGCCCAATGTGATGAAAGAAATCATGAAACTTGTTGAGACAATGGTGAGTAAGAGTCAGTTTTCCTGGATAGCAAGGTGGCTCAGGGGCCTTAGTGGCAGCTGAGCAAGCCACAGGGACCTGTGCGTTAGGGAGACCTTGGGGCACTGGCAGCTGGTGGGTGCTGCCAAGGAGGGAAGGAGAGGGTACCAGATGCCTGCAGGAGGTGCAGAAGGGAGGTCAGAGCTGAGCACAGAAGTAACTTGGCCATGCTTTGGAAAGAGGAGGCACCATCCCTGGTGCACGAGTGGTGTGTCTGAGTGGGGTGCACATCCCTGCCCAGACAATGAGACTGGGGGGGGGCTCAGGCTGGCAGTCCAGCTCCAGGAGCCTGCAGGAAGACATCCAAGCCCAGGAGGAGTGTAAGGGAGGTAGGTTATATTACACCCTTCCTTTAAGCATTTCCTTTTGGCTAGCTCAGGTTTCTACCTCTTACCCTTCAAGGCTGGCGTAGTCAAGGACTGTAAATACCTCTCTGGGAGGGTGCCAGCTGAAAGCTGGTCACTGCCACAGCAGCTCTCTTTGTGGCTTTAGGTCTGTTTGCCTGTTCAAAAGATGCTACTGGTACATATACTGCTCCAAGCACAGCAGCCCAAATGTCCAGTTTTTGTGGAAAAAAGCTAAATCTCAGCCAGAATTAGGTGAACATTGTTATGCACATGACCACTGGGTTATCAAAAAAGAAAAAGCTGAGAGATTCCTGGGAAAGTAAAGCAAAATTGCCTTAAGTAAGTTATTGTCTTATATCCTGACTGTTAAATGGATGGGTTCCCTTCCATTCTCCCTGGCCATTGTTGCTATTCAGCACCTGTGCTTCCTCTTCAACACAAGGTCTTCCTATGGGCTTGTAAGACAATTTGTCTGCTGGCACCTGTAAGCACAGTGGTTGCCCTTCAGCAATGACTTGAAACAGTCATAAATCACAGCTCAGGCTGAATCCCTCTCACTGCTCTTCTACACTGGACATAAAGCCCTGCCACCAAAATTACCCTCTCCACTTGGAGGAGACCTATGTGGAGGCCTGGTCTGGCCAGCACGAGTGGAGCAGCTGGAGACTTTCTAACACATGTGATCCCCATCCTTTCCTACCCCTGCCTGACTGTATGGGGGGGGGGGGGGCGGTGTTTATTGTTTGATTGATCTTTCTCTTTGTCCTTGTCCTCTGAGATGTACACCCCTTAGAGAGCTGTCCTTGAATTTGAGATAACTGGCCTTATTCCTACTGACCATCTGGAACCACCACTCCACCACATATTTCATCTTGTTACAACATTTGCTTAACCTCAGGAAGGTCTTTTGTTGAGGCAAGTCCTAGGAGATGGCCTGATTAAGCTCAAGTGAGTGTAATTTATATTGTCTTGGAAGAAAGGTTTCCTGCAACATAACATGTAACAATTTCTTAGACTTTTCTTCCCTGTGACACTTACAGAATCTGTGAGCACAAAGAACTGCAGCCAAATATAGAATTCAAGACACAACGAACTTTAATTAATTTTCTGGAAGAATTTATCGTGGTGGAATCAGTGGGAGGTGAGAAGGCTTTTCCCTGTATTTCATTTTCGTTAGCTGTATGTGACAGTAGCTGTCTCTCAGCGTGATCCTTTCTCGTAAGCATGCTTAGATGCATCTGGATTCTGGCTAGACTGTGATGGATGGTGCCAAGCCTCTATTGTTTGGCTGAAGATGAGCATTTTGGAGTGGTTTTGCTTTAAAAACAACTATCCTCTGAACTTTCCATTCTCTTCTAGGTCCAGGAAAAGTTCCTGGTGAGGCATGACTCATGGGAAAGGTAGCAATGTAATGAGTGCAAATCTACCATTACTCTGAGATAATTTCTTCAGGCTGAAAGACGAAAAAAACTCGGAAACATTTCCATGCCTGGGTAAGCATTATCGATGAGCCATTGCTAGAGCATCACGCTCCAGGACAGACCTTTGACCAAAGAGCAGACAGACGCTGCCGGTTGCGTACGATCACAGCCGGTGCAGAGCTCCAGCCAGGCCTACGCTAGAAATGTTGGCTGCAACAGGAATGTTGGCTGGGGTAGAGGCATGTGTTTTAGTACAGCAGATCCGTGCCAGCAGCAGCCGTAGTGGAGATGCAGTCATGCTAACAAAAAGTGCTCTTGCCAGCACAGCATATACGAAGTATAACAGCAACAGAGATTCCCTTTCCAGCTCTTGGCATCTACTTGGGGAATTGAACGAGAAGCATCTGCTGTTCCTGCGCAAGCTGAAGTGCTGGGGCCTTGGAGGTGGCTTTATCCTCTCCGGACTGGGCATAACACGCCTGCCAGGGCACGGTGGCTGCTGCCGCTGTTCTGAGCACAGCCCCAGTAATCTGCAGTTCCCACTGATGGGGCAGGTTGCACCTTCAAATAGGCTTTGGGTGCAGAAGGAGCTGGTTCCTCCTGTGCACTGGGGACATAATGGATGTGCCTGTACCAATGTCTAGTCTCTGAGAGCTCAAATCAGGGCTAATCCCCATTGTTGATAAGTCCTTATAAAAATCCTTCTTAAGAGCGGCAAATCTTGCTAAAGAGCCACTTGGCAAAAATCACAACCAGCTGGCTCAAGCAGGCTATGCTAACTGGGACCGACAGTTTCTTCAAACCGAGCACCCTCAAGGCCCTGCAAAATGCACCCACATCCATATGTTCCTGGAGACAGCATAGCACGAAAGCCAAAGGGGTCTCGGGTAGGTGAGATTTCGGCTTTGGTTGAGAGCTAGACACCCTGTAACAACAGCTTACCTTGTTAGAGGCTAGTGGGTGCCAGTGGGAGGGAACTTACATTCACCAGACAAATGCAAATTCCAGTGAGGAGATTAAACTTGTAAGAGTCTTACGGAAAATAAATATCCTGGTTAGGGAGAGAGGCTGGACGACTGGCACTAGGTATAACCATTGGATACTTAGACCTCAGCAAAGAGTGTTAATGGATAACTTGATACCCTAAGTGCTGAGGAAAACCTCAAAAGTCCATTTGAAAAGAGTTACAGAAACTCTCTGTGTGTCTAAGATAAGGAAGGAGGCCAACAAACTCAGCTCTGTTGAAGGCACTGGGAGTGATTTAAGAGACAGGAAGAAGATCTGGAAAGCTGTTAAGGCTGTGGGAAACACTGCTTCCAGGGGTAATGGGATTCTGATTTTCCCAAGCTGAGGTGCAGGACACAAGCAGGGTAAAAGGAGTTTATTCTTAATGAAAAAGTAACCACTTGAGTAGAAAGAAGCAGAGGCAGAGCCTGTATTTCTATCATACTCAGTCATTTTTCTAGCTAAAGTACATGCTTTAGGAAAGGAGGAGGATGAGGATGATACAGCAGAGAGTAAGTCCTGCCAGACCTTTTTTTGAGAAGCTTACACACACACAGACAAAGCATTTACAGATTATGGTGAAATGAAAGACTGAACTACCTAGACAGAAGGACATGGGCACTTCCAGGACACTGATGCTTTCAGATACTGGTAAAACTCAGTTCCGTGACATAGTGATCTCCCTGAGGCTGCATCTGGTCTATGATCACATCAGGTTTTTACCCACTAGGCCTAGATGATTATGGTCTTCCTCTCCTAGGAGAGGATAAATTTTTGCTCCTTTTCACAGCAGAGAACTTTTTCCTTGTATGCATTACAAGTAAATGCATGCATTCTTATATACATTCTTTTAAGAATGTGATTTAATATGGTAGAGGAGGTCTGATTCTGCACCACCTCAGTGCTCGAAATCAGAGGGAAACAAGAATGAATAAACAACTGCAATGACTTCTTGGGTTTGCCAGCTTTTTTACCTACTTATTCTGTTAACTTCTTGCAAATGGAAATGACTACAGAATGTGCAAGGCCCTAAAAGCTGCAGTGCAATAAGGTGTCAGTGTTACGCCTTCATAGGCTTTGCTCTAAAAATAAAAAACCCACTTCATCATGTAAGACCCTGGCTGTGCTATGGTTCATCTTTTTCATTCTTCTTCATTGCACAAAAACCAGTCCTGCAGATATAGCAGGAAATCCAGTTTCTTCAGACAGCGTCAGAAGACAGAAGCAGACAGATAAAGAGCTGAATTCATCCTATCCAGGAAGGTACAATGGGCTTGTTTAGATAACAAACAGACTATGTTATTAAAAAATTATATGTTTTAAAAGTGATTCCATGTCTTAGCAACCAGGACAAAAGTTGAGAAGCCTTTCTAGCTACTGAACTACTTCTGAAGAGCTTCTGGGTGAGCTCACAGAGGAGATTTCAATGATCCAGGCACCTGTCAGAAGGGCAACTTGATGTTGTTCAAGCAATTCAGGCAAATCCTAGACTGATAGTCACACTTTTGTGAAACTGTCCACCAGGGCAATGATCTGTTGATGTGTTGTTCACAGGAAGAGAAGAATTGGGATCAAATGGAGCTGCAGTATCAGCTGCAGTGACTACAAAAGGGTTGCATTCATGATCCAGAGGAGAGATGGGAATCTGAGTGGTAGAGTTAGGACTGGAGTTTAGGAAAGTGCACTTCAGCTCAGTGAGGAATTCACTAGGTAGAATCTCTTGGAAAATGCCACGAATGGGAAGAAGGCTGATTTTCAAAGAAAAAATAGGGAGAGCTCAGGGACAAACCGTCATGATGTGCAGGAAGAGTGGGTGTTGCAGCAAGAGGCCAGCATGGTGAAGTGGGGAGCTTCTTAATGAACCATAACACAAAAAAGGATCATACCAGGTGCTAATAGAAGGGCAGGCAGCAAAGGAGTTGTATGAAACCCTTGGTTGCATATGTACAAACAAAATCAGGAATGTCAAAGCCCTGGAGCTGATATAAGTGAAGGATCTTAACGGGTACCAAGAATCCTACAAGTACGGTAGTTGCAAAAGTGCATGTAGATCTGTTGGAGAAGACAAGTTAGAGCTGTATGATATGGAAAATGCTGAGAAACTAAATTAACTCTTTTTTTGCTTTGGCTTTCAGAAGCAAAACCTGCTTCCAAACCACTGCGTATATCAGCACAATTTGAAGACTGGAGGGACAGGCAACAGTGGGGGAACAGCACAGTAGGCACTGGTGGGAGAACCTGGATGTATTCATATCTATGGGGCTGGATGAGGTTTTCCCAAAAGTGCTGAAAGTATCAGCTTATATGATTTCATAGTTTGTTGCTTGTTCTCTCTGACAAATGATGGTGATTGGGATAGGTCTGTGACAACAGGAAAAAGACTAGCAATAAGTCCTTAAGGAGTGCAAAAGGGGCAGCCTCAGGAAATTCACTGTGTGGAGGCCAGCCAGCTTCTCTTTGTTTCCTTAAAAGATAGTGGCACATCTCTTCTTAAAATTCATTCACAGACATGTGACAGTGAGAAGGTAATCAGAAATAGTTGACATGGACTGCCTTCTACAGCAGTGTGACAGTCTATGTGGAGAAGGTGAGGACCATGAATATAATACACCTTGACTTTACTAATGATTTTCTTGCCCTCACCCACAGCATTCTCTTTTGGAAGCTGAAATGCAGGTTGGATAAACAAACTGCTAGGTGGACGGAAGGGCAGCTGAACCTCTGGGCTCAAAGGATGGCTGACATCTGGATGGTGGTCATTTACGAGAGGAATACTGCAGGGGTTGTTTAACATCTTCATCAACAACCTGTTCGATAACACAGAATGAGCCATCAGCAAATTTATAGAAGGTATTTTATTAGAATAAGCAGATGGCAAGATGAGTGGCAGAGCATGAGTGGAGTCTTCAATCCAAAAGACTTTTGCTAAACAAGAAGGCTAGGCCAACCTAAACAGCTTGAATGGTTTAACAAAGAGGAATGCAAAGTTTTGTACTTGTGGCAGAATAACTCCATGCATCAGCACAGGCTGGGAAGTGACTGGCTAGTGGTAGTCCTGCTAGAAAAGCCCTGGGTGTTTATGATGGATGGGTGCTGACAGGGCATTCTCACTGCAAATAAGGCAACCCATACACTGAGCTACATCAGGAAGACCTAACATAGATCTCCATGAGGAAGAGCCTTGGGATGGCAACAGTCCTACTTTGAGTGGGAGATTGGGTTAGATGACCTCTGGACATATATTCCAATCTACACTTCCATGATCCTATAGCTTCAATCTCAACAGCTGCTTAATCTCTGAATAACTCCATGGGGTTTTTTTTCCCAGAAAATATATATGAAAAACTCCACCGATCTACGTTTGTATCAGTGTGAACTTGAGACAGTACTTGAATTTTCCATACAGAGTCATCTCCCTCCCTGGGCAAGAACACTTACCGTGAAATCATAAGGTAGGCAGAAGTTTATGAATGTGGTGTGTGAAAGTTGGGAGTTTGGTCCCAACTGATCCTACCCTGGATACTTCTGATTGTCTTAAAACTATTTGCTTTATAGCTTAGTAAAGTGATGCCAGTTGTTATGAATCTTGATAGCTGGGAGGGACAGGGTAATAGTCCTTTCTTGTTTTCATTACTGGCCTGTATAATTGCAGTTTATAAAAGCAATGATTTCTTAAAATGCACTTTGTGTATTGTAGCTGTCCTCAGGCAAGAGGACAGCATGTCTGGTTAAACACTCAGCCTTTAGAGCAATAGCAGAAAGTCTGATATTCTCCTCTGAATCATGTAAGAGGAGAAAGGAGCATATCCCTTCCTGAGGACAGGGGTTTGAAATTATATTCTCCATCTTGCTCTGGTTTCCCCAAACCCTTTTGGTACACTCATCTATACACCCACTCTCTTTCTAAATTGAAAATGGAATGCTTTGTGCTTTTGGGGATTAGTGACTTGAGCAGAGCCACTGGGATGAGATCAAAGGCTTGTGGGAAAATTATGAGCTTGCCTTTCTCCAAGTAGAAACACAGCAGCAACCCTCCCAGGGTTCTGTTGTTGCAATAAGCATGAACGCTTTCACCCAAATTCATCCCATCGCATCCTAGGCACTTAATGAGGCATCTAAATTAAGAGGCTCTGTCTTAAGATCTCTTATTCCTGGAGACAAGGAGCTCTGGAATGCAATTTAGTCTTCCTACGACCTGAATTACTCTTTCAGGGTGCCTGTCTCTCTCTGGACACTAAGGCGGCCCTGGGTGGCTGATGCAGGCACTCCAAACCTCTCTCTTTGTTTATCAGCTTGAAAGTCAGGATGTAGATATTCTGTCTACGTAAAGCTTAAAAGTTGTGATTAATTCTGTTGGCTGAATGATTCAGTGTGATGAGTCAGCCCAGGGCTGACACGTTGCTGATACACACTACCCAGACAGTCTAGAGGATACTACAGAGGAAACAAGAGAGTCATTAACCTCCGTGACTCTGCTGTGGACAGACAGACAAGAGATAAGCTAAGGGTAAGGTCTGAACTTGAAAAACAGTGCCACAGCTGTGTGGCAGCACAACAGCTAAATACTGCCAACGTGCTGCAGCTGGCCTTCCCTCATTTTCTTCCTTTTCTTTCCCTATTGGATGCATCAGACCTGCTGTGAGAGCACTGTGCTTTGTTGCGTTGACCTGCACGTGTTAAGGGATGAGACTTCAAAGATTTCTACGAGCCGCGTACAACAACTCTGACTCCCTTGCTAGCTGTTTGAAACTCTGAAACATAAGTCTAGGTGGAAGAAGACCTGCCCATAAAGGTCTGATGACATTTAATTGGTCTTCTTTACTCGTGCCTTCTCTAGTCCCCCTGGATGATCCAATCTCACTGGAGATGCAGGTAAGCATGAGCTGATGGGCTGTTCCCTGAGCCTGTGCCTCCTGTCAGATGAGCTCTGCCGGACGGGTTATGAGATCATCAGGGAAGCATCCTTTAAGGCATCATTTTCCATGCAGGTGTTGCTGCACGTTACCTGTGTTGCAGATAGTACTGAGCCTTTCCTTAGCCCTGTTGGATGGCCTTCTGTTAATTATTTCCTTACCAGGTACTCATCCTCTTGGACCTCAGCTGCAGTGCTTGAGAAGGTCTGATTCAATCATGTTATTTCTCAGCACCAGCTAAGACACCTCCAAACACTTCTTCTGAAAGACGGCACTCTCTTTTCTTCTGCCTTCTTCCATTCCAAGGCATGCAGTGATGTCTTGCCTTCTGTTTACCACATTCACCAAATATTTTTCTGGACAGGTTAGTTCCGCTGTACTTTAAGAAATGTATCTGTTGCCAGTGTATGGGTGGAAACAGAAAGGGGTACCGCAGAGACAAGCTTTAGCTCTGACATCAGGAAGGGTTTTGCAAAACTGTGGCCTGAGTTCCTAGCTCTCGACTTCAGGTGCTTAAAGGAGGTGCCAAAGAGTCCAGTCAACAGAGACAGCCCAGTCAACAGAGCTGATTCCATCTGGCAGTTGGTTTTTTTTTTAATTTGCTTCAGGTACCATCAGAAAGAGCCCATCTTTCTCTATTGTCCACCTTCCCTAGGCCAGGGCTGGACTGTGCTGTGACTGTGTGTTGAAGAAGGTTGTCTGTATCCTGGAAATCCTCTTTCCTGCTGTGAGCCTGGAAAACACATCCCAAGCCTCAAGAGTTGTTCCTATGAAATAAAGATGTTGGTACCCATAAAAGATGTTGCCTTTCCTGTTCAGATGGCAAAATACACATTTAGCTTTTGTTTCACAGAGCTACCCACTTGTTTGAAGCTGAGAGCACACCCTGAGTGTTAGTTTCCTTCTTTCCGTGTTTCAAAGTGTACTCTGCATGTCTGTATAGAAGTATCTCTAAGCATAGGAAATCCTTCTTCCTTTCATTGTGCATCTATTGGCCATGTCATCCACTTGTGTAAACAAAAAGGCAAATTTTGAAAAGGTGGGAAACCCCAAGAGCTTAATTGAATTAACTCATTTTTTGCCTTTCAGTAGATTGCATTTACCTCATTTTACAAAGTATAGCACTCCTGAAATTTTCACATGTCCCTGAGGGATCCAAGGCCCCTAGGGGCTCAAGGCACCAGATTAGTCAGCGATGACTCGGATTGCTGTGTAAACCCAGCCACAGAGAAAGTAGGCTCCATCTCACTGGAAAACATCTGGAGGATATAGGTAATATAAAGAAATAGAAATTAATAATTAATCTAGACAGAAATAAGTTGTATGGAGGTAGTTAACCATTGCAGAGCTCAGAAGAGTTGTTCTGCAGGGCACGTGCTCTCAAGCCATGTGGATGGGGAAGGCTGTAACTACGCTGGTGGTGCTGACCACTGCAGCATCTGACCTTTTAGCTTGGCAACACGAGAAACTTGGAGAAGCTGTGCAGCCTCCAGCAACCAGAGCAGTGCTGATCCAGCCCAGGCTAGCATAGGGGACCTTGCTTGGTAGGATTACAGCAACACCAGCTACTGTCTAGCCAAGTGTTTCTTTATGACTTTGAAGTGTATTTTTATTTTTTTCATAAATAGATAGCTATCTTGTTTCCCCAAAGAAAAATAGAACATGGTTTGCTTCCCAAGGACACCCTTGTGCCTGTGTGCAGGAAGGAAACATCTGTGGAGGTGAGCAGGGGTGGTGAGGAGTTTTTGCTCTGTGCTGGTTTGTGGGAATTCATTGCAAGCCACTTGAATGTTTTATATAAAGTGAGTAGTTTGATAATGTTCTAGCAGTCAGGAATATTTCAGGTCTGTGGTTTTCCATTTGTTTTAATTCTTGCTTGTTATGCATGAGATGCCAAAGAAAATTAATTGGAAGGGCCATAACTGCACCGGCACTGAGCCAGAGTGATGGCCAGCAGCCTGCCTGGAGATTGGGTCTGTGTCTGGAAAGTGTGCCCAGCCTGACCAGGTGCGGGCCATCTCTAGGGGACCTGGCAGAAAGTGGCAGGCATCAGTGTGGCACCTACATTCTGTGTGATGCCCAGACATCATGCAGCGCCACCATGCTGTGTGGCAGAAATGTTGGGGTCCAGGACCTCTGTACATCCCCAGCTGCTCTGATCCCAACTGAGATGCTGGCCCAGCCAGGGAGTCTGTGGGACAGCCAGGAGTAAGTGCCCAGGTGCCCTGCAGCCCCTCTCCCTTACTGTTACCTACCAACAGTATTAGTGGGTCACATTTTATGGGAGAAGGTAGACAGGTAGTCTATAGCTGTTGGAAAGGTGGAACAGGTGAATAGCTCAGAGGCTATCAACTTCAAAAAGAGGAAGAATCCAGAAAGATGTACCACAAAGCTACCGTTTAGATGCTGGCTGCTCCTGCTGGTTCTGGAAAATGGTTCTGGAAACTTATGGGGCTTTAAGCTGCAGTAAACCAACATTTAAAAAGAAATAGGTTCTCCTGCCCTCCTTATCTGTTAGATGATGATGTTGATCCAAAATGTTCACAGTGCTGAAGGGCCTCTTCGTAGTGATTGGGGCTTTAAATCTCACCTGTCAAGATCAGGTCTTGACAAATACCTCCTTGGAAATCAGTGCTACAGGCCTAATCTGGCAGTCACCGCATTGGAAGAGCCCAGAAGATTTGTCTGTAAAAAGACAGCACGGTGTCCTGTGGTGTTTCTAATCCCAATTGCTGTAAACTGTAATTGGATCTGTAATGCCTCAGTTGTCTGGACGGGTGCTTTGGCAATCGTTTTCTTCTTCTTCTGTCATTTTCCCATATTTTTTTTTTTTAGTAGAAATACATGTATAGGAAATAATATTCTATTTTATGGAACTGGTCAAAAACTGGACAAAAAATAAATAAATGATCAATTAGACTGAGCAGTGACCAATCTTGTTCTGAAGTAATTCCCAAATTACAAATGTTCCTCGGCTCTCTGTCGCTATCTCTTCTTCAAGCCTGGCAGCTCTCTTCATTCCCAGGCATTCCCTTCATTCCCAGCTTGCAATGTCTGAGAACAAACGCTATTAAATATAACTAAACATATTTAGGAGACACAATCTACCACTGTGCCGGTATCTATAACAACTGAGGCACAGAAGAAGAGAACTCCCTTTTTTCAAGTGTAGCTCACCTACCGCTCAGTAATGGTTCTGTCAAACTAAGTCTCTGTGCCCTACTGTTAAAAACTAGGCATCTGGTATAGTATTCATTTCCAGAAATCTTTTTTTCTACTGTCTGAAAATGGCCTCTTACTTTACTATGATGATTTAAAAATACACCAGAAATGTATTTTCCTGCATAACTATTCATTCTGCCTTAAGAAAATAGAAAGAACAGATGGGACTCATTTTCTCTTACTTGGTCCAAACATTTCAACAGGTGGGTTATTTTCCTTACCAGCCTTTGGGCTCACCACTGTTCTTAATAGGATTATTTGGATAAATAAACTCATCCAACTTTGGCCCTTTATTATTCATACACCTGAAGCAGAACACGCAGAAGTTAACGGAACAAAAGGATGTATACTCTGGTAAGAAATGAGCTAATGTTGCTTTACTATGAAAAGGCATAAAATTCTTCTTCCTTGAAACAAAAATTAATTTTTTGGTATAAATCTCCAGTTTTGTTTCTGCTGTAGTTCGACAAACACCAAAAAATGAACTGGTTGGAATGTAGTTTGGGAGGGGAAAAGAAAGAAGAATTATTACAACTACCTCATGGTTTACAAGTGTTCCAGGTAGGCATATAGATGTCTCTTTTGTCTCAGAGTTATCCCTATACTATTTTGACAATGTTCTATCTTATTTCTCCTTTTGGGGGTCTATCTACCTCAATTACAATTGGAAGAAGAGAGGTTACAGTCTAGTGTGCAGCAAAAGAAAGATAAGAAAATCAAACAATGAAACAAACCCAGTTTCTACTACAGACAGGAAAAGAAATTTTTCAAAAAAAATGAAATTATGAAGTAAATAGGATGGATATTCTCTATCTTTTCCTTCAGGGATGAATGAATTAACAGTGCAAGGATGCAATGAGATACATGTATCAGTGATAGATTTCAATGACAATATTGAGATGGAGATCCTGAACAAGGGAAATCAAAAGCTGAGCAGTGCTGTAAGTAGGCAGATCACAGAAGAGACGCAGGTTAAACTCCCATATGTCATGCTAGATGGCCTTTGCCTGCTTCCCAAACTCTGATCATCAGGGAGCTGAAGCTGTAATAAAATGTGCCAAGAGGCTGGACCTACCTTTAAAATGAAATAATCTGATGCTGGGAGTGACTGCCATGACTGAGGCGCTCTGACACGCCAGCTTGTGTAAAGTTTCCTGCTTTGTCCTTATCATCTGGCCCTTTTGTAAAGGGATTACAGGATTATAGGTGCAATGACAATGATGCTACAGTGGAGTAGGAGTGGAACCAAAGCATCCCTTGTACCTGATGACTGAAGGTATAAATGACATGGATGTGTTGTTCCAGCATGCAAGAAAACATGAATTATGAACAGATGTAACAATGGAAAAGGGCATTACCTGCTCTTTTTTTTTTTCTTTTTTTTTTTCCTGCTGGGCTGCCAAAAACTCCTGTTAGCTCAGATATGCTGGTAGGGCTCACTCATAGAATCACAAAATAGTTTAGGTTGGAAGCGACCTTCAAATGTCATCTAGTCCAACCCCCCTGCAATGAGCAGGGACATTTTCCACTAGATGAGGATGCTCAGGGCCCTGTCCAACCGGACCTTGAATGTTTCCAGGGATGGGACACCTACCACCTCTCTGGGCAACCTCTTCCAGTGTTTCACCAACCCCATTGTAAAAACTTCCTTCCTTCTGTCTAGTCTAAATCTACCCTCTTAATACCTTCGTCCCCCAGCCTGTACTGATAGCAGGGGTATCGATGAAACTCCCTTCCTTAGTTCAGTGTAAGTAAGCTGAAATAACCAATATCTGTGAATGAAGTTGTTTAGATTAACAGAAGCAATTGAACAGATGCTGTCCTGAGGATCAGGAGAAAGTGGTGATGAGCAGATTGCAGTAAGCAAGCTAAGAGCACTGCTCTGGTGCCATTGCATTTGTCCTTGGTATCAGGCCCTCCTTTGAATTTAGCCCAGCAAATTTATCACCCTGTAAATGTGGAGATGGTTCCACCTGTGAATTTGAAGAGCAGGCATATAATTTTGATGTCTTTGCCAACTCCTTCATCTAGAACTGCCTTAGAACAGTTAGCTATGGCACCTGAGAGCCTAGCCAGATCTATGAAAGCAATTTTTCTCAAGCAATCCTCATATTTTGTATATAAAGTACTCATTAGAGATAAGTAAAGCCGTGGAAGGGTGGGTAGGTAATTGCACCGTACAAGAATTTCTCTTTATATCAGATACTATGAGAATAAACTAAGCAGAACAGAGCTACATATTTGACAAGAGGTAGAGGAGATGACCCTTCACAAGGTCGTTTTGTTTCTGGATAAGACATTTCTCGCAGCTGCAGTACTGTTCTGCTTTGGATGAGAAGGGTGTGCGATGTATTTTTTAATGAAATATTTAAGACGCTGTTCCCAATGTGAATGTGCTCTAATGAACACTGTGTACTAATCTCTGTTAATGTTGACTGTGCTTGTGACCTTGAATAAATCATTGCATCTCTTTGTGCATATCCCCATCTATAAAGTGTCTTTCTCACAGATACGTAGTGAAGATTCATTAGTTAATGTTTACAAAGTGCCTTGAAGACATAAATACAGTTATTACTTTAACAACTCTGAAGTTTATGAGATTAAGAGGACATCTTACCCTTTGCATCCTACTCACAAATTGGGGGCTGCGGTAACTGTCCAATAAATAAATGCATTATTCACATCAGTCTTTACACATAGCTGTTATCTGCTACTAAATATCTTTATAATTCTTCGTGGTCACTGACTCTCCACTGTCTATGAGTGCCTAATCTTTTATAGCAGTTCAGGAATAAATTATGTTCATTTTTACAAAACTTTTACACTAGAGATGAAAATTTTTTGCATGCACTAGTATGATTTGTCTCTCCAAAGAACCACAGCGTGATTTTTTTTTTTAAATCATTCCTTTATTCATATAATCTAGAGCACCTCATTTCCCCGGCATACAGCAGGATCCCATCTGGACCTGGGGTTGCCATTAAAATGAAGTAAGACTGAAATTCATAAGTTTATTGTGTGCTGAATCTCTGGAAGACATTGGCAGGTATTGTTGTAAGTGATGAAATTCCAGATGAAATACCCAACTGATGTACCTCTGCTTCTTATGTCGTAGTTTAATATGCTACAGGAGATATCTCTAGCACAGGAAAGCAATAGAAGTCTTGATGACAGCTATTGTAAAAGTGTGAATGCTCATAAAAGCCAGACTAGAAATCACACATATTGCTGAACCTCAGATTTCCACCAATGCAAATGAGATCAGACTTTGTCCCAAGTTGGCTGGTAACATTTTTATTTTTTTTTTGTCTTTTTGGCAAAAGGAAGTGCCAGTGCCATGGAAATAAGCAGGAACTGTCAACTCTTAGAGTAGTTCAACTTTGCTCTGATTTTTATGTTGATATACGGTATCTATGCTAATGATAAATAAGTGTTCAGTTATCATCCATGCCTCCATTTCCCTATGTTCTTCTGTTCTTTTGTACTGGGGGTGAATGAATTCATTTCCACCATGATGAAGGGACAGATACGTGGCAATATGGGGAACAACAGCTGTGTGTCTGGCATGGTATGAAATGGGCCATGAAAAACTGGATGAGGCTACTTTCCTTCACTGGGAAAGGTTACCAGGAAGAAAGATCAGGAAAACCATGGGCATCTATTCATTGATGACAAGACCAACTGTGAAGCGACAGGTTTTTTGGCTTTGCTGCCATCTAGCAGAAGACAGACAGCCTGACACCCACCCACCCACTGGGACAGAGAAGCAAATTAGATTCCTGATGCAGATAAGGGATAATGTGGATTTATGGCTTTGGTCTGAGCTGGCCATTCTGGCCTAAAGCCTCTGTGTGTTGCTGTTAAAAGGTGGCTTAGTTTCGGAAGAGCAGTTTTTTAAGACTGCTATTTCTTTCTGCTTGTCTTTCCTTGCCTTAGCTGGAGAAGTCTTGCTCAAGTGCAGAACTAGCTGAGACTCACTCGTGTCACTGGAGGAGTGAACCAGGCTGCTGCTGCATTGCCGGTACGGTTACATTGAAGGAGATGTGTGGCAAAAATAAAGAGACTTCAAAAAATTCAGGTAGGCCCTCTAAAGACAAATCTTCACGGCAAGACGAGACTTTTTCCTTTCTGGGGAAAGAAAAGCACTCCTCATGTGTGCAGAACACATTTAATATTAATCAGTTAATAATAACTGCTGCCTTGATCTAGGTTTGGTCAAGGCTTATGCTAAAAAAACTCTTTAGTGTCTGAAGCATCTCAGGCAAGTCACTAGCTGATTCTCAGTTTATACTGCTTTATCATCTGAACGGTCTTGAACAAAGCTTAGTTACGTAATGATCATGTTAGGGTCCTAAATGAGTTTCCTTTCCTGTAATTACTAATCCTCCAGCTTCCCTCTTCCTTGCAATCTCATTTTCTCCTGCAGTGTATGCTCTTTTCGCAGAGACAGATAACAAGATCTTGCAGACAGTCATTTATGGTCTGTGTTCATTAGTTCACAGGCAAAGGAAGCTAGGCAGACTCTACTCTGATTTTCCTTTTGTTCAATGGAAACTGAACATTTATTATGGTTTTGTTGCTGAGGGAAAGTTCAATTGCTAACGTAACGCAGGCTAAAAATTCACAGAAAGAGAAAGGTTTCATCTTCTGGAACAACTGAGCTCACATCTATTTTCCAGAGAAGGGAAAAACCTGCTAAACCTGAGTTGAGGAAATTGAAATGTTCTTGTGAGGCTAACAAATATTATGATAAAGTTACGATTAGGCTCAAACTAAGGATTAACCAGATCAGTCAGCCTGAAGCTTAAGCTTTAAAAGAAACTGAGGCAAGTTAAGCTACAGGAATATACCAGCAAATCACCCGGGTAAGTCTGCCCTGTAGCAGTGTTCACGATATGATTGAAAGTAAGTCATTTTTCCTGCCAGATCAGATTAGATTGACTCTTTTTCAAAGATAAAGTGAGAAGTTATATTCTCATTCTTTTTCTCTTGGACATCACACTATGGAGAAGCTCATTTTCTGTGAGGAATACATCAGAAGCAATGAGACCCACACTCAGCTGAGTTACTGGGCCGTTGCTTTTCTCTAGGGCTTATGAATTCAGCACTAAATCATGTTCTAGTTCTCCAAATTAAATTAGATGTCATGTGAATGCAAATAAGTGTTAGGTAGTTTAAGAAAACACCCTGCAGGGAGAATGTTGACCAGCTTCCTTCCCACTCAGGTGCAGGAGGCCAAGGAAGGGCTCAGGGCATGTCTCACCTAACTTGCTGGAGCTGTCGGCCGGACAATCCCTTTCAGCAGAGTCTGAGGAAGCTCTCAACGGGAGAGGGCTGGCTCAGTACCTCCAGAGCCATAACTCTTCTCAGTGCTGTGCATCAAGATATCGTTTGTCAGGACCTGTGGCTAGGCTGGGATAAACATCACCACATGAACGTCCACTTCAGATTGACAGGGTGACAGGCTGAAGGAAGGGAGTTGGGGGCTGAGGGTCTTCCAAGAAACCACCTGTGGTGGTGCAACAACCCCTCCCTTCAGGCCAGTTGTTACTTGGCGTGATTTCCCCCCAGCCTGGGCCACATAATAATATGATGGACCAGAACTTAATGTAATGGTCTAACTTGAAAGAAAGAAAAGGCGGAGAGCAACAGACCAGAACACAATAGCGTGCCTGATCCCCCTGGCTCCTACCGTTTGAAGATAATGACTATAATCGATCACTCCTGACAACACATGAATCATGGCAACAGAGAGAGGGGATACCGAGACACCCAGATCTGGCAAGTTCTGGGCTTGTGTAACTGATGGAAAGTACTGGAATATTCCATTGTCTGGGCTGGGCCAGAGTGGAAAAATGCCTGATGAAAGTCAATTATCTCAGATCCTATAAGTAGTGATTCTAGTAAAGAGTCTTTGAGCTCTTCTGGATTGCAGTGGGCTGTGGCCAGTATCTCCCCTGAATTGAGACACTGCTCAGGCTGACACCTTGAGGCCAGGGCAAGAGAATCCTTCTCGAGCCCCAATTACCGCCTGTTGAGGAACTCTGATACATTGTGAGTATTTAACCTAAACTAGAGATAGGGAAATTTTGACTATAGGCTAGCCTCTCTTCCATCCACCTCTCCACCTCTATGTTTGTGATATATACATTAGCTTCATGGATGTGGATGTTCTTCCATCTGTCAGTGAACATGTAGGACTTTAAAGCAGTACCTGTTGGCTCTTTGAAGTTGCCCCCTGTTAAGAAATTGCTGATTCTAGCAATCAGAGACTTGTGTGTTTGTGTAGTGTACGTGCACATGCTGGTACGTTTTGCCCGTATGTATATGTATTGATTTGGGATACCCTTACAGTAAGTTAGTGTGAATTTTCCCATCTTCAAATCTGTAATTAGGTCGGTGTTCAATTGTTTTGTTCACTCACTTTGTAAACCTCTAAACTGGTTAATGATTAAGTGTTGCTAAAATTAAATCTCTTGATCTACCTTGCATCATTAATAAGTTTTTAATTGCTGCTAAATCATAATCATGTCAAATATTTTCATCTGAGACACCACCGTGGGCCATCAAGGTGCATGTGCTGCCTGGGTGCTGTGGGACCCTGCCCTATACACTGCAGGTGCTGGGTCATCCTTGTCTTAGTCTCGTTTCAATTTTGCAGTAGGAATATTCTTAAAATATTTTATTTCATAGGCCTTCTTCAACTATTTCTTTTTCATCAAGTGCAGTAGACCAGAAGGGTGTGGTGTCTTTGCTCAGATGTGCATCAGTATCCAGCCCTGGAGCACTCACACCCTCTGGTGTGGTGTCTGCAGTGGGGTGACACGGACTGCATGTGCTTTTTGTGGGGCTCAGCCTGGCAGAATTTCATGGCTAGCCTCTGCACCTAATTAAGAAGGGAAACATTCATCTATGTTTAAGTAAAATAAATGACCTTAACCAAGAGAGAAAATGAGAGAATAATTTAAACTTTAAAACAAAGTAACTTTCAAAGAATGTTGTCAGTATCACCCAAATAATTGTTTTATGTCCACTAAAGTTAAATCAAATAGAGTTGTTTGCAAAAATGAGACCATCATAAGCTTCAAAAATGTGCATTTAAGCCATCTGAACAACACTATTGTGGCAGTACTATTATGATTTAAAACCAGAGTAAAATAAATTGATTTTGCATCAAACTACTGGTACCTTTACAATCATTTTAGTCTTTCTGAAGTCCAAACCTGCTCTCTGAAAGCAAAGAGTCTGTAAACCTAAGTGCCAATCAGATTTCAAAGAAGGTAGAGTTATGTTCATGCTCTTTATATTATTCTGACTTACTGCTTCTTCCTCTATTAAATCACTCAAGGCCCTTTAAGCACTTTCTGTGATAATTTACTTACATTTGGTCTAGCAATTGCAATGGAGCAGGTCTATGCCAACACAGTCTCCATAACTGTAGGATACTATTGGTAATTCTCTGAGTATACTTTAACTTGAATTAAATTTTCAGAGCAGGAATTATGTTTTCAGAAGTGTGTACCAGGTAATAAGGCTCTCTTACAGTACAGGGTTCCAAGCTGCTTTTTACGCAAGCAATAACTGCAGCTAATTAGAGGAGGCAGACAGTTGTGTCTTTTCTTTTGTAGAGAGTATATGGTATTGTCCAGAAAAGGGCAGTTTGTCCAACCAACACAGAGCTGGCTAATAGAGGTTTGCAAAAATCCAGTATTGTGTGGCGGATTTATGGGCTACTGATAAGTGACCAGAAGCAGGAAATAGCAAAGCTTCCTAAACCAACACCATCTCTAATATAAATGTGGTTTTATGTCTTTTAACGTACATTGCTACTATTCATTCACTCTTCAGTATGTTTTATTCATTCCTTTTAACATAATGGCTGGTTTTCGCAGAGGAGGGAGGGGTAGATTTTTTTAAAATGTCCTCTCCATAAGATTTTTGCTTCCTCACTCACACCAACAGTTATTTGTGTGCAAGTAACTGAATGGACAATTTTGCTTCCAGCAGTGACTTACAGATTCAGCAGATCTCAGTTAGGCACAGACATGGCATGGTGCTCCAGGAACTGCAGTTCTGAAGCATGATGTTGCCTACACTGAAACTACTTGTTCTGTCGTGTGAAAGCTGATAGCTTTGTGGAAAAAATGTCAAGACCTATTAAAGAAAAAGCTCCCTGAAAACTATCAAAAGCTGAAAGCTTTTTGAAAACATATAGAAAGAATTTTAAAGTTTGCAGAAAATGTGAGGAATGGCATCTTTGTCTCCAAGACGGAAACCATGAGCAGAAACAGAAATGATTTTCTGTGTCCCCCTGCTGTTGAGATATTTCCACGCTCAGAGAATTTTGGAAAAACTTGTATCTGGATAGAACCACAATGAACATAAGGAAAACTTAAAGAGATGCCAAGACAGTGTCATCTATGTAATTTAAACTGTTTGTTTAGAAATGGGAAAAAAATTATGTTTTTATCACACATAGATTTAGTTTCTTGCTCAATAAGAAAAGCAGGATTACTCACTGGTTTTTGGAATGAGTTCCACATGATCACTCTCTAATGCTGGGGAAAAGAGTAGGGGGAGGTCTAACAGGGGAGAGACTGTGGAGGCAGTAGCATCATTTGATCCTTGGCACAGCCAGTATCTTTGACATCATCTGAGACCATGACTGTCAGATTAGTAGCTATTAGTTTTTCATACGGAGGCAGCAGGTATGCACCTTAACTCTTGTTTGAAATGCCCATCCAGCAGAAAAAACGCCCAGTACAGAGGTTATACGCTGTGTCATAGCCCGTAGCCTGAAGAAATACATGTACCTGGCTACCAAGGGGGAAAATGAGGGCAGGCACTGGCAAGTCGGCTGGACCCAGAGGCTTTCTTTCTTGTTTCTTTCTTGCAGCTGAGCTAATGTCAGCAGTGCTGTGTTTCTAGGAGCAGATACTGTGTTCATTCCAGTGTGGGACCATGCTAGCGCTTACCGCAACCCCACACCAATACATCGACTTGCTCAGGGTCTTTCTACACCCCTCCTACGTGGGGCTGCACATCACATACACAGGTGAACAAAACATTTTTGTTAAGATATATTTGGGTCATGAGTATATTTGAGTCTAGAGTGCAGCATTACAGATTTGGATATATAAGGCCACCACCGATTGAAGTCACCTGGTGAGACCATTTACCATGTGAAACTGGTCGGTTGCAGTTTTGCTGCTGCTGAGGGCTTGTGGATGCTTAAAGTGGAGCTAAGAAAGCTTCTTGCTCAGCCTCACTGTTGGTATTTGCTTAGAAATCAGCAAGCTATTCATGTGGATAAAGCTTTTCAGAGCTCAAGCATGTCAGTACCTCTCTAATGAAGGATGCTTTAACTTGTCTGTCCTCTGGGATCCCCATTATTAAGATGCACCTGTGTCTAGGACTGTCTGAAAATTACAGGTTTCTTAGGGCCAAAATAAACCTTTTTAATGTTCTGTTTGAAGGAGGTGTTTGGAAGCAGAACCAACTGGAAGAGCACTAAAACCTATGACAGAATGGTGTTGAATAGCTAGCTGTGCTGTTAAGAGCTCATGGAGTCCATACCACTTCTACCTCCCCACACTTCTCTTCCTGCAAAAAAAAAAAAAAAAAAATCAAGCCCTACATAGTCAAATAGTAGTTTTATAGGCTAGTGTCTGTGTTTCTTAGCTAGAAAACCCATTTAGCACTTTTCTCAGCTCTTCAAATACAACATACGTGGAATGGATATTAATGAGATTTTCCTGGCCACAGTAGATAGGGTTCTCGAATGGCTCGCAGCAATCTGTTGCTAAGGAGAAATGTTGCTTAGTTTCATATCAATTGAAATATTTTCAGTGTGTATGGCTCCCATTCCAGATGTGCGTTTCAATGCTTTAAATTCAGAAGTTATGATCATGTAGATACCCCTAGTCATACTTGACTCAGGTGCTAAAATGTTGATAGGACAGAATTTCATTGGGATAAATGCAGTGAGAAGATTTATTACACAACATGACCTTACTGCAGGCACTCAAAAGTGTTTTGCAGTGAGACACCTTAACCTAACCAGCATGCTACCTGGATATTTTTCCTAGGCATCAATTTTATCCACCTCTCCAGATATACCCATTATCGTAAATTTACTTACAGAAGTCAGTCCTTTTCTCTTCTTTTGCCCTACATTTCCTCCAGGAGCACAATTTAAATCCTGGTTACTTCTCTTCCTTAACCAAACTGTGCTGAATCAGTTCCTGATGCAACTTCATTAACTTCAGCACGGTCTCACCGAGGATTAGCTCGTCCTGCTCACCAGTCCTTAAGATAAAATAATTTAATCAGAGGTAACTGATATAATCAACAAACAGCCCAAGAAAGATTCTTTCCTTACCTTGATGTCCACTGTCTTCATAGTCTAAAAATGTCGTGTGACACAGGCACTCTCAGATGCTTAAATGCCCTCAGAGTGGCGTAAGTGATAGCCTCACAAAATTGAAAGCTTTAGGAAGCAAAGATCAAAGCAACCTTTTATACTTTTGCTGAACAGATAACAAATTCTCACCTTGTAGTATGTCATAATATGAATTCCGGTGTCTTTCAAGTGACACTTGATCCATGTCTCATGTGGGATTATTTTTTTTTGTCTACACTATGGCATGATGGATGTCAAAAATGAGTGACTCATCCCAAAAATCTCCTGAAATTGTGTCACTATGCAACAGGATATTAATTGAAAAAAAATCTATCCCTGAACAACAAACCAAAATTGCATTGTTGAGTTACAGACTCATAAAAATAGGAGGTGATTGTGGTAAGGCTGAGTAATGACTCTATTAAATGGAGAGCTAAAAAATTTCCTCCAGTGTTTTATATATAGATATTTATGGATATTTTACTCATGCTATAAATTTTACTATCTTGAAAGGAAGCACAAAAAGGCTTGACACCTCAGACAGAAATCACAGATGTGATTTATGGATGCAAACTGATCTATGGATTTCCGCTGACAAATCTCATGACTTCATCTAAACTAGCAAAAGTTTTATTCTGCAATCTCAGTAGAATCAAAAGTACCTACCTATACAAACGTTCTTCCGGAGAAGGCACTGCGCGTAACAGTCCTCTGTTATCAGGACAGGATTTAAAACTGCTCTAAATATCAGATGAATTCTCCATTGCTTTTTTCAAGAATTGCTACAATGAGGGTAATTCCCTCTCTCCACTTCCAGGAGCTTTTCGGTATTTCCTCTTTATTAGTGTTGCTATTGATTTCTAAATGCCAAGTTGGGACAAGAAAACAGGGACTCTCCCTATAGAAGCAGTATAATTATGTGCCCCTTTTAGTCCTGTCTCAAAGGATGTGAATGGGACATGGGGGACAAGCTTCTCCACTCCAGGGGGCATTCAGATTGCCCCCAGAAACAAGGTGGATGCGGGAGGGTGGCTGTCCCACACAGGGCTATGCCTGAACAGTTGCACCACCTTTCAGACTGCACGTGTATGGATTTGCCTCAAGTTGTTATGTCTTTCCCATTTTATGGAACTTAATTAGGGTCTTCGTCCGGTTTGCGGTCTGGAGAAGGATGGAACCCATCAGGATGTGTCATAATGCAGTGACATAACAGGAAAACATGGGAGGAGACCAGATGTTCATACAAGGGTCTATCATTTGGAAATGCAGGATGTTTGACACAAAGGGTTTCACCCTCAGTTAATATAAACAGGCAGAGGCAGCGCTGCCTCCAGCTGTTGCGCAGTGCTGTACGAACAACAGAGCTGTGCCAGCTAGTGCAGTCCCACAAAAGACCAGGTGAACAGTTTCAGGGGTCTGTCATGAAAAAGCATCACAGTGCAGTACTCAGTAAGTGACTGCTTGGATTTGCTGACATTGCTGTCTTTGCAGAATTGCTTCCAAATCTGTGATCATCTTACAGTTGTTTCACGTTTTCCTAGCTTGAAATGGAAATGACCTAGCTTCCATTCTGGTTCAGCTGTAGTTGACTTGCTGGCTGGCTGTTGTTACTGCAATGGTTTCTGAATTTCTTTTATTATTCCCCTCCTCCACAGCATCGGTTTTATTTTAGCATCTTTTGCTCCAAGTGTTTTCAATGTCTTTTTTTATTTTACCTCTCACACACATTTCCAAGCTGCTGTAAACAAGCTGTATTGCTGGTGGGCAGACAGGAAACAGCCTGAAAGGACAGGAAGGACATAAAAACATGAATTCCCATCAGAATAGAGCTTGAGTATCTTCAGCTGTGTTAGGCAGGTATTTGCACTTCTGGTGTGGCAATTAGACCCTTCAGTGCTGGGCTGTTGGAGGGGATATGCAAACTTCTTATAATACAGCTTTCTGATAAGCTATTAAGAACAAAAATCCATCAATTCTAGCAAATGCTAGATATAGTCTGAATCTGCTTGCTAGAAGAGAGCTTCAGCCAGACGTAGCTGGGCAAAATTCCCCTTGCACCCCGAGGGCGGGTGACAAGTGAGTGCTGGTGGCTGCTGCTGTCATCTGAGTAACGTCTGTGTTCAACTGGTACTGTGTGGGTAACACAGAGAGAGTAACCACAGATCCTCTGGTTGGAAAGGGGTTTAATCCAGCTCGTCATGCTGTTAGTCATTGATCCAAACATCCTCCGTTTGAAACATACTGCTGAAGCGGAAAGTTCTTTTTACTCCCATCTGGTAACGACTAATCTTCTCAACCAGCTTCCCCTTGGCCAAGGAGGGGCCCAGGACAAGAACGGTCTCTCCTTACTAATTACAGGCTTTACCCTTTAGTTTAACATGGAAACACTAGTAATTAGAGCACAGAAATGCCAGTAGGTATATATGAACATGGAGCCAGTTTACAAGGTGATATGTTAAAGCTGATTCAAGTCCATACACAATCTCTTTCTCATTATGGAAGTGTAATTAATCACTTTGTCCCATAACCACACTATTGGATTAAATAGAGTCATTTTAACCTTCCTCCATATCTTGGTATCTACTCTGGTACAACAGAAGCCAATTTCCTTTGGAAAATGTGATGTGATTGAGCTTCTGTATCTGTGTGGACGTGGTTCTGCAGAGATCTTCTAGTATTAAGTCAATTTTGGCCTTTTCATCAATCACCTGAACTTGAATAGTATCTTAAAGTCATTGGCTTGGAGAGCATCTCCCCTCTATGTGTCTCGGCTCCTTTGCTGATCAGGGCTGTGGCAAAGATAGTGAAAGGCAAGGGCCTGTTCCTCCTCTCCTTTGGGAGCTGCTTTTCAGCTGAGGCTTTACGGCTGGTCCCACCTGGGATACATGGCAGCTGGATAGCATCTGTGCTTGCTTCTGGGCTCATACCTCTGTCATTTTGGCCTGGACCTGGACCTGGACCTGCTGGCTTGGCTTCCTGGCTTGGCCTCAGACCAGCCTGGTCACTGACTTGGGTGATTACTGGGCTGCATATGCCCCTGGCCACTTTCTCTGGGGCTGATCTGGACCCTCATGTGCCACTCAGTGTCCTGGCTCCTTGTAGTTGAGGTCTCTAGCTCTGACAGCCTTGCTATCACACTTGGCTCCCAGCTCTCCTTCCTTGGGGAGCGGCTAGATCCTGCAGCACGCAGACACAAGTTTTTCGGACTCATCTACATCTACTAATAATCCGATGATCTTCAGCATGTCTCCTCTCCACGGTCCAGTTCTGAGACAGGTCTGAAAGCAGTTTCACCCAAGTGATGGGCAAATCTGAAAGCCATAAGCTCCATAGCCCAAGACTCTGGGCTTTAGCTCAAGATTTATTGAGTCACAGCACTTGCTTTCCTGCTTGTCAGTTGATTCCCTGGACGCTTGACGCCCATTACCCTTTTCCTGCCAAAATTCAGGTGTGAGGTCAGTTGTGGTAGGCATTAAGTTATGTTAAGGCAAGGTGACCATGGAGAGAATAGAGGTCAGCAGAGCTATGGGAAGGACAGCCTAGGTTTACTGCAGTAAGCGGGACACATAACATCACAGGGAAGGACCTTTCATGATGGACGTTACTCATAAGGCAGAACAATTGTGATGCAAGGTAGAGACTTTCGTGCAATTTTGCTGTGGTTCATCTGAGATTCATTTCGCTGTCCCTAATTAAACTCTCTGTGTTCTGAGAAAGTAAAAGGGAGGCTACAGGCACATTTACCTGGCAAAACAAATGGTGGGGACTTTGCTGGGGAAAAGCTGAGAGGCTGGTACTTTCTGTCCTCTGGTTTCTCTAGGACAAGAGGAAATGGCCTCCAGTTGCACCATGGGATATTAGGAAAAAATTTTACACTGAAAGGGTTATTAAGGTTATTAAGCATTGGAATGGGCTGGCCAGGGAAGCAGTTGAGGCACCATCCCTGGAGGTATTCAAAAGATGGGTTGACATAGCGCTTAGTGACATGGTTTAGTGATGGTATTTTTTATCAGAGTTAGGTTGATGGTTGGACTAGATGATCTTAAAGATTAGTTCCAACCTTGACAATTCTATGATTCTATGATTCTCTTAAAAATAACAACTCGCTAGGATTGTGCAAGAGTTTGCAGCTTGCACTAGCTTGAAGAAATATCTGGAGAGACTTCTTAACTGGGAGAGGAGCAGGACTGGTGCCTGAGTGCATCCTTTTAGCCTCTGCAGAGGCTCCTGGAGCTCAGCCCTCGCTACTCAGACAGGGCATTGTGTAGTTATCTGATTATAGTGAAATATATTCCCTGACTGCTTCTTCAGTGTCCTTTCCTCTTTAATTGTATATGCTGGGAAGACTGAAAAAGCTTTCACTTTCCCAGCCTCTTAAAACAATCTTTCAATCTAATTTTATCTAATGCATTTTGAAGTATTTTTTGTAAATGTCTTATAGACATGATGGGATGCAATCTATGTGATTTCAGCCTCACACTTTAAAGAGGAATCTTACATCATTAAAAATCAATGGCACATAATGGTCAGACAGCAAGAAGAGGTCACTTCGAGACCATCAGACTCATGCTGCAGGAGCACAAGGGCAGGTTTTGATGCCATCCCAGGCTAGGAGGCTCTGCTGTGTCCTCAGGGGCAACCTCTAACCATGTGAAGTCCCAAGCAAGGCTGAGCAGAAAAGCCCCAAATTAAGGGCTAAATTGGCTAAGGCCTAAATAAAGTCCTATAATAAAGGCCTGTGGGATGAGGTTCAACAAGGCCAAGTGCTGGGTCCTGCACTCCTCCTGCATCATCCCTGGAGGTATTTAAAAGACGGGTAGATATAGTGCTTAGTGACATGGTTTAGTGATTTTTTTTTTATCAGAATTAGGTTGATGGTTGGACTAGATGATCTTAAAGGTCCCTTCCAACCTAGACAATTCTGTGATTCTATGATTTTCAAATCAATAAATGTACTTGCCCATCTGTTTCTTAATGCCTGCTTACTGGGGGCGGCCCCTGCCCTCTGTCCATCTCCCTTTTCCCTTGCACGCCACCTCCACAAGCTAGATCCTCAGCTCTTGTGCAGCCAGGGGATATTCCTGGTTGTCTGCCATTGCTCTGGTTTTAGAGAAGTCAAGGACTGCTTTGCTCAGTGTGGTGCAGCAGATGATGAGTGGGATTATGCTCGGAACCAGGAGACAGATCCTCCTCCCCTTCAAGACAATGTACATCAAGAGTGAGTCCGCTGGAGCCACTGGCGTTGTGTTATTATGAAGGAAGACGGAAACACAAGCATTTTGCACTTAGGCCTAGAGTGTCTGCAGAGACATTTTTCACCAACATCTTCCAAACACCCATGTTCAGCGCAGTAATGATGGGAACCCTGATGTTGGTGATGTGTCAGTGGCTGGTTTTGTCCAGGGCAAGCCTCAGAGCAGAGCTCCAGCCACCTCCTCCCTGACATCTTCTTCTACCTTACGTTCATTAAACTCCCAGTGCATTTCAGCCACAGGACTAATTGTTACCAGTTAATCAAGCTGCAGGGTTATTAAATCACATGTTCGTTGGCTATCAGTGAGACGCAGAGACTGTGAAGAGGCAAAATGTTTTCCTTAGCATTGAAGAATTTTCTTCAATGTAAGGGAGTATGTTTCCTTCTGGACAATTTATTGTTGTGGAGTGAAATATTTATACCTACATCTTATTTTCTAGGCTTTAAATTGTTTCCCTTTTCTTCCCGAAAGATTAAGCCTGTTCCAAATTGGCCTATTTCAGCTGTTGCTACAGGCACATACCAGGCTGCAGTATTTCACATGTGTTGGGGATTTGTGTGATACCCCTGCAGTGCCCTCAGTACCACACCACACCTCGGGGGTAGGTCTGTGAACTGCTAGTTCACAGCTGTCAGCTCTGAAACAAGAAAGCAACTGTTGGAAAAAAACGAGTTTCATGCTCCCCTCCCACCCAAATTTGGAATGTCATCTATGAAATTAAACTGTTGCCATATCCAGGGTGAGAAATATCCAGCCAGAGACGGGGGAAAGGCGTGAAGTCTGGCATCTCACGTCCAGGGGGAAAACGAGAACTTTATTTATTTGGAAAATGGAGGAGATCTGACTCGGGCAGCCCTTTATGTCCCCTGGGAGGTCCCGTGATGTGAGACGTGGAGGTCACGGCAGTTTGCAAACAAGCAATGCAGCCGTTTGCCCGCTCACCAGCAAAGCCGCCATGGCCTCTGAGGGGAGCAGGAGAAGGCTTTGGGTCTTTGGAGCTTAAGCTGGCGCTGACTGACACCATTAGGATTCATTTCAGCGCTCCAGGAGCCCTTGGAGAAAGCACTTGAATAAATATCCTAAATTCTCACCGCATTGCTGCTGAAATAAGTGAATTTGGAAAGCATCTGGACATTAATGCTGACTGCCCACATGGATCTTCTCAGAGTATTGCAGTCAACATGGCTTAATTTTGCCTCATTTGCGTACAAAGTCTTTCCTTTCACCCCTTTACATCCTGAGATATTAGATTTTAAGTTATTATGCTATATTATTATCCTGGAACCTTGCTCAAGAACTCTGTGGGCTGGAAGGAGAAAGCACTGCTGTGACCTGAGGATCTCTGAGGAAACTCTCCTTGTTGGCCAAGGTGGCTGGTGAAGGCCTGCTTCCCTGGACATGAAGACCTGCCTGTTCCCAGGCTCTGCTCTGCCGCCGTCGGAGGCTTCTCTTTTGCTTCTCCCTCTGACCAGGGTTGCTGAAGGCGTTCAACACCTTCCAGCATCTGGGGGAAAAGGGATATTTTTATCTCCCAGCTGGCTGTCTCTGGGCTGCCCAGCCCAGGCCGTGGAGCATTAAGATGTTCATCCACAAATGCCACCGCTTTTAATTTTCCCTTTTTATAGAGAGAACTAAATCAGAGGGAGTTCGGTGTTCCCCTCTAATTATTTTTTACTTCAAAAGGGGAGAGTTTGAAGTGCACCAGTGAGGACGAGAACTGCTGGAAGCTACTGCCCTGCTCTTCTATAAGGAAACAATGGCCACGGTCCTGTCAGTGGGGCTGGTATGGGGTCAGGGCTACCTAGTGCTTCTCATACCATATTTAATCTTATTAAACTTATCATCCTTCCTCCGTCACTTGAAAGGGAAAGTTATTACTGGTGGAGTCACAGGTCAAAAAAACCACCCCATAACAGTATTGAGCGAGCTGCTGAGTTTTCCTTTTAGAAACGAGCTTTTGAGGAACTCGTCCAGTCGCAACTCACAGGCGTTCTGCAGCTGTTGTTGGTGACACGGGACATTAACTCACATCTAACTGTGGGGTGGAAAAAGGCAATACTGGAGTTGCTGAAGAACCTGCCATTTAATTTAAAGGGAGCAAACTGGGGTTTGGGTCAAACCGTGTCTTATGTGTGTGTGTGATTAGGGAAGAGAAAGGGGGCTGTGGCCACGTCCTGCAGTTCCTTCTGGTTTTTACGAGCGGTTGGTGTTTTTTAAGCACGCACAAGCCAACGCCGACTTCTGCCTGTGGGAAACCGGCCTCTGCGTCGGGGGCTGCCTGGCTCCTGAGTGCCTGTGGCCAGTGTCCGAGCAGGCATTGCTGCCACCCTGTGGACAGCTGGGCCCCCATGGTGGTGGGGCTGGGATCACCTCGCATGGCTTTGGGCCAGGGCCATCAGGTGCTCCCCTGCCCAGCTGCAGGACTTTAAGAGCTTGTTTGGATTGCACCGGCCCTTGTGCCTGCAGCAAGCTGGTGCGGGAATCGTGCCCGTCCTTCCTAAAATAGAGGCGCCGGGCTGAGCTGTTGTCCTCTGCTACTCCCTTGGTGCTCACACTCACCTGGACAGGCAGTGGATAGGTGTTTCTTTCCAAGGGTGCCCTCCATACTGAAATCACAGCCTCAGCCTCAGTTTGAATTCCATGTTTATTCTGTAAAAGTTTAATATTTTGCTAAAAGATAGTATTAAAAAAAAATATAAATTCAACCCAACAGTGTGATTGGAGTAAAGCTATATGCAGACACCTAGAAAGATGGCTAGAGAGCAGGAAAAGCAGGACGTCTAATCACTGAAGAAACAGTTACAAACAGCAATAAAATTAATATCTATATTAAACTAGCAGTGCAAAGATACAAACTGGAAGCAGCTTTACATTAAAAATACAGCTTTTTAAATACAGAAATAGCACCAATTTACAAAAGACGATCAGAAATGTAAACGTGGCAGGTAGATTCAAGTATAAGTTATACGCCTACCCTCCTCAGCAACTGTCTTGGGACAGAAAGGTTTCACAAACCCTGCAGAACCTCCTGGGTATGCACTTTGCCTCAGTGCAAATACAAATTCTGCTTCTCCAAAGCTACTTTTGCTGACCGAGTTGCTCCGAGTTTATTTCACTTCTTAGCTTTCGACAAAGGCAAAGATAGGAACGGGAAATTCATTCCCTCCTGACAACCAACCCTCCTTCCCCCTTGCCGGTCCGGTTCCTCAGCTCAGGTTGGGCAAGTAGCACTGATCCTTTTGCCGCCTGACTGCTTCGCTGGTCCCACCCCTGTTTTAGTGAGAACTTTGCATTGACAAAAAACAAGACAGCGTATCAACCCCCTTTTTCCTCCCAGGGCCAAATCGGCTCTCGCAACCGTGACCCGTCAAACAGCTTTGATGGTGAGGGAGTCGATGCTCATTTCCAGACCTGCTGTATTTACAGAAACTCAGAACTGGAAGCGGGAAAACTGGAAATTGGAAAACCGAAGATCCGTTTTGAGTCCCTGCATTTTCAAGTATAGTTAGGTTAGTTATGGCACAGAAAAACATCACCAACAAAGCGAGGCAATTTTTGCAATGATGCTTCAACTGGAGCGAAGAGGTGGTATTAGCTCTGATCCTCCTCTCTGCTCCCAGCTGCCATTTCACTAAAAGGCTGCACCGTACTGGAGGGGAAGAGAAAAGACAAGGTTTGGAGAATCAACGTCCGCCGTGTCCTCCTGAACCCTGTCAGCCCACTTCCAGCCCCAAATGCACGCTAGCAGAAGCAGCGCAGGGGCAGCACCGTGCCAAGGACACATTGCTTTCCAAAGTGAAATTATTTTAGGTGGACGCAGAAGAAGAAATAATTCAGAAGCAAAAATTGTAAACTTTCACAGCTGTAGTGTAATTAAAAAACAACAAAAACCCCACCTTAAAATTTAGCAGTCTGAAGATTTCTCTTTTCCACCCCTGAAATCTCCTGTGATAATTCTACCATAGATTTTCTTTCAAGGAGGGCTAACCAGCCCTCCTTATAAGGCTGTTATTGGTCTATTCTAAGATAAGGCCACATTACTTAAACTCCCAGCTTCACTAAAATTCTTTCTTAAACTCCATAATACATTTCATTATAAAAATAAAAAAACCTCATCAAATCCCCAACCCCTGAAGTCCTAACGTCCCTTAACCAACGAAGTAGCACATCCGACAGTGTATCTACCCTTGGAAAACCAGTACCAATGAGCAAAGAGCTGATAACGCTGGCCCTGCGTGTGCTAGAAATCCAGAGCAATGTGATGTCGACAGCAACACTTTCTTTTACACAGGAAACCTTGCAAATTTAATCACAGATTGCTGCACCAGTGAAAACATACCCGAACATAAGAGCGTTAACTCTTAAAATTATGTCCTATATTATTAATAGCACCATGCATTATTTGAGGAGTCTGAGTGTTAACTGTTAGACTTTTCTTCCTCTTGATCTTCTCCTAAGGAATACAGATACTTTTTTTCCCTCTTCCAAAATTCATGGCTCCTGCTCTTTTCAGCTTCTTTTTGTGGTTTAGATAGATACTCGCCAAAAGACAAGATCTCCTTTGTCTTCCAAGTACACTCAAATGCTCTATTAACTAGTTATGAAATTCCCCTAAGTGAAGAGTTAGGCACTTAAGTACATACCCCTTAAGTAGACTTAAGTAAACCGCTAAGTAGGCACTTAAATAGACTCAGGTTAGACTGAATCTAATCATGCGGTTAATGACTTATCAGTGTTCCTTGTTCATAAAGTCTAGACTATGTATTTATCGGGAGATGAAATCTGAGCACAGCCCTCTCAATGGCTGGCCACTCTCCAATTACTGTCAAACTTATTTAAGGAATCAGGTTTTGTATTCCTTACATCTAACTTGTATGTTTTGCTCAGAGTAAAAGAAAAAAAAACAAACCCAAGGACTAATACAGTTCATTAACACAATTACAAAAATGTTAACATTCACAGTTATTTTGGTCTTAATATTTTTCACGTGTATACATTCAGTCATATTGTGTTAAGTCATTATTAGTTTTTTCTAACCACAAGTGCTGGGCAAATTGTACAACAACCAACTGACATTCAAGTAATCCTACCCTGAGAAAATCTGTTACTCTGAAGCGGCAAAAAAACTTCTTTGTACTAAATCCCACTCCATTCTACAAAATAAATAGCATGATGCTGCACTGCAGAGGCAGGATTTGACAGATTGGAACCAAGGAAGCAGTTGCTCTCACAACTGCAAGAGTTTATCATTTTCACCACAGATTTACTCAGGGTAAGTAGAGTACATGAGAAAAAATACTTACCCCCGATAAGTGCTAAACATCTCACTTAAGACCATGGATAAAGAACCCCTGGGGACTCCAAGGAGATCTGTTTGCATCTCCTCACAGCAACAGATTTTTCCAAATTAAAGCCACAAATACAATCTGATGCCCACAAGGCCGTGTGAAGCACAGCATCCAAATTCAAATCAGTACTGAAGATGCAATTCAGTAAGAGGTTTTCAGTACCAAGGACGATTTGTGAAGAAGGTGGTCAACAGAACCGGTGGGTGAAGAGATTGAGGGGAAGCATGCCAGAAGGGGTGACATTTTAATGCGCTCTTCTTGTCAGGGAAGAGCTTGTTCTCTTGTAATCGCTACAGGGTCCTAGGACAATCTGCCCACCCTTTGCAATGAGTGGTGTTAGTCAGGGCTGGTACTAGAGATTTCCAGTCTCCTCTGCACAGAGCTGGCATTTCTGGTCTGGTTGCCTTCATTTTTCTTCCACGCAACGGGGTCTCCAAGACTTCCAGGAGTTTTGAAAAATGCCTCATGACGTGCAGGACGAATGCTCTTGGGAGTGAGGGGGGCTGACGAGGGCTATTTGTGAAACAAAACCAAAGTGATTCAGTCGGGTGTTCTCAAAGCCTCCACGCAAGCCCACAAACAGAAGACAGCTTGTAGACATTAAGCCCTATACCCTGCTACTATGAGGAACCACGTCACACATCCTTTCAGAAGCTCCCCATGAAAAGCTCCAGGCTTTGCCCCTTTTTGTTCTGGAGCTGTCTGCCAGTACATCATTGCTGGAAGCTGAAAGCCTCTATCTCATTTCCAACTTAAATGTATTCATGACCAGCTCATACTCATTCATTCTTGTGCCAATCTTGTCCTTTAGCTTAAATGGCTCTTTCCCTTCCTCGATGTTTTACTTGCTTTTGTTATTTGTTAGCATCAAAACAGATCTAAAATTAGTCTCCTAAACCCTGGCCACTTGTGTTTTAAGTGTTACTCTACCATAACCTCTAATGTTAGTTAGTATCTCTAATCAGATCAGCTGTCAACTAGTCTCTATTTAAGACTTTTACTAAAGCTCGAACAAGATAAACACAAAGTAACTTTCATAAAGCTTCCAGAAGTTCAATCTATTTGTGATTAGACTGCATTAGACAATAGCAAAACAAATCACAGATTTAAGAATGTAAGCTAAAGCAGTGCCAAAATGTCACTGCTAATAGTTGTAAAGACCCAAGTAGCACAGTGTGACATGACTGTTTTATGTCACTTGTACTTCAGGTAAGTTCATTTAAAAAAAGAGAATTTCATTTATCTTTTTTTCTAATGTGCAATGTCTGTTTCTGTGGTAGAATTTTGAAAAATATCTTTATAAAAAGATCAACAAAACCCACAAGAATGGTTTTCCCCCCCATTCTGATGCTGAACAGAGATCAGAATGGGGGTGAGGAGGTAGCCCGGGACACTACTCCCTGAGAACTGCTGCAGCCAATTGACTCCTGAATTATGACAAACAATTCTTCCTAATGTGTCCACCTAATGTGTTTCCATTGTCATCGCATAACACACTGACAATGATGGTGTCAAATGGGGAAAAAAATATTTACTGGGATCTCCCAGGGACCTGGCACCGCTGTTTCATCGTCACTCAACCACCTTTGGCTCTTACCTGCTGCAGCTTCAGAAGGGTCACCGGATGCCCCACACACACGGGGGAGTCCAGTTTAACGGCACCACAAGACCTCGCAAGCACGGGGCTCAGGTGCAGAGCGGGATGAGCTGGTTGCTGGGGATCCACCGAAGGCGTGGGTGAGACCTTGGGGGTAACCACTGCCGTGGTGCCTATGAAAACGGGCGTTGTTGATGCCAGGCTGGACATACTGAAATTCATGGAGGCGGCGGCCGAGAAGGAGCCATCGGGAACTGGGGAAAGGGGACTGGTGACTGTGGGAGAACAGACGACAGGGAAGGAAGCTAGGGCTGCTGACGGCACCATGACACAGGGGACGCTCAGAGAAGGCAACTGGCTTGCAGCCAGGCTGATGGCACCAGGGGCTTGGTTTGCAGAGAACAAGAAATTAAAACTGCTTAATCCTAAACCAAAGAGAGAAAAAGCAAGGCATTAACACAGTTGACAAATTGGAATTAAGCTATTATAACTTCATCTAGAACAGGAAAGAGGGATGACAGGAAAGAAAGAAAGAGGCTGCCCAGAAAGAAAACTGTACAAAAAAAGAATAAAAAAGAAGGAAGAAAACTTACAAACCCATGGCTCTGCTGTCAAGTTCCCTCTTCCTACCTGCCTCCACCTCCCCACCTACTGCCTGTTCACTATAGTTGCATCCATTTATATCAAGTACCAACCACACACCTTGCTGTTTTCTGCCTCTAACTTCAGATATAAGCAACATCTTGACTAAAGAAACTTTTTTTTTCACTACCAGGAATCATATCCTCTGCTATATGAAAACATATACTCTGCTTTTAATGGGAAAAAAACCCCAAAACAAATGGAAAACGCCCACAAAGATAGACCCCAAAGACTCATATTTTCCTGAGAACAGCTGAAATACTGTTTTGAAGCAGAAGCTGCTCCATTTCCCAGTTTGTCTGACCTTCCAAAACATAAGGATCAACATTTTCAAACCGAGCATCTCCATCCCATAAGTGAAATCCCCACACTGTGCCACAAATGAATCAAACACTAAAGTAGTAGTCATGGAAACTGCCACAGGTCTGCCACACGTATCCTGTTTCCACAAAAGACTCCTACACTTCACACAAACACAGACACAAAAAACTGTGGACGCAAAATCCTCTTGCAATATTTTCAGCTACTTAAAATCATAGAATGGTTAGAGTTGGAAGGGACCTTAAAGATCATCAAGTTCCAACCCTCCTGTCATGGGCAGGGACACCTCCCACTAAAGCAGGTTGCTCAAAGCCCCATCCAGCCTGGCCTTGAACACTTCCAGGGATG
>JAOXNO010000001.1:41309846-41325125 GCA_028565335.1 Limnodromus scolopaceus
GGTGCACTCTATCCCACTGTCCATGTCACCGACAAAGATGTTAAATAGTACTGGTCCCAGTACCGACCCCTGAGGAATACCACTCGTTACTGGCCGCCACTTGGACATTGAGCTGTTGACTGCAACCCTTTGTGTCCTTCCTATCTCTACTGTGTCCTACAAGCAGGTCTGGCTGCACTCACAACGACTCGGTTTTTGTGGGGTCATCCTGATGATCCACATGACGAGACAGGACAAAGTTCACAGATGACTAAATTCACCCACTGAGGGAAACGCTGTTGCACTATGCTGGCTGCCTTACTGTCAAACCTAGACTTCCAGCTCCCCTGAGTTTTGAATGCTGTATAGATGTCTTTTTTTTTTTGCTGCATATAATTCAAGCATGCAAAACACACATTATTCATGTATATTAATTTTTGGGTACCTCAGAAAAATGCCCGTATTTTCAGAGAAGCAACAATTCATATGGAGGTAAGAGAACCTGGAGCTATTAAACTACCATAGAGAACTGCTGACAGTTTTTGTGCCACATACAGACTTATTCACCTATCTGTAGGTCCCCCTATTTGAACAGCTCAGTGAACAGACGCAGAAGTTTGACGCCCCTGGATCTCAGAGCTGTCCTTACCAGCAGTAGGCTGAACATAAAGGTACTGTGGTAGGAAAGGTTGATTGGCATTTTCTTTAGAGATGTGCTCTTTTCCTGGGGAGGGTTCATCAGGGTCTTTATTCTGAGACCATTTTTCTTGCTCCTGAGAATCTGAGGGCTTAGTAGACTCCTTGTCTGCAGCCTCTGGAGCAGCAGGACTTGCGAGGTCAAGACGAAAAGCTTCTAGATGTACAGCAGATGTACAGCCACTTCCTGGGGTAGATTCTGTCTTGGGTGACTCAAAAGGCTTCTAAGCAAAAATAAAAGAGGAAATGAGAGGTCCAAACTGAAATAGCACAGTATAATGTCTCTTGTGCACCTTCTTCAGCTACAGAGTAAAATGTGCACCTGCGAAAGGGGTAGCACAAAACTCCTTGGCAAGTTAAAAATTTTGTTTGTGATGCCTAAGCCATGGGCTGCTGTTTGCTTTCAGTACTTGCAAACACCAGCTAAGAAATATCTGAGCTTAGGGATCCATTTCTCTTTATTGACAAGGAAAAACACCTGTTTCAAATGGCTTATATTCAAACACTGATAAGATCTTGAGCCTGATCCCCATTTTTTTAAGAAAACCATGAGATAGATGCACTTCACATTCACGATCATCTCCTCTCTCACCAGCCTGCCGTGGGAAACACTGGGCTTGAGAGAGAGGGACTCAGGCTGGAAAGTAGGGGAAAAGTACAAACCACATGTGCTGCAGCTCAGCAGCTCCCAAATGCTGCTGCTATTTGGGAAAGCCCAAGCTAACAGAGGAAGATGAGGAGTAATCGTCATGTTGATTTCCTCCCTTCTGGCAGGCTGTTTTGTCGAAGACAATGATCAAGACACTGATTCTAAAGAACAGCAGACCATAACTTCACTATGCAAAGCAATCACAGTCCATTTTCCCCTGGTGGTGCAAAAACATCTCCCAGTTAATGCCTATACTTCCTGACACAGCACCCTTACAATTTTGTTAACAAGTAGGAGGCAACATTTGTACCTGTAACAAGAGTGGTGCAGTGAATTTTCACTTCTGAAAACATTGTCTGAAGAAGAAGTCTTTCCTTGCTAACAGGAAGCCAAAGTGATAATGAAATTCACTTCCTTACCTTGGGTACTACAAGGGAGAGGGGCACATCGCTCTGTTCCATGGTCTGCTTTTTAGCAGCTGGCTCTCCATCATCTACAGGTGCAGAGGGTGACGTGCACTTGTGGGAGCTGCGTTTCTGGCAGGCAGCTGGAGGTATGGCAGCCTGAGCTTCTGCACTCCTGTTTCCCACCTCTCCTGTGGTGGGCAGGGTCTCCCTCGAGTTATTTTCCTGAAGACCGCCACACAACATAAAAAGGGATGAAGATGGGAAGCACAGGAAGGGTTGGCTGGGGAGCAGGGTAGGTTTTCCATTTTCTGTTTTGGAGGCTGCTGGCGTGGAAGGATGTAGAGCTTGGCTGCTGACCCCATTTAGCAGCGAGAGGTTTGGCACATCTGCCTGAACCACAGGGAAAACTGCCTGAGGCAAAGGGTTAACACAAAAATCAGAGTCCCCAGGAAATGGAAGAAGGGATGGAGGTGAAGTTGTGCTTGGGTTCCTTACTGAATTTAATACCGTTTCTGTGGCACAAGCTTTATTCCTAAAGAAAAGTAATGAAAAGAGGAAAAATATTTAGTCCAAAACTAACCCCCTATTTTATCCTTACAAGCAAATAGGTACATCGTTGAACATCAATATGGAAAAATCCCCCCCCATGCTCATTACTTTTAAACAGTTTACAAGGAGGGGCACTTTTTATTATTTCTAATTACACAGAAGCAGATGTATCAGGTTTTTGGCAGAAAAATAATGCTTACAGCTGCACTGGACTAGAGCCAATCATCCACAAACAAATTCACATTAGGACAGGTGTAGAGAAGAGCCACTGATATGGCAGAGACGCTCTTCCCTGGAGCCCTGATTTGCTTAGCCAACAGGTGAAAGGAGGCAGGCATGATCTGTATAAACACACGTGAGATGAAGAACTACTGAAGCTAAAGGACAACAGTGGTACAAGTACACATGGTACAAGTTGCCCATTAAAAAAACAGCAATCCACGCTGAGGCCTATCAGCATTGAAATAATGGGACTCTCTGGCAATTTTCTATCTCAGTCCCACCAATGGAATCTATCCCTGAACTAAACATAACAAGCACAAAGCTGAAACTGGACAGGAGTTAAGACCAACCTACCTAGTATCTTCCTCTATTTTCTGCCTGCAGACAGCTGCTAGATTTATCATTTTGGAGCAATATTCATCTGAATTCACAATACAGGCTGAAAGAAAACGAAGCATTCAATTAATAACAGTTAGGTTTACCAAGTATATTTTGATACAGGCCATATAAAATACCTGATATAATTTTTCTATCCTGGCACATTTTTATAACATCCAGTAATCACCTAGAGCCAGAACCTGCAAGACACTCAGAACTCTCAATCCTACCAGAGAGGTACTCGACATCATCATTTCCTGTAACAGGGAACAGTGAAAAGCCCTGTAATTGCTTTATCTGTTTTAACAGCTATCCATTAGATTGTTACAGTAAATTCCACTATATTAGGAACCATAAAATAAAGCAAGCTTTTGTGGCTAAAGAATCCTTCTTTATCTATACCAAATTTTAACAGAAGAAACTGTAGTATAGTTGCAGCTAGCGGAGAACAGAAACATTTCAAGCCAGTATGGCCCAGATTCATCTCATCTAACTCTAGGCACTTGAATGGAGGGTCCAAGCCAGAAGTCTCATCACATGGACAGTAGAAACATAGGCACCTCCCAAGGTGCCTAATTTTTATATATATTTATATAAATATATATATAAATTTATTAGGCTGATTCACCCAGTCAAGTGCCTCAAATTGGTGGGCCCATATTTGGGCAGATCCAGTGGGATACGAAAGAACACGTTTCCTTAGTAGTTACCTTGCCTCTCTTGACATGGGCTGTTGGGCTCAGAACTGGCCTTCCTTTTGGTCCCTTCACAAGGCTGTGCGCCGTTAAATGAAGCGTGACGTGTAAACCTTTGTTTTCCAGTAGCACAGATCTGAAACGGGGCACAGACTCCTCTCTGCGTCCGTGGCAGAGGATCAGATGTTGGGCTATGCCCTCTCAGCTCATCTGTAGGAACATAATTTTTTACATTGGTCCTTCAGGGAACACAGCTCATCCTTTAGGCTTCTGCCATGTTACCAAACTTGGCCACAGGAGAAGAGGTAACCTCTCTATACCATCCCAAACCCCCCAACACTGAAGCAGACCTAAGCTTGGTAAGCGCTGATAGACAAAATAAGGGTTTCCCTCCTTTCCATTCCATGGCAGCAGCAGCTGCAGTCTAGTGTGTATAGCCAAGAGAAGAAACGGTGCTATGATGGCATTAACACTATCTTTCAGTTTTACTTGGTCCTCGCACTGGCCTGACCCAAATACATTAACAAAGGTCTTTCCTTTGCTCTGTCTTCTAGCCAAGAATCAGCAGGCTAGAGATGCTCTGGCCCACTGCCTCCTTCTTTGCAGACAACCCTTTTGTACGTGGGGACATGCGCAAAATATCTGCAGAGCAAATATGTTTGCATGCGCAAACTTTTACTGTCTCATTATGACAGAATGTATTACAGAGATTTTGCAACTCAGAAAAGCTGTGGGTTTGGAGCTGTAGGATTTGGAGATGTAGGCATTGTCTGCCATTGCTTTACAATTCATACAGTTATTCATAAAATTATGTACGTTGGTGTAAAAATACTGGCAAAACACAGTATCCTTCAACATCCCTTGACAGCTCCAGCACTTGAGCATAAAGTCTAACAAGGGCAAATGTTGAGCTGGCCAGCAGTTAATAGTCACAGGGTGGACAATGAATGCCAAGCCACTCTACACATGGAAAACAAACTATTGCCACTTGGTAAGGGATTGTCAAAACAAAAAGGCAGGAGATGCGAGCTACACAACTCACCGGTCTTTCCAGGGAATTCCACAGGCCCAATCCACTTGAAGGCCGGTTTGCGTCCTCGTTCTTCTGTGACATGAACTTTCTTGATCAAGCCTAGGCTGGTGAGAACATTGGCGATGTCATACAGTCTTCGTACCTTTGCTAACAAGAAGGGGCAGAAACAGTCAAGACAGTCAAATTTACAATGTACAGTGCATATTTACATGGTAATTTCATTCCAGAATATGAGATTTCATAGACAAGGTGGGTAAAATCAAATTGGGATGGAGTTAAGCTACCTCCTATGAAGCCTGCTATGCCAGCTCCCACCTGCTTGTTGCTGCTTCTTCATATCTTAGCTGCTCATCTGTCTTAGCTGCTCGGGTTTAAGCTCATCTACCTCATTTTGATGGAAATGGGTTACTGAGTGATTACATCAGCAGCTTGCCCAGAAGAGGCAGCTACCTCCACATGGGGTAAAGACAAGCACTCGGGGGAAAGAGGCATATGAGTACGCAGCTGATCGCAAGAGGATATATATTTATCACCTTAAAAATGTAACACTCTTAGAAAAATCTCCATGACTCCAATAAATAACATGTTTGAGCTGAATATGATACCCACAGGTTATCCAGCTAAACTTCTTACATCCCTCCCAGTATTTGGGGCAGAACTTTAAGATTGAAGTGCAAGTACTTTATTTTAAACGTACATCAAAAGGTAAAAGAAAAGTCTTTATTTCAGAAAAATTGTTTACTAATGCTGAGTTTTTCCATGTTGTCTAAGGCATCTAAGTACTACTCCCCACCAACTGAAAAGCAAACTGTGCCATCCAGCTGTGAAAGATTTCTGGATTGAAAAGGAGAAGTAATACATTTCTGCAGAAAAGAAAAAGAATTCCATAAAATTAAACAATGTTTCATTTCAATAAGTTCTGAATCATCATTCAGAACAGTACAGGAAACAGGGTTAAAGTATGAAAAAAATTCTAACAAAAAAAAATTTTCTTCATTCTGAAGCTAAAACTTGGAGATAATTGTCAACTTGTCTCTTCCCCACCCCAAGCTCTGTTTTCATTAACTGGCATTTGCAATTAAAAACCCAGGCCGCATTTCAACAAAACATTCCTGACCTGCTCTTGCCATTACCTACTGGAGTCATTCCAAACATGCCCCCATTTTCTCTACTCACTGACTGATTTATTGGTCTCTCAACAGCCAGCTTACTTTTAAATTTGCTGTGGTCCACTGTATCCTGGGTTTCTTCTATCAGTATCTTTGCTGCGATGTCCAGAGTGACTATCTTGGTCTTGGAGACAAGGAACAGCATGACAAACTTTTGGCTCATAATCCGCAACGACTTGTCCTTTCTGCTGTTTGCAGATGCTGTATTACAAATAACACCCAAGCCTCTTAGCATATGTCACCCATCACAGCCAGAAAACTAACAAGTAGGTTCTCACACACAAAAGGGGTAAAGCATTTTCTTGTCAGGAAGCAGAAATCTTTTGAAAGGCAGCAAACAACTGAATAATGCAGACAGAAGTCTCTCTTCAAAAGGCAATAAAAATGAAAGCTTGCAGAAATAGCTCTTAGGAAGTCAGACTCCAAAGCTGATTCTATGTAATGTTACACAGTTTTGCACCACTCCAATTTTGTGACGCCAATGGACTTTGCAACTTAAACATTATATATTATATGGGCACCATGCAAACAGTGGACAAATTGAAGATGGCACCTTCTGCCAGGATAAAGCATTTACTATCAGGTACAGGTGGGGAAAGAAGAACTGGAGTGTCTGGCAGAAGTTCCTGCCAGTCTGGAGGACAGAGGGAAAGTCCATCCTGAAACCCATGCTAGGGACAGGATAGAAGGAAGAATTCTGTCACCCTCACAGTGAATTCAGCACCTTTTTGCAAAGAATATTTTTTCATCATTTAATTTAAAAGCAAAGCAAGGGAAAATGTCACATAATAAACTAGAGAAAGAGACTCGTGTCTGTGTGTAATATCACACACGTTAGTTATCTTACCAGAGGTGCAATCTGGTTCTGAAAAGTCCAGTAATGGTCTGTCTTGAGTATCTGGAAGAATTTCCCTTTTCCGTTCTCCAAATTTGTACTCCAAGTCCTGCTCCTTCTGCTGGAAGAAGGTCATTAGCTCTCCATACTGCAGCTTGCCTGCTTCCTGAAGTGTTTTCAGGGTCTGACTTAGGTTGTGCCGGCCATGCCAACAGTACTGGTTCTTGGCCACACGGCTAACCAGGTGCAACGACTCCAGAACATTCACTATATCGTAAATTCGTCTCCGCTCAACTCCTGTTTTAAGGTGGGGGGGGGATAAAAAAGACATAGATGCTCATCTAGTTTTAATGTGCTCTTCAGCAGAAGCAAAACAGAGATCAGGCTGTTCTCTGAGTGTTCACAATACATTTTTCACTGTTTCACCTGGACACATTACATTAGATCCATTCAAATTTGTACAATTAAGAATTCACTTATGTATGGCCAGCCCCATGCTATGATGTTCATTATCTATTTTGTTAACTGCCTGCCCAGCCACGCCTTCAGCTCAAAGCATGTGCACTGTGTTTAGAAGAACTGATTGCACTCTGCCCAGCCCCACTCACTCAGACCTATCCAGACGGCCCTGAGGTTTTCAGATCACTTTGGCCCTTCTTGTCAGAGAGCTTTGGAGCTCAGACACAGAGGGCAAGGAAAGGGTCTGAGCCTGGCGCTGACACAGGGCAGATATAAAAGCCCACTCCTACAGGCACCAGTGGGAATGTGGTCCTCCACTTGTATTTCCAATGGCATCATTACTTGCTAAGCACGTATCAAGCAAAGGATCATCAAAGGCTTCACAAGGTGCAAAGCGGTGGAGAATGAGACCCACTGCTCCCAAATGCAGCAGAAAGAAGTCCTCGGTGCTGGCTGGGTGTGCACCAACAGGAAATCTATGAAATATGTCCAACTTGTGTTCAGCCTGCCTGAGGGGACTGAATATGAACAGTCTGGTGGTTCTGCTAACTGTCGCAAGTACTTGAGTCCAGTGCTGCTTGAAGCATGGCTGTTATATATAACACAGTGCACCAGCATATAGCTGGTGGCATCACCTGCACCAGAAATCCCACAACGGTTAACACAAGCTGAGCAGAACAAGTGGTAGCCAAGGGGAAAGGTTTTTAAAGTCTTCCCTGCAGAAGGCAAGGCCTTGATGCATCTGTTTACCCATCTGGAGAGTATGGATAATAGTTACCAGCCTCAAGCAGATATTAAGATAAAAAAATCATGAGTATTTCTAAGCGTGTGGAGATCTTGGAGTGAAACATACACCCGGAAAACAAGAATGCTACACATATCCTGGTGTCTGACAGGCACCAACAACATAGCCCCCTTTATGGTCTTTCCATAGGTCTCCAGTGAACAAAGCAACATACATTTGTAGCAAAAGCTGTCTTTAAACCATCATTTGTTACACAGAGAGCAGCAACATCAGCAGCGACTAATTTTGTGGTCCCTGAAGCACATGGATGCAGTAAAGGAAAAGCAAGGAAGTGGAAACCCAAGGGAGAAGAACAAGCACACCCCCTTCTAGGATCCCAACAGAAAGCTTTAAAACGAAGTTTCTAGTATTTAGGAAAACTCAGTAACCTAAGTCCCACTACAGAATAAAGCACTACTCCTGTTCAGCTGTACAAAGCTGGAGCACAAGCATCTCATGCAAACGCGGAAAGGAGTAACTGCAAGATCTAAAAGAACAATTTATTTAAAAAGTAATTTATTTAACTGTTTGCTTCATTTGAATTCTCTATTTCCACATCCCATTATCAAGGCAAATAAGTAAGTATTTCAAAGACTGTCTTAGCAGAGTCACAGAGGACGTCACTCTTCTTTTCCCTTTCTTCCCCAAACAGACACATTTCATTTTTGCTACCTCTTTTCTGTTAAATACCTGAGTTCTAAGTGTGGATACAGTATTTATTTAGTTGAAGTCCAATGGCGTAGAGCTCTTCCTAGCTAACAGACAACCTCTCCAAGGACCTGGACCTTTTTGTTGTTGGTGTGACCTGGCCGAGTGCTCTCTCCCAAGTTTTATTACTTCTCTCAAATATGTCATTAATATTTTACCCAAGACCGAACCTAACAGCAGACCCAGCAAATAGGCTCCTCGGTTCCTTCTCGCCACCTCAATACAACATATTTTCTCATTCTACTCTTGCAGGTCTCCTGGTAAACTCCCCTCACAAGACAATATTTAAAGCCAAGATAACTTTGATGAACCATGAGATCTTGGAAGCTACAATGTCAGGCACATCACTGAAGCCAGGCAATAAACTCAGCTGATTTCCTACACCTACTAGTCTGCCATTGTTTCCCCAAATGTTCCATTTTCACAAAATCTGTTGTTTATAAGTCCTCCTGCAGGAGGACTTATAAGTCCTAACTCCTTCAGTGTTCAGCCAACTGAAAACTTAAGAAAGCAACAGAGCTGGTAAACAGCTGGAAGATAGATCTGTCTAGCAAAAAGTACTGTCAGAAAACAGATTTCAAAATGGTAGCATTTTTAAGCAGTAAAGACACTTAGGAATATTAGGCATTTCCAACTCTTGATTAGTAAGATCAGAAGAGCATTCAGACCCAGAGAAAGGCAGACCTTGGATGTACTCTCTAAGAAGGTTGGTATTTTGAAGGCCCTCCTGTTGAGTCACCCCAGCTGATCAGTTACCCCATTTTTGCAGGCATACATACCAAGAATTGAAGCCACTTCATCCAAAGAAATAGTAGTTTTTTCTGTTGACAATGGATAACTTGGATAGCGAGCTAGAAACTTTTGGCACAAGAGTCCTAAGCTTTTCTGTTTTCTGCTGGGCCTCTGCTTTTCAAATTCATCAACCGTGCTGTCGTCTACTATATCATACTGTTAAAAAATAAATGTTAACCCTTTAGTACAGAGCTTTAGAAGCAAGGCATAGCCAAGCGAGGCATATTTCAAATGTTAGCGATATTTAATCTTGGACTTTCTAATAAGGAAAAAACCTTGGTCTCCTTGCAAGCACAGAGCACTTGGGTGATATATTTTTGCTTGCAAGCTCTTTTTAATTCATCACACAAGGTATATACAGAAAAACTCTTATCTGCGAGATCATAAAATAATGGTTCTGCATAAGGAAACAAAACAATAAGACCAAACACCTGAGACGAGCAGACAGTAAGATCCTACTTGGAAGGAATGTTCCTTTTTGAGAGGAGGAGGAATATTCTCTCAAACACCAGAAGATACGCAAGCCATTAAAGAGTTCCTGCATAACCTCTTTCAAGAGATTTTACTGCCCTTTACAGTGCCTCTGTAACTTTAAAAAAATGGGGGCTAGGGGGGGCATGGTGCTAAGAGGCTATAAAAGGCACCACCCAGTCTCTGAACCTTAAACTTGGTTGGGCTGTTAGCTTAAGTTAACCCAAGGGTGGCCTGAATATGGTCTTTCTATCCCTGCAGGGGAAAAAAACCAAACAAAGCAACAAACTGCGATGCCATGAATGTATGAAGAGGTATGTTTATTGATTACAACATGAGAATGATGGAGCATTTTTCTGCACTGGCAACTTTGCGGTTTTGCTTGCATGTCAAAAAAAAAAGGAAAACCAAAATGATCTCACCCTCTGGCAAAAAAAAAACCTAAGAGCGGTGGCAGCTGTTGAAACCCATGTTTCCTTGCTTTTCAGATATTTAACTGTCCTTTGTTGGTTGTGACTACATGGCCTTGTGGCAGGCTGTTGCTCTGATTGAATTATTTCAGTTTTATCTGGTATTCTTACAGTAACACTTTTACATCTTTTGTAATTCAACTTTCTGTGAAGAGAAAATTGTTAAGTGTAAGTTTTATAACTAGAAAATATTTGAACTCTTTATAGTAGCCACCTCAAAAATGCTCTATTTTAGCAGGCTTGGAATGGTAATGAACTAACCTTTAACATTGACTGTTTTTTACTTACTGGAAGCTATGTTAGGAATTACGTTTAGAGAACTGTTTTCCCCTTTATGACTATCTAAACTGGACAATTCTCCAGACTGCCATCTCTGCAGATGTTGTAATATCTACAATTATAGAGTGATCTGTACCTATCAAATGATGCCTCTCAGTAGGAGAGCCACAGAACTATCTGCCTCTCAGTGAAATCACTAAGGATGGATATTCTATAAGAAATTATCCAGCAGAGGGAAAGCAGTGGTTGGAATGAAAAAAAAAAAAAAAGGCCTGGATGAAGGAAAGTGTAATGATGCTTATTACAACCTGATGTCATCCTCTCCATGGCCGGACTCCCTAAAGCGAGGACAGGGATGATTCTCCACTTTGCGTAGGTCTTGGCAAGTAAAAATCTTCCTAACACTCGATCATGCTGTCTGACTACTGGTTTGGGGGCTGGGGTGGAAAGGGGGAAAAAGGTTTCAACTGACCACTCTGTGGGGCTGTTGTGGACAAGGTATAAGATTTCAAAAGTATACTGAAAAACATGCCCTCTCATTGTCAAATAGCTTTTGAAAATGCTGCCCAACTGTTTAAGAACGACCTGGCAATTTTCTTTATAATGCGGTTCAGAATATAGTGTCAGAAGTACTTAAATGTGTCATTTTCCCCAATTTGAGCTCTACTTCCTTCACTGTCCTTTTGAGTAATATTCAGGCTCTTGAGGGGTCTCGGGTCAGTTACAAGTAAGAGAGTTACTTTTAGTCTTTGAAAGTCCTACTGCTCAGCTGGTGCTGTGTAGGCAGCTACCCTTGGGGATGTTTTACAACTCTGCAGTTTTCCATAGGGAGCAAAGGACCAGTTGGAAGAAAACTGAGGCACGACTTAAAAAAGGTCTGAGTCCTAATTGAACATAAGGTAATTGTGTTCCAAGTCTCACCTGTAATGAATCAGGTGTGTCACTCTGCTCACTGTTTTCTATGGGTCTGAAGAGCTCCTTCTTCTTCTCCCTGTCCCTCATGTCAGGGCTAGCAGCACTAACAAGAATCTTCAGGTTAGCAGTGGGCGTCCAGGGATCAGGTTGAGGTCTGTCAGTGAGCTTAACAGGTGTAATTGGATTTCTTTCCGGGGTGCAGCCTTTTTGCTTTGATAAATCAACTGGTTCATTCTTAATGGGAGTCTTTGGGGCCATCCTGGATCGATCAAATATGTTTTCCTATTAAAAACAAAAAGTTCTTTAGACACAACAGGAAATAAAACAGTTCAACGATCAATTTCATTGTTCTTATGAAGGTAATTGTAGTGACTCATGCCTTGGCACTCATAGCTATATTTAGCACAATTTTTCTGCCTTTGTTGGAAGTGGTAAATTATTCTACATCGTGGTGTACTGGAAAGAGTGTATATGAGGTACTGCCCTGAATTACAGAACCTGAGGTCAACCGGTCCAACTTGGGGCCACTCAGGCTTTGAAACTCTGACTGTTATTACAAGACAGCACTACCCAATGAACATAAATCATCAAATTGGATTGAAACTGAAATAATGCATTGGTCACATTACACTTAGCAAGAAAACACAGTGTTCTGCTTGAAAGGCCCCCAATGAAAAGCCATGCAGGCGATGCAGCTCAGACTGTCATAAAACGTCAAACTAAAGTGGATGTAACTTCATATGCCCATGAAGCAAGCTTTGCATCTGCACTATCTGCTGCCCAAAACAACCAAGAAAATCTCCCTAAGTGTATTCCCTGAAAACAGCTAAGAGCTGCCGGAAGGAAAATTAGCTGATTTTTATCATTCTTTGAATGAAGCTCAATTCCCTTCAGTCCCTAGCTGCAATCAAACTTTTTTCATATTTTATCTTTGTGTCCAATTTTACCTCTTCCTCTTAGTTCAAGAACTATCACTACAGATCAACTAATGTCAAGGGACCAACTGAAGAAAGCATCAATGATATCCTTGAGCTGAGATCCCTTTTTGAGCAACAAGGCATACTGCTTCACCCTAGTGAAATACTTCATGAAAGTAAGTACTTGCACAAAAGTGCAAATACTTCATGAAAACTAAAGGAATGAAGTAGACAGGATGTCATACCGGCTTTCTTTCTGGGATATCAAAAACTGAGGCCCAGGTATCCTAGTCCTGGCACGGAGACCTGGACTTCCAGAAATGCTCATGCAGAAAGTTGTTTCTTTTTGCCCATGGAGATCAATATTCTGTTCTTAGATAGTCCAGCTATCATACCATTCTCCTTACTACCCTACAAACAGGACCCTGTTTTCTTGGAGTTCTAGCTAATATTGCTCAGTGGTTTCTAGATTTAGTCACTTGAAATGACTGCATGCACTTTAAGTGAAGTGAGAGAGAGAAAGCGAAGCAGACATTACAATCAGAAAGCTAGCAGAGCTTATAACTTGCTGGAATTGGGATTGAAGCCCTTGGAACCATAGCAAACGGCTTTTAAACTATAAATCAGGCTTGAAGTCGTTTGCTCTTTGGTCTAGCTGTGGCTTTCTTGATGTTGTTATCAAACTGAGCAAGTCTTCACGCTCAGACTAAGATTACTACTTCATTTTTTTTTTTTAATTAGTTTTAAAAAATTTAACATGACAACTTTGACGCTGGATATTGTTATGTATTTTATATTGTGCTGCAAGAAGTCCAATTCTGAAGCGGAATATAGTAAGTTACCATTGGTTTTCTGTAGGAACTTTCCCAAGTTAAGTTTTGCGTTTTACTTGGAGCAATTCAGCTATCACTAGCTGATACAGATATTTAAATAGGTGATTCCAAATATCACCTTATTAGGTACAGTCTAGCTAGAAAGCAGAAAGAAGTTCTAGTAATAACTGAAGCTGGCTTTTACTAGGAGCACTTCTGTAGCATTCAAACTGGAAATGAATTTGGCACATCAAAAGCATTGTACTCTGAGCACTGATGAAGAACACTTCTGCATATGTTCACCTATGAATTGCCCAAAAGGATGTAATAAATATATCTCCTTTTACAATTAACAGTTAAGCGGTTGTAACTTACTACACAGTGATAAATAGGGGTCAATTTAGAGGCCATGATACTTCTTGGAATATATGTTCACATAGTGTTGGCACTCAATATATTCTTGCAATTTCACATTTGGCAGTGAATCAACACTTAATCTGTAATGGAGAAAGTCTACCTTCCCCTCAAGTTCCTGTTCACCATGGCTGGTACCAAAGGAACTGTAGTGAGGGCAGCTGAAGCAACCTGCTGTTCCAGAACCTCAAATTTTCATGTTTGTGCAAATACCACAATGAAAAATGTAGTTGCACTACATGAGATGTACACATCTACTATCAGCTTTTCAGATCTTTATTTTTTATATGTCATAATTGCCTACTAAGGCAAGAAATGCTTTTACACCCCTCTCCCTTTTTTTTTTTTCTCCCAATAGCTGCAATGCTCCATGAACTCCTGGCTGAATCGTACAAAATTGCAAGGGCAGTTGGTAGAAGTGTGAGATTCACCTTGATCCAAGCAGAGATGGCTTACAAATACAAGAGGACAGGAAAGGCTGGCTTAATAAGCGCAGTATATGAGCAGGAATTGAAACAAATATCTGAGATAACAGGATCTCAGTCTGACAAGAACTACGTGATCTTTGGAGGACTCAGACTGACCATGGACAGCAGGTCATGAATCAGGTCTAGTTCAGGAGACATTTCTGAGCAAGATATGACTGAGATTAGATGTCCTGTTTCCTGGCTGGTGGGGCAGGAGAGGAATGATGAGCTTGTTCTTTGCTGAGTGGCACTGCATAGCCTCTTGACCTGGGAACACCACCGTACGGATACAGGCATACTTTTCCAGGCCAGAAGGCAAGCATAGCAGACATGTGCATCGGCACGGTCAAACTGCTGCTAAATAACCGGAATATACCATTCCCATGTCATGTCGGGTCTGGTGTTGGTTAACTTTTGAACGGTGAGTCTATATACAAGTCTCCTCTACCTTACCCGACTGTAGCCACTGGGATGCTGGAGATTGCCTAACGAGTTTTACTTATTGCATGAAAGCCAAAAACCTGTTTCCCTGAGAATAATGCCAGAGTAATCACTTCACTTACTGACAGCAATGGCTTGACTCACGGTTGGTTTACTGGATTGCCTTTTTATCTTAATGGTAGCGCCGGACACCCCTGTGCTCCAAGTGCCACCAGGTCAGATGCAGCTGTAGAGACCACCACGGCGGGACGGACCAGGCACGCGGGTCCCACGGGCAGCACACCAAATGCTGCCGCGGGGACCGAGCGGGACACGGTCCGGGGGGACGCGCTTGGCCCGACCCACCTCCAAGCCCCCGGGTCGGGAGCTCTACACGCCCGGCTACTCCCCGGCCCCGGGCCGCCCCGATGCTCCGCACGGAGAGTGGCGGAGGAAGGCACGAGGGGACCCCTCACCCACCCCGCCGCGCCCGCTCACCTTCTGGGCCGCCTCGGCGCGGCCCCGCCGCCCCGGCCGGCCGCTGGCCAGGTCCCGCAGCGCCAGGACGCTCACCTCCATCTGCAAAGCCAGAAGGCGATTTGAGCCCGGCCCTTAAGAGGAGCCGTGCCCGGCCCCAGCGGGACGCGAGAGCAGCGCGGCAGCTCGGGGCCACCCTCCCGCGAAAAGAGGGGAGGGAAGGAGGGAAGGGGGGCAGCCGCCCGGGCCCCAGCGGCGGGAGGCTCGGCGCCCTCACCCCGG